>VDFB02271358.1:432044350-432193747 GCA_007258455.2 Sequoia sempervirens | reverse complement strand
TCACCAACATGTCTTATTGGTCTATCCACCTTTATTCATGAATGTTCCTCTTCAGGACAACAACAAATTTTATCCACTTCACCTTCTTCATCTAATAATGAACTCAAGTCTGTTGTCCAAAACACACATAGTCCCATTGTCCGTTGCATGCTTTAGAACATGAACTATCAAGGTAAAGGCTTAGGCCTTTATGAACAAGGTATTTTGGAGCCAATCCATGTCAAGGTCCCTCCACACTCATATCGCCTTGGATATACACCCCAAGGAAACCACTCTCAAAATGTTGGTACTTCCTCCATGCATCCTAAGTCCACCTCCTTCCATCATAAGCCCTATCATACACCTAAAATATATGTTTCCATTCCACCTCCATCATCCTGAAAATTGCAAAATCATGTGACCATAAACCTTCCACCATCTACTCTACCACCATTTCTTTCAAATCCTAATATCCCTCCATCTAATCTACCTCCAATACTCCCACCACCTAATATCCCTATCCTCCAATCCCCTTATCCATCTTTCCATAAATCTTTTAAAAATCCTAATCATGACCAACAAATGCACACATTGTCAATAAACATAAAGCTTCCACTCATTTCACCAAACCTAAGGTATTCCAAAATAAAAATTTGTATGCCTCTACACATAAAGTTAAAAATCCTCAAGGTCCTAATGCCTTAAGATACAATTGCAAAAAGTCAAATCTAAGTACATCTAAAAAGATATATAAGGCCATACCTCCAAAAGAAAAGGCCAAAACTAAAATGGTTTAGGTCCCTAAGATAAAGGAAAGCAAGTTAAATGAGGCATCTACATCTCAAAAATCCCAACCATCCACTTCCACCCCACATTCTTGTTCCTTTCAAAATTCTCAAATTCCTAAATCCCACAAGAAAAATAAAACTCATAAAAATACTAAGTCTATATGGGTACCTGAAGCATTGCATCAACCATTTCTTAAGTAAACATTGTCATTGCTTCTTGCACCACCTTTCCATCAAAGGACTCAATGTTTAACATGGTGTGTGCAACCATTGTTCATGATTCCATTCACACATACCTCCACTATTCCCCATCTATCCTTGCATAATCCTTTCGTATTACGACATCTACCTAATCCATCTTACACTCATGTAATTCCTTACCAACATCTATGAGCACACTTAACATGGTCCATGTGACAACATCCATCTAGTGGGACTATCACCTTTCATGGAACTAGACACTTGAGTCCATCCTATCATTCTCCTATTAAAAAAAAAAAGTAAAGAGAAATCCCTTCGTCAAACGGTGAAAACCTACTAAACAGGTACCTTGGATAAGTACCACGATGAAAACCTGGCAACCATGCATCATGTATAGGTTGATCTTCTATGTCACTTAAACTTGGGGGAACCTTGTCTCACCCACACTATCTATCCTATCATGTCACTTCTTATCATATCATTTCCATCCTACCTACAATATTTAGCCATCATACATACCTATCAATTGAGTCTACTTATCCACCCTTCTCCTTTTGATCTTGATGAAGACATAGGGGAAAAATGTTGAAACATGTTTGTTGGGTATCTCTTGATATACCTCATCTTTTCTAATGTAATCTTATCACCATCCTATTGTTCTAAGCATTGTCATAAAAATCCTAAGTATTGTACCTAGAATGGGGCATGCTATTCCTATGTGATAGTATTTGTAGATAACATCCTTGCTCTCTTATGATGCATGTACATCCATTCCATTCATTATGACCTATCATCTTTATCCATTCATCCATCCTGAGCCTTATATCCCTTATCCTATCACCCACCCTTTCATCCATCAATCCCATCTATCTCCTTGCACCTAGAGTTGGTTTTCCCTTGTCATTGGTATCTAGCACAAAGGCTAACCAAATTGTCATCCATTAACATCGAGCAAAACATTTCAAAAAATTCATGAAAGAAAATCCAAAAAAAATAAAAATAAAAATAAAAAATCCAAAAAACTCAAAATATTTAAAAAAATCTAAAAATCAAAACATTTAAAAAATTCAAAAAAATCAAAACATTTAAAACAATCCCGAAATCAAAACATTAAAAAATCCAAAAAATTAAAAATTATAAAAATCAAAAAGAATCAAAACATCTCAAAATCTTTAAAAAAAAACATTTATAAATACAAAAAAAAAAAACTATCCCCAAAAAATACAAAAAAATAGAAAAATGTCCTAAAAAAATCCCTAAAAATCATAAAATTTCTTGAAAAAAGACAAAAAAAACAAATAGCCAACAAAAATACAAGCAATAAAATCAAACCAAATCAATTCTCCCAATCAATTCGACACATCAATTCAACTCCTTCAAATCAATGTTCAAATTATCAATCAATCAATCAATCCTCTAATCAAATCACTCACACTTAAATCATTCCAAGCAAATTAATTCCTCAATTTAATTCATCAATCATCATCCAAATCTTCAAATCAATCATCCTCAATCATTCCAAGCAATAATCCAAATGCAAGTCAATCCTTAATCCATACCAATCAAGTTGATCAAACAAGTGAAATTATCCAATCAAGTGGACTTTGGTCTTGATCCTAATCTTGTTGTAAACCCAATCAATTAATCAATCAATCAATCAATTATCCTTGTGTTGATCTGGGGATATATTGTTCCCCACAATGACAACACTATCATCAATTAATCAATCAACCAATTAATCAACAGTTTATAGCTTGACAGGGGCAATACCTTGTTTATTTTGTATCATTTGTGCATGATTGTATGCTTGCTTGTGTCTGTTATCATTTTTATCTTGCATTTGCATCAAATCTGCATCACTCTCAGCTAATATTCATATCTTGTATCAAGAAAAAGTTGTATTATGTTGGGGCATGAGACACATCGTCACTTTGGTCTTTATACCTTGGTGCATAATGTCTAGTGCTACATCAAACATATGATTGTTCA
Source organism: Sequoia sempervirens (assembly GCA_007258455.2). Lineage (NCBI taxonomy): Eukaryota > Viridiplantae > Streptophyta > Pinopsida > Cupressales > Cupressaceae > Sequoia > Sequoia sempervirens. The sequence goes on along the minus strand of VDFB02271358.1, from coordinate 432,190,790 downwards.
TTTTATTGCAGCATAAAGTGTCATTTTTATTGTATGATTCATCGTATCCCATATAAAGAGATGTTCCATGAGCATCCAAAACTTCACTCACATTGTCATGCCACAAACAACCACCATAACTCAAATAGAAGTAGAACACTTCATCTCAAAATTATAAAATACACAACCATGAGCTAGAACATTAATAGATCAACTTGTGGTACACATCATCACATGAAAACTGAACTAAGACACTGGACAAGAACTAAGAGAATTCCCAACAAGTTGCATGATCATAAACATCAATATAAATAAATGTGGAATATTTTCTAGACTGGTCTAGAAAACCAACAAAAACTACCAACTCACTATAATTACTAAAACCTCCTTGGCAACACTAGTTACTTGAAAAGATAGGAGTGCAGCATCCATAGAGCACAAACACTAAATCTAAAAGCACAAGACCATGTCTTCAATAGTGGAGTAATTCAAAGCATTCCCAAATAGCCTTCAAAGCATCTACCCGAAACAAAGACTTTCACCCACTTGCGGAGACCAGGACATCGTTATAGCAACACATACTTCCTTAGGAACATTAGGAGAGAGCATACAACATACTAGAGACCATCAACGTTATCTCTCCACCATCTGCATTACATATAATCCTCATCTTAATACATCACCATGATATTATCTCTTCTGACAACAACCATACTTAGTACTAATTTACTTTTCATCAAACAAAGCAACCATGAACATCAACAACATACAACAATAGACACCAAAGAAGACCTATGTTGCTTGGTTACTTCAATTTTTCTTTTATAAAAATTGACAAGTGATGCCCAAAAATAGCATTAAGTAGGAGTGTTAAAGTATAATGTTATTAGAGGTCATACCCTTATAAAATTTATATTTTCTTATAATGTAAGGTTATAAAACCTTATGTTATATATAATCTACCAATTAATATTTAATAATATGATAAATATTAGATTATTAATTATTTATGATTGGTTTGTTTAAATATGTGTGACTAATAGCCCTTAAGTTATTATTGGCCAGGTGGAAGTATGTGGGTTGATGCAAGAAGTTGGGTACACAAAAAGCTCAAAAAGTGGAAGTGTTTTTGCTATTTTTCAGAATTTGTCACACTTGGACTAAAAATTTGAGGCACTTACACAATGAATCTTTAAAAAATTTAGTAATATGAAATTTATCATTTTGAATCTAGTTTCCAAATATGTAAATTATTCAAATACCCAGAATATAGAAATTAAATTTTGATGGGGATCTATAAAAACCACTTTTTAAAAGTCCCTGTTTTTTTACAATACCAAGCATGTGTACGAACAACACTTTTTGACCCAAATAAAATTATTTTGCTAATTCCTTTTTGGAAAAGAAAGCTATCAACATAAGTTTGATCTGGAATTTTTTTTGTAAATTTTGGTTGAATATCTTTTTTTTATTAAATTTTTATTGGCCTTAATTGTTGTTTATAAAAATCAATGTGTACGGACAACATAATTGGACCTAAACTAAACATTTTTTGAATATATTTTTTTTAATTGTCTAGAGAATTGTCTAAAGTTTGATGTCATATAATTTTTTTTACAAAAAACTTAACCAAAAAAAAGTTATTAAAAAAAAAAGTCTGATATTTCAAGTTTAAGGACTAGTTTGCTTAGAAATTAATTAAAAAATAGCAAAAAAAATGAAATATTAATAAAAATATTTATTTGGAAAGTAGACATCGTGTTCTCTAATGGGTTTTAATTTTATAGATTGATTAAAAAAAAAAGTCGATCAGCCATATTGCCAAAGTTGGACATTCTTCTTCAATCTGCCTTATTTTTTTAGTTGCAGGTCAAAGGTTAATGCTTGGATTGTCAAGACTTTCCCAAGCCTAAAACTGAGGCAACATGTAGGTTGGGAATTTTGAATTTTAAAAACACATACAGGTTTTTAAAAAACAAGTATGCATTACAAAACACATGTAGTCTTTATTTTTTTGATAAATTTTTTTAAAAAAATTAAGAAACGAGTACACGTTTTATAAAACACGTACCGTTTTGAGTTACAAAACGGTTACGCATTTTAAAATGGGTACCCATTTCTAAAAAGTTTTTTCTTTTAAATAATCAATTTTTACATGTTATAGACGTGTATGTGTTATATAACACATACGGATTTTTTAGTGCATACACGTTTTTTAGGCTCAGGTACCTGAAGCATAATGCATACGTTGTTTTTTTAATAATGCGTATGCATTTTCTGCAATATTTTTTCTTTGCAGATACTTCCCCTCTTTGTGTACCCAACTTCTTGCTTTTACCCATGTAGAGAAGTGTCCCCAAAGCTAGTCTATTTTTATTATACTACTTTTTGTAAGTGTTTGAATAAAATTATGCTTTATGGGGTTTTCTATTTGAAAGGTTTTCCATCAATGTATATCTTGTCTAATGTATAAAATGTATTCTTGTATGATTCTTATTTTATGTGTTTAATATTTTGTTTACAATGTTTAATATGCTAAGATCCCAATTTTTAACAATTATGAAGTAGAGTGGGTTACCCTATCATACTAGTCTAAGTGACCTATTTTCCTTCCATTTTATGGAATCAATACTCATTTAACCTTGTGATATGTCAAGGGTATCCCTTAGTTAATCATGTAGATCCTATTTTAATACTCTTTAGTTATATTTTCTTGTAGCACATCAAATATAAATCAGCCAATGTGTGGGTCATGTTTTACCCATAAGAAATGATGGTAGTAACTTGTAGGTAGGAATTTATAGTTACCCCATGTGCTTGGTTGGGGTAAAGGATTATTTCCTTTCAACTCAAGGTTTTAAATAAGGGCTAAGGTTTAACACTCCTCAAATGTAGCATATTTGAATAAGACTGCATAGATTGATAGCGCCACCTAAATTATTTAATGTTTGTTGATATGTAGCATGTATCTAAATTAATGTTTATAATAACCCTCCCTACTTTAAGAAAAAAAGGAGAAAATTATTCTTTGATCCTTGTTTTTTATTTTTATTATTATTTTTGGATAAGTCAAAAAATTGGTCCAAAACAAACATCTAGACCCCAACTTATCCTTAAAAATAACAATGATGATGATAGCCTTGTGGATGAAAATAAATATATTAATGAATCCCTTGTAAAAATTATATCAAGTGAGCTAGACCTCCTAAGTAGTTTGAAGATAGAGGCTATGGTTAGGTAACTTATAGGAATAGGATCCAATCTTCTACCAAAATATACTATTGAACATATAGGTAGGGAAAATCTTTAAAATATTGAACCATTACTTAAACTTATAATCCCTCATCCTTTAATACCTCCATCAATCAATAAGTATCTCAAGCCTATAAATACTCCACATAAACATGTAATTCATCATCTATTAACACCTTCGTCAATTCATAGACATCATAGGATAATATAATCCACCTAAATGCATAATCCTTCATCCATCTGAAACCCATCCATTCATTACTCAAATGATACAAAATTAAAATCAACACCAATCCATATTAACCTTAATCAATCCATTACTCTAGATCTTCATCCCTTGACTAATAAGCCTCCTATCTAAAATAGACTGTCATCACTCATCAAGAGGAAAATATTATTGAAAAAAAGGATACCCCATGCTTAAATCAATATAAAAACCAAGATGTTGAAAAACTCCATATATTAGATTCAAATATAAAAATCCTTTCTCCTTTTACAAACCATCTATCAAATATGCATTCTAAGCTTATAAAGAAGCCTTATTAATTTAATCAATGGTATCTAGTGTCTACTAGTAAGGAATAAAAAACATCAATATATGGAGTTATTCCATACCCCTCATGTGCATGATCATGTCATTTTAACTTAAATCCTCCTGGAATTGCCATTGAATTAAATTGGTCTACACAAAATTCCAAATAGATTCCATCCACCTTTATCATGCTATCATTAAATCCAAGATCCATATTCACTGTAAAATACATAAACATGTTTATTATTGATTGTTTAAGTTGAAGATCTACATTAAAGAGCTGAGTTGGGTAAAAGTACAAACCTATATCACATTTTTATAAAGGAATCGACCAACACAAACAAAAAATATAACTATCAATACATAAAAGTGGCCTTTTTTTTTTTTGAATTTGAAAATGATGTAAAATATAATAAAAGGTTGAACTCTTGATAAAGTTTAATATGATTTTAATTTTTCAATTTTTTAAACATTGTTTTGATATTTTTTAAATAAATTTAAGGGAAGATTTTAAATTGTTGAAAATTTTAGGAAAATGTAATGTTGAGTTGATGTCAGAAGAAAAAAGATAGAAAAAAAATCCCAAATAGATAACTTCAATATCTAGTGCATAGGAAAAGGAAAAAAATGATGCATATTTTCCTTGTAATAACATTTTAAGTTCAAACTTACTAGAATATGATAGTTTTCATTTGATGTCAACTTTTGGCATTTTTTTTAATCATTTTCAAAAAATTGATTATTCCCTTTTGGAGGGGATTCTCTCCTCTAATACAACATATATTTTTAAAATTATTTGGATATGGGGTATGTGCAGGGTCATGATGGGCCAAAAAGTGGCTGTATGATGGGTATGTGTAGGGTGTGGCTGATGACTTTATTTTACCCAAAATTACTGAAATGAAAAGGGTTTTTAAAGGAGATTCTCAGCTTTCCACCAATATAAATTATGCTATACTTTGAATTTAATAAATAATTATTATTCATTTTCTAATTGAATTACAACTAAAGTCTTGATTAATAGGCTGATTGAAAAACATCTATAGCTTTCAAACGGTATCACATTTTTTGAATCTAAAACATGTATCATATTCTATGTTGTTGGTGTAATTAAATGTCTTGTACCTTGTCCTATGTCATGATTACACCTTAGTTAAGTTTACTTAGGGACCACATAGGAGGTTGTTGGAGATTTTCCACCTTTGGTGGAGTTGACATCTCATTTCCTCATCACTTCCACCTTTTGTGGACACATCTTGTGATTATCTCTCCACCTTTTGTGGGAGATCCACCTTTTGTGGTGATTATCACATTATCACCTTTCCACTTTAGGTGGAGTGATAAATTTTCATAGTTGTCTCATGTCATAAGATTACGACACTTGTCATAATCTTATGCCCTTCTATGTTCTCACCTTGGCTATATATCCAAGGGGTCTCCTATGTACTATTTGCTCATTACATTCTATCATATTGACAGAATATAGTTTATTCTTGTCATCTTGTCTCTATCTCTCTTATGCTTGTGCTTTCTATTAGGCCTCTAGATCTTGGGTGGCTACCTTCATAGCCAATTCTTACATGGTATCAAAGCTTTTGGAGTGCCTTTAGTTAGTCTTTTGGAGAGAATTTTGGAGGGTTCCATTTTTGGCCTTGTATTGTAGGTGCATTTTGGGAGCTTGTTGCATCAGATCTGAGCTCGCCATTGCATCCGGAGTGTCTGAGATAGTCAGATTTGCCTTTTGTTTCGTCTCAGTTGGACATCGGAGGTCAAATCTGCAAAGGGTTGAAGATCGGAGATCGTTGCCAGATCCAGGAGGTAGCTACCACTTTGGAGCATTTTCAGCCAAAAAGGACCTCACCATCATGCTCAGAAGGGCCAAGAACCTATAAATTGACTGCCAAATCATCCAAATCGGAGCAAGTTGTGCGCCGAGGCAAAAAAATTTTGCTGGCTAAGCCGTACGGCCCAGCCATCATTACTGCGGTACGAAAATATTTTTCAAAAAAAATTGTTTTTTATTTTCTGCGAAATTTTTTTTAAAAAAAAATCATTCAGAAATAATATATTTCGCAGTTTTTTAAATTTAATATAAAGTTTTTTTTTAAAAAAAAATAGGTCGACATCTTCTGCGGTCCGCAATCTGCGAGTACATGCATTACTTTATGCCACGTGGCTCAAAGCCCTGGGTAAATTCAAACTGCGACCGCCACCTACAGGCAGGGCCGGTTCAAATTTTCGGTGGGTAGTTTTTTAAAAATTCTGGTGAATTCTATTTCCGGGCGGAAAATAAAAAGATTCCGGTGAAACGAATATTCCGACCACCGTCTAGGGAATATTCTGGCGAAATTTTCCGACAGCTGGTGACATGCATACAACTGTCAAATTTAAGCTCTCTCACCTCATGACGGGCATACTGCCATCAAATTTAATGCCGTAAACTAATGACGTCAGCACTGCATCATCCTGCCTTTTGAAAATTTTGACCCCTCATGGTTGAGCTTTTTGATTTTGCAGTACAACTTTAGAGGCTCATATCTTGGTCATTTTGAGGCCCTTTTTGGTGCAATTTTTTTTGATTTGGGCTAATTTTTCATGTACATTGTAGTGGTGAAGTTATTTTCTAGTTTTGGTGCATGAATTTTCCAAAAAAATGGATTTGTCTCAGATCTTGCTCGACTGTCACCGTTTTTGCAACTTCTGGGGCTCCGTTTAGGCTCATACGAACTCCTTTTCAAGTGTCATTTTGTTTTGCAAGTGCATGATTTTTTCTGAACTTCATAGTGGTGCTATCAGTTTGTAGTGATTGTGATTAGAAATTGTACTTTCAGCACTTGGTCATTTTTGGCCTATTTTGGCATTTGTAAAGTTAAGATCTCAGTTTGGTCTTTTGTATCAGTCATTTGAGTCTGCCGTAGCCTACTTAAGGTTGTTGTAAAACATTGAAAATCAGAAGCCCACTTTTCTTGGCTTGCAAGTGGCCATTGTACACGCACTAATTATAAAGTGCCAAATCATCTTTTTGGGGGGGGTTCTTTGATTGAGTGAATTTGGGGGGTGTCTTGTGTGATTGTGTCTCTCTCTCCATCTTGTTCTCTTTCATTTTGCTGCTATGGGTTTTCCTAAGTTTCCCTTGTTAACTCCACATAATTATGCTTCTTGGAAAATTGATGTATGGAGCAAGTTAATGGAAAAAGGATTAACTCATTATATTGATGGAACCGTTGTTGCACCATCTGATCCTAAAGCTGATCTTGCTGCTCAATTGGATTGGCTCACTAAAAATACTATGTCTCTTGGAACATTAAGGAAATATGTATCAAAAGATCTAATCTTTCAAATTGATAAGTGTAAAACAATTAAAGAAGCTTGGGAAAAGTTTGGTCAATTGTATGGCCAAGTTGATGAGATTAAAGGTTATCAGCTTGACAATGATCTCACAATGTTAGATCCCAAGAATTTTGATACAATCCAAGACTATGTCACTAAGGCAAATGAGCTAAGAGCACAGCTTAAGGATTGTGGCATTGATAAGAAGGATGCACAGTTGGTCTACAATTTGTTGGGAAAACTTCCATTAGAATATGCAGCATTTGTTTCTAGCTTCCAAACCCATCGCTTGATAGTAGGTAGTTCTTTCACTATGCCTACATTTGATGCTTTTACAGAAATGTTGATGTTAGAACAAGCAAAGTTGGTAAGCATGGGGATTCTCAAGTCTTCAAAGTCCAAAGCTTTGGTGGCTAATCAAGGGAATCAAGGGACTCAAGGAAAGGGTTCCAATAAGAAGCAGAAGCAATCTAATCCAAAGAATCAACAAGATAAAGCACAATCATCCTCTCCAAAACAAGGGAATTCTTCATCACAAGGGAATTCTACATCTTCTCCCAAGAAGGGAAGTTCAAGCAAGAAGGAGAGACCAACTTGTTCATATTGCAAGAGGGTTGGTCATGATGAGCATCATTGCCACACTAAGCAAATTGATGAGTTGACAAACATCATCAAGAAGAATAACATCAATTTTCCATCTGCCTACAAGAAGAAGGATTCATCTCCTTCCACTTCCTCACAATCAAAAGGAAAAGGGCAAGCATTTGTGGCTACTTCAGGTTCTTCATAGCAATGGATACTTGACTCGGGTGCCACTCATCATATGGGTTCTTCAAGGGAACAATTTTCTTCTTTGGAGCAATCTAAGGTACCTCACATCTTCATAGGAGATGATACTCAAGTGGAAGTTGAAGGCGAAGGTTCGGTCGCCATGGATAATGGAGCATTTGAGAATGTTCTCTATGTTCCTAACTTGAGTGCCAATCTTCTCTCAATCTACCAAATCACTCACTTTGGAGATGGCAAGAAAGTTGAGTTTCTACCAGATTCAGTTGTGGTTAAAGAACTTAAGGATGATGCCTTGGTTGCAGTGGGACAAGCCAATCACAATACATGGCTTTACTCATTTTCCCACTTTGTACCTAAGTCTCCTTCTACAACTTTGCTCACTCATTCAAATTTAGAAAGGAAGCTATGGCATGAGCGGTTTGGACATATCAATTACCGCTATCTTCAGCAGCTTAGCTCCAAGGCTATGGTTACAGGACTACCTCAAATCAGCTTTTCAGAAGGTGTTTGTTCAAGTTGCTCCATGGGTAAGCATCCAGAAGAGAAGTTTGAGAAAGGGAAGTCTTGGAGAGCTTTACAAGTTCTTCAGTTGGTTCACAGTGATGTAGCAGGTCCATTTCCAGTGCCATCATTTAGCAAGGCTCGCTATGTCCTCACTTTCATCGATGACTACTCTCGCTTCACATGGGTCTACTTTCTTGTTCACAAGAGTGAAGTGTTTGACAAATTTCTTGCCTTCAAGGCTAATGTTGAGAAGCAATCAGGGAAGCAAGTCAAGATTCTTCACATAGACAATGGAAGGGAATATGTGAACAATAGACTTGAGGAATTTTGTACTCTTGAGGGGATTACTCTTCAACATTCAGTTGCATACACTCCATAGTAGAATCGTGTAGCTAAAAGGAAGAATAGAACCCTTAAGGAGATGGCTAGCTGCATGATTCATGCTCGATCTCTTGGTCCTCAATTTTGGGCAGAAGCTATCAGTTGTGCCACTCACATCCAAAATCGGGTTCCCCATAAAGCTTTGAAGGGTATGACTCCTTTTGAGGCTTGGTGTGGTAGAAAACCAGTTGTGAGACACTTTAGAGTTTTTGGTTGTCCAGCTTGGGCACGAACACCTCCAGAGAAGTGCAAGGCATTGGAACCTCAGAGTAGGCCTTGCATCTTTGTTGGATATCCTGAAGGTGTTAAGGCATATAGATTTTTGGATCTAGAGACACATGAGTTATTCATTGAGAGGAGTGTTCACTTCGAGGAAAGCTCTCCTAGCTTGACCTCTAATCCTCCTCTTCCTTCCTCCATAGTGGAAAGTGATGATAGTGACTTTGATGATGATTCTTCCTCAACTTTGACTCGCAAGATCACAACTTCGTAGGGTCCACTTGTAGTTGAGGCATCTCATCCTTCATCTCCTACTAGACCTCATTGGGCTCGACAGACTCTTGAGTCAGCAGGTTCTCTTGTTGGGGATCCTTCAGATACTCGAAGGACTCGGTCACAACATCAAAATTTTCCACATGCCTATATTGCTACTGCTTCAGATCCACAATCCTTTAAGGAAGCTTCGGGAATTCCTGAATGGGATTTAGCAATGGAGGAAGAGTATAGTTCCTTGATGAGGAACAACACATGGGATTTAGTTCCTCTTCCTAAGGGAAGAAAGATGGTTCGATGTAAGTGGATCTATCGGACTAAGTATGCAGCGGATGGAAGTGTGGATAAATACAAAGCTTAGCTTGTGGCAAAAGGTTTCTCACAGGTTCCAGGTGTTGACTATACTGAGACCTTTTCACCCATTATGAAGATGAACTCCATTCGCTTGACACTCGCTATTGCTGCATCTCATGATTGGGCTGTACATCAGATGGATGTGAAGAGTGCATTTCTTCACGGGGATCTTCATGAGGAGATTTACATGGAGCAGCCACAGGGATTCATACAGGATTCTTCATTGGTTTGCAGATTGAGGAAGTCTATCTATGGCCTCAAACAGGCCCCTAGGGCTTGGTATGCCAAGATGGATTCCTTTCTTCTCTCAGCAGAATTCACGAGGTGTCATTCAGATCCGAATGTCTACATTTTGAAATAGGATGATTCCCACTTGCTACTTGTGCTCTATGTTGATGATTTGATCATTACAGGGAGTACCTTATCCATCATTGGTAGTGTCAAATCTGCTTTGCAAGGCAGATTTTCTATGACCGACTTGGGCCTTTTGCACTATTTTCTTGGGATTGAGATCACACAGTCAGCTTCTGGGATTTCTCTTTCTCAGCCCAAGTATGCTCTTGATCTTCTAGCTCAGTTTCACATGGCTGATTGTAAGCCTGCACCGACTCCCTTTCTCTTAAGAGTCAAGCTTGAGGCTAAGTGTTCTACTCCACTTGTTGATGCCACTTTCTATCGTCAGCTTGTTGGGAGTCTCATTTACTTGACTCACACGTGCCCTGATATCTCCTTTGCAGTTGGCATGGTTTCACGCTTTATGCAGGAACCACATGAGCTTCATTGGAAAGCTGCCAAACGCATCTTGCATTACATCCAGGGTACACATCATCATGGGATTCATTATGCAGTAGGTACATGACTTACCTTGGTGGGATATCCAGATTCTGATTAGGCTGGTGATATTGATGATCGTAAGTCCACTTCTGGCTACAGTTTTCATCTTGGTTCTGGCCCCATTTGTTGGCAGAGTAAGAAGCAGCATGCTATTGCTCTTTCTTCGACTGAGGCTGAGTATCGAGGGGTTGTTAATGCCACTACTAAGGCTATTTGGCTTCAGAATATTCTCACTGAGTTTGGATTCACTATTCCTCATCCTACAGTCATTCATTGTGACAAACAGAGTGCTATCTAGATCTCAAAGAATCCGGTTCACCATTAGAGGACCAAACACATAGAGATTCATATGCACTACATTCGGGAGCTGATATAGGAGTAGGTCATCAATTTGCAGTATTGTCCTACAGCAGAGCAGGTTGCAGATATCTTCACCAAACCCTTCACTGAGAGTATCTACCATCATTTGCGAGCTCTCTTGGGGGTGCGGGATGTTTCTTCTGAGGAGGTCACTTGACTTCTTCATTCTCTCTTATGGGGGGGCTTTTTCCTCACTTGAGGTTTTTCCTTCTCATCTTTTTTCAGTTTTTGTTTCATCTCTCTTTTGGGGGGGAGTTTTTTCCCACATGGTTTTCTCCCTTTCTCCGCTTTATGAGAGATTGCATTGCATTTGTACATGGGTACCTAACATGGCCTAGTAGCCGGGACCCATCTTGCATTGTTTGTTTTGTGTACATTCTCCCTAAGTTGCACTTAAGGGGGGGTGTTGGTGTAATTAAATGTCTTGTACCTTGTCCTAGGTCATGATTACACCTTAGTTAAGTTTACTTAGGGACCACATAGGAGGTTGTTGGAGATTTTCCACCTTTGGTGGAGTTGACATCTCATTTCCTCATCACTTCCACCTTTTGTGGACACATCTTGTGATTATCTCTCCACCTTTTGTGGGAGATCCACCTTTTGTGGTGATTATCACATTATCACCTTTCCACTTTAGGTGGAGTGATAACTTTTCATAGTTGTCTCATGTCATAAGATTATGACACTTGTCATAATCTTATGCCCTTCTATCTTCTCACCTTGGCTATATATCCAAGGGGTCTCCTATGTACTATTTGCTCATTACATTCTATCATATTGACAGAATACAGTTTATTCTTGTCATCTTGTCTCTATCTCTCTTATGCTTGTGCTTTCTATTAGGCCTCTAGATCTTGGGTGGCTACCTTCATAGCCAATTCTTACATATGCTTCACATACTAGAGGATTAAAAAAAAAAATCATGAAGTTTTGACCAAGTTAAGGTGGTTAGATATACAAGTTTTAATATTTTTTTTAAGTTGTAATAAAAAATTCATAATTAATTATTTACTTAAAAAAAAATTACAGAAAAATATGCATCACATCGGGACATGAGTCCTGTAATTATATCTAAAATCTTATAATAAAAATATTATCATTTTACTGTGGTTAGGGTGGTCAGACAAACACCTACTTCTTATTTTTCCTTGAAATTTAAGTACTACTACAAATTGAAATTTCAAATTTTCACCAAATAGATTTAAAAAAACCTAGTAGTTTAGAAACTAAATTCAATTTTATACAGATTCTATTCTTACATATTTTTGAAATAATATAGATAACTTATTCAAATTTTTATGTCAAGTTGCCTAACTTTGATTTTTCTGAATTTTTCACCACTTAAGGGCCTGTTTTTTTATGATGATCCTGCACATACCCTATGTTTTAGTTATTTTTTGTTAATTTTAATTAGCATCAATTTTATTATAAAAACCTAGTAATATTTTAAAAATATATATTACAACTAATTAAAATATCAATATGTATATATATGTAGTGTTGATTCTTAGCTCTACAAAAGGATATTTTTAGTTTTTTGAAAAGAATAAATATTTAGTTCAAGTGGAAATTTTGAACAAACTTTGAAAAAGTATAAGGTGGATTCCAAGAAGGATTACATATAGATAGTTTCAACTAAAACTTTTTTTGATCAGAAGGGTTTTAGTTAAAAATGTTTTCATCGAAACTATTTGAAACAAAAACTTATTATAGTAATGGAAAAAGTAATATTTTCCTTTACTTGCTTGATAATTGACATCAAAGCTGAATTAATGGTGTCTTGGAGTGCTGTTTAATGTTTTTTATGCATTCACACTATTCCACGACCTTTATTTGACTAAAACATGCCTTAATTGGTCCTTTGCAAAGGTGTTGTAAAGTGTTGTAACACACTTCATGCTTTTCTAGGACTTATTTACTTAATTAAGCCTAATGGGCCCCTTTTAAATAAAAATGTATATAATGCATACATTGTTTAGGTGTTGTAAAGTTTTTAAAAGCACATTCACATTTATCTAGGTGGTCTTAATTAATTGTGGTTAATTAGAGTTATTAACCCCCTTTTTTAGGCCTTAATTTTGACACCTCCTGAGGATCTTTCCCAACAATCATAAATTAAATAAAAAAAAAATCATAGGGAAAAATTTGGTCTTGGTAAGTTGAGCCAAGACCCATTCTCCCTTGATGGAAAATGGGTCTTCCCTTAATAGGAGCCCCTTTCTTAATTGATCAAGAATGGGTTTTTGGCCATCTTTCAGCTCCCCGAAGCTTGGTCCTTGAAACTTAGCTAGGACCCATTCACCTTTGGTGGAGAATGGGTCCTCCCTTAATGAGACCCCTATTTTTGAATTTCATTCTAGTAGGATTTTAATTATCTTTCTTTCTAGATCTAGTGTCAACCTTAGTTCTTTGAATTTTGGGGTTAATCTCCTAATTTAGTATAAATAAGGGGTTAATTCATATTGTTTCTCCTAGTAATTTTGTGTGACTTCATGAGATAAAAAGAAAGAGCATTAGAGCACTTCAAGAGCATTCATAAGGAATTTCAAGGTAGATTTCAAGTGTTTATTGTAGTAATTCAAGGTCCTATCATCATGCCAATGGTTTAATGCATTCATGTGTGTTGAGCTAAGAAGTTAATGTTGCATTGAGGATCCATTTACAAGCATCATCTTACATCCAAGATCTACATTCTTCATGGCCACTACATACATATACATATACATATACATAGAGGCGTATATTTTATACATATATATATGTATATAATCGATATGTTTTCATTGGTATGTGAATACTATTGTGATATACTTATTGAAATATTGAATGCATATATATGTATATGTATATATATATATATATATAATTAATATATCATCTAAGACTTAAAATTGACTATCGTAGATAATGATAGAGGCCAATTGTAAGTTACTTGTGACTATATTATGCAAGGCCAAGCTTTACTCTTGTTGTCACACATAGTGGAGCACATATATTATAATATTGCACACTACAATAAGTTGATACTTGGTGAAGACTAAGTCAATGCATATTATGAGTATCTTCTTTTACTTAGCAAGATCAAAATTCCATTTCATTAAGCTTTAACTAGCAATCTATAGAGGTGTGTAAACAAGTCAAAGAATTTTTCAAATGGATTTATTATATGAATCAAATCAGCCATGACTTAGTCAATGTAAACTTGGTGTCACATATTGATATTGACTGTTTCTGATATGAGGGAAAGGGCTCCATGTATTTGCAAGTGAATAATGATGCTTGGTGCCACCTTTGAATCCATTTATTTGTAGATTTCCATTATAAGCAAACCAAATTCTATGATGTGGACATTTGAATTAGTCTCTAATTATTGTTGATCAAAAGGGTCCATCTGTAGTTGTTTTAGCTAAGTATGAGCTTACATGTTTGCCACCTTTTAGATGTGACATGTATTGTTGTGCATGCTTGCTACTATCATAAATCATGCCTAAACTATAGGTTGAGTAATTACTAAACCATTGTAAAAATAGTGGAGCTTGAGCACTTGTTTGGGATGCATTATTGCTACAAGCATTTTACTTCGCATTATTTTTAGTTTACTCAGTTTTATTTGAGAGAGAGAGAGAGATAGTTATATTATTTTGAGTGTAGTATTTGAGAAAAGAACTCTATCAACTTGAAGTATTAGAGGTTTATTGTGATTACTCTTGAGAAGCTATAACCAGTCTTGTTGCTTTTTGGAGAAGCTACATTGCTATCAATCAATTGGATAAGTGATAATAGGAATGGGTATATATTCTTCTTTGTTATTTTATTTATTAAAGATTACTCTTCATGACTGCTTTGAATTGTCTTTTATGAGTACTTGCACTTAGGGAAATAGAATGGCTTTGAAAAGTAAATAGAAGCTATTATGTTATTTTTATTAAGCCATTTTTATGATGTGCTTGTATGTACTCCATAATAGGAGCTTAGTGTTTATCATAGGTATTACATACTAGATATGATTAAACATGAGTGGAATATGAGTTACTCTTAGCTAGGTTATTGATTTAACTAGAGAATATTATGTTTACTCCTAGGATTGTTTATCTAGTATGGGAGGGAGCTTGTGTATTTACTTTGTTAAGGTAGATTTATTCCAAGTATGTAGAAATGGTGATAGGTTATCTCTAGAGTGACAGATTATCCATTGAAGGAAATACTTATGTGTAGTTTAAGATGACCTTAACACAAATTGGCCTTGAGTAGTGTATGTTGAATAGGACAACTAAGAGGGCGGTGAATCCATTGTCACCAAATTAAAAGTTTTAACCATATACTATAACTATTTCCAAATGATGCATGAAGAATTCATTAATAAATGCAAAATTGAAAGTCATCACATAAACATAGTAACACCAAATTTACGTGGAATACCTGATGAGGGGAAAACCACGGTGAGGATTAACTCACACTCTAAATAATATAAAAATCAATTACAAAAAGGCTCACTGCCTGAAATAAGGCTCACTACCTGAAATATGGCTCACTACTTGAAATAAGGCTAACTGCCTAAAATAAGGACTGACTATCTGGATTCACTATCCATAGAGCTACAACTCGAAGGGCTCACTACCATAGAGATACAAAGAAGATGTATTATTGCTAGAATACAAAATATATGGATTACCACCAAAAGTGAATTGATGAATTACACA
Source organism: Sequoia sempervirens (assembly GCA_007258455.2). Classification (NCBI taxonomy): domain Eukaryota; kingdom Viridiplantae; phylum Streptophyta; class Pinopsida; order Cupressales; family Cupressaceae; genus Sequoia; species Sequoia sempervirens. The sequence continues at coordinate 432,175,283 of VDFB02271358.1, read as the reverse complement.
TTTTCTTGTGTTGAATTTAGTCCTAGATGAAGTTTTGTATACATAGTATTGCATGTCAGAAGTCACTCAATAATTTTTATTTGATCACACACTTTTTTGTCTTCTCTTGATTCACTTATTCTAATATGCTATATTCACACACTTTTTTGTCTTCATGTCCTTCTTGCATAACCTTGCATCTCCTATTTTTTCTAGAGAGACAAATATGTATATATATACGGGTGAAGCCACAATAGTCATTTACAATTGAAGTGAGGAAGGAACACTCACAAAAAATGAATGCATGGAAAAAAACTTGATTTTAGTGGTTCATACGAACCTATTGGTTCAACTGAACCCATTAGGGGTTTGCTAGAACTTAGGTTTAGGTGAACCCTTTATTGCTTTCCTGCCAAAAATTCCAACAAAACCCCTTATAAAAGGGGGGTTCAAATGAACCAGGGTTCGAATGAACTAGGTTTCGAATGAATCCTGGTTCTAGTGAACCTCTAGGGGTTCGCTCGAACCCCTAGGGGTTCATTTGAACCCCCCTTATTCCTCATCCCCCCCTGAGACACAAAAAACCCTAAATTTTGTGACTTCGGAGCTCGGGTTGGGGATGAAAATGGATGAATCTTCACAAACCCAACTAGAATCAGGTAGTCTCAGAATGATCTATCCAATGAATATAATTTTAATATGTTTTGGTTTTATTATGTATTTTTTTTAGTTTTATTAAAAATAGGTTTTTCATCGAAAATGAAGGTCTTTGTTTTGCACATGTGGAAAAATAGCAGATTATCAAAAAAAATTGAAAAATATGAGTGCACCAGATATTGAAGTCCTTGGTCCAACAAAAAAAAAAAAATCGATATACACAAAAAATGCTATGCATTATACAGTCTCGCTATGTCTGAATTGTAATTGGTTTGACTTCAAAACTTGATTAAAGAAAAAATATTCAATAAAAAAAAGTCTAACAAAGTGGAAGCACTAGATATCAGAGTTACAAATCTAAATTCAAAAGAATTAGAATTTTATCCTTCATGGAAAAAAGTTATGCATTATACGGTGTGCGTCACTTTTTAAAAATGTTGTATTTTGAAAAAAATCAGTTTTCGTGGGAGATGGAAAAAGAAGTGCAATTTGATTCCAAATTTTTTGAAAAGAATATTTTTAGAATCTACAGAGAAAATGTGATGAGACTCTACTTTACATCATCTTTAAATTCTTCACGGTTTAGTCACTATAGGTGCCCAAATATGAATATTTAGTTAAAAATAATAATGTCAGTGTCTAGTTTGGCCAAAAAATTGTAAACCACTATTGTGGGATCACCCATAAACATATGTATATTTATATGTATGTATGTATCTTAAACTTCAATTAGGTTAGCCAAAACATCCATAAAGTATTGCACACGCTAAGTCAGCCAAGATCTTCAAATATCTGACTCATAGTTTGTCACACGGTAGGAACCAAACCTAAAACCAATCTATCGGACCATGCATAATGGTCATCTTTAATGTGAAATAACTTCTAATAAAATAGTCATATATGCATTACTGTGTTGAAATGAATGACAACCATTTGATGCAACCTTCAACCTCCAACAATGTATGTGATAGATAACCTTCATTTTAATTACCATTTGAGAACACTTTGGCCAAAGTAGTGTGACTACCTTTCGCTCCACTATTAGTTCACCATGATCCAGTATTACATGCTAGTTCTAGATTGTGGGATTACAATTTCTAGTTATGTAGGACACAACACTATGATTAGTTGGTTGTTATTTGGTTACACTACCAATCTCTTCACCAAATGGAAGGGTCATCTATCGAGTAATAGATGTGAGGGGGACTGCATTAAGAGTCCAGTGTTGGTGGGAAAGCACTTGAGTGATGCTTCACCTCCATAATAGGTGACAAAAGAACAAAGATTTAAAAAGAAGGATCGTGGATCATCTTACAACTATTTGTTCCAAATCTCATTGAGCTATGTATGTAAATGTATGCATTCTTGTATGATTGTATCTTGTGAAATTATTGTAATGAAATGGAATCCTTATTATATTATGTTATGGCATATTTGTTTGTATATTCTCAATAGAGAAAAGGAATTTTTTTATTGCAAAGGCTTGTTACATAGTTTATTTACTTGCAAAGTGAAAAAATAGGAATTTGTACTTCATTGAAGGGTTGGCATGTTATGTCAAATATCCTCAAAATTCCAAATGACATACGATCTTATTTTGAGGAGGAATTTGATCCAAAGAACATATGATCTCACACCTCCTCAAAATAAGATCATATGATCCAAATAACATATCATACACATGTATCATTCCAAAAATCTAATGTCCAATCAAGAGGACATCATGACATAATACAAAACCATCCTATCAAAACAAGGATCACATTTCAAATAACAAATCATTACACCTCAACCAAACACTAAAGAGTCCTCCATGGCTAATCAAGATGTCAAAATATCGAAACCACATGAAGAAAGCCACCTCCTGTTAGTGAAACCCAAGATGTCAAAGAACCCTTACTACATAGAAACATAATCCAAGAGTTCATCCATGACACCAATTAACACTACAAAAGATCACCCACCATCAAATGGTTAATACACATCATCGTCACAATCTCCTACTGAACCGTGATACCAAGCTCTACATGGAAAAGTGACAAGCATCCTGTAAATGAAGATCCTACATGGCCTCAATGCAATCAAATAGCTCAACATCAATCTCCCAAAGGGAAGAGTACAAACCACGATCTCTAAACCAAGAACATAAAACACCACAAAACCATCACTATCACAAGCTCCCACTGAATTATGTTGAGCTATCCATGACATCATGATAACAACCTCCTCAATGAAGATCAACCATAACTATGATCATCAAGCCAAGAAGATACACCACCACAAACCAAACAAGAACCAATCCAGCACCACCAAAAATGCACCTGCATAAATAATCATGTCATTTTCAAGATCCATAAAGAACAAGGAACATCCATAAAACCATGATCACCACCAAATATACCAAAAACACAATCCAATAGTGTCCCACATGTCTACATAACATAGTCAACTACATAGGTCTCACATCATAATTTCACCTGGTAATATCATCTCTATTGGGATTAAGGTGCCTCAACCTTAGAGTCCTAACATGTTTGATTAACGTATTATTGTATTTATTTGTATTATTTAATTACATATTTTTTCATGTCATAAATTGGGACCCACCAGCTAGGTGGCATCTCTGTTGGACGTGACTACATGACACATCATCATCCCAAGTGTACATAAGCATCCCACTTTTGAATCTTTGACTTATGAAAGATTATATGACACAGCATTTAAGGCATCTTTTTGCATGGATAAAATTGGCACCCATGTTGGGTTATGACACACTACAAGAGAATCAAATATTTTGGCCAGTTATGACAGATTCTATGATGGATTCTATGATGGATCTTATGGAAGATTTATGATAGATTTTATGATAGTTGTAAGGAATTTTTTATAGGCTATTATGAGCACATTTTGGGCGCCCAAGCTTGAGGAGAGGATATTGCATGTTATGATGTTTGTAAGAGGTGTAACAGAATATTGTACAAGTGTTCAAATGCATTTCTATGGTGTGGGATATTGTGATATGCGGATTTAGATGCCCATCCACTTCTAGATGCTTATTCTAGCTTGAATCTCTCTCTCTCTCTCTCTCTCTATATATATATATATATATATATATAATGTATGCCTTGAATTATAGAATGCATAGTTTGTTTCTAGGTAATAGGTGTTTTGAATAAGCTTTGTACAAGTGGGGTTGCACTGTAATCCTTATTTCAGATAATATAGTAGTACTATGCTTTTGGAGGGTGGGTTTTTTTACTTGAAATGGTTTTTTCCCACGTATATCTGGTGTCATTGTTTTATGTGTTCTTGTTGTTCTATCTTCTTTCTCTCTATTTATTTCTATTACTGTAACTATATAAGGTGTTGTTAGTTTTTTTTAACTCTTCCATGCTTAGATTAGTGTAGGAAGCTATTTCCACTCACCCAACTTCCTTTAAGTTAGTATCAAAGTTTGAGCAACCTTTATTCCTTTGTTGGTGAACCACAGATTTTTGTGTAGGTGTTATGACTCTTACTCAATTAGGGATTTTCACCTAAAGGAGAGAGTTAGACCCCAAAATCTAGGTGATTCACTCGAACTCATGCAATTATAATGGAAATGTGCCAAAATTCAATGATCTAAATGTAGAAAGCTAAAGAAAGATATTGATTATTAAGTGAAAACTATTGAAATGCAACTTGTTGGAAAGCACATTGTGATATACAAAAAACACCTAGAAATGAAAGAAAATTGTAATAGAATTTGATGAAATTGGATGTGTGTACCTAAGAACTTGATGGACACTAGAAATGACATCTAGAATTCTAATAATACTAAAAATTTGGCTTACTGGGACTCATTCACAATACTGGGTGAATAAGTCCTAGTTTTGAGAAACTGTCCCCAACTCATTTTGAACAAATGGGTATCCAAAACTACAAAGAACACTTTTTAGGCTTGGAAATGGGTCTCATTCACCACTAATGGTGAATGAGTCCACTTTTAAATTTATGAAGACTCAAAACTAGAAATAGGAGCCCTCAGTCTACTCTTCGGTTCTTGATAGGTATCTGCCTACAAAAGTCTGATTTCTGAACCTGGAATTGACTTTTTGTTGATATTTTCCATAGAAAATGAAGAGATGACTTAAAAAACTTTGAAACTTGATTCTTAATGATTTCTAGGCTTCCAAGATGCCTAAATATGCAAACGCACAAGACAAGGAGAAATGCTGAATGTTAGGGCATGGGGATTTTCCTTGGTCAAACCTCTTTTAGGTAATTAAAAAAAATGAATTAATAATATGAAGAATGGACATGAAATGAAGGGATTAATACCTTTCCATGAAAATTGATCTTGGATTGCTACAACCACATGAAGAATCTTCCATTGAATGTCTAAAAATGCTATCTTGGTGACTTGAGATGATAAAACCTTAACTTGCTTGACTTGAAATAGAAGAATGATGGATGAATAATAAAGAATGGTTATGATTTAGGGTTTAGAGACTCATATTTATAAGAAATTCACCTTATTTTCCCATTAATTGGATCCTTAAGGCTGACATGGAGTAAAATAAGACTTAAAATCCAACTTTTTCCCACTTAAACCTCAAAAATGGCTCAAATGTGACTCATTTTCCATCAAGGGTGAATGGGTCCCACCTATATGGGGCCGTTTGACCCAAGGTGGAAAATGGGTCCCACAAGGACCATTTTTCTAGCTAAGATGCCATGAAGGAAATTTAGTTTATATGGTGACTTTGACGGTTATTTGATCAATTTATGCCTCGGGATGCATAATATGGGGCAATAGGGGCCTATTAATGATGATGGAAAGGTCAATTAGGGCTTGGGACACAAAATTCAATATTAAAGTCTGATTAAATACACTTTATAACACTAAAATGAGGTCCACTTAGCCTAGGAAGGCACAACATCCATTGTGAATGTGTAAGACACATTACAACACTAGATTAACATTAAGTTTATTTTAGAAGCCTCTAGATTGATGTGGAAATGAAATTAAGTAAATTTTATAATGTTGAATTAAGGGAAAATGGGTTTATTATGTCTAGAGAGGTGTGAAAGTCTTTTACAACACCTTTACAAGACAATGGTAAATGCATTTTATTCAATTTCCAAGGGTCCAAGACCTAGTGTGGATGTATAAAATACCTCACAACACTAAATAAAGGCCTTGTTAAGTCCAGCTTATCATCAATTATTCCCATATCAAGCAAGAAATAATTTTCTCTATGGTACATTTAGCCCCCACTTTAGTGAGAGGATGAACTTTCTTCAAACTCACACTAAAGTATACATTAAAGAGAGGTCCAGCTGTACCAATGCGGATGGTCTAGGATAACAAAGATTGAAAAGGTGGTCAAGTCCCCAAGATCTAAGATACTAAGTCAAACCAACATAAGCACAAAAGGACACACACAAGGTGAATGATGTGCAACAAAACAAGGTATGCAATCATGTAGTGGCAAAAACTAGAAGGAAGAGACATGAAAATAAGGAAAATCAAGCTTCAACCATTTGTCCAACATGTTGTGGTTTAGATATAGGCTGTTTGTTTGGAAATAAAATGCATACTCACTTTGGGGTGGAGAAACTATTAGCTATCCGCTTGGTGAGAAATCCTAAGTATACTCACTCTGGGGCCATGAAAATTTTGGTTGTTCGTGGGGTGAGAAATCCACAAGGTGGCTATGGGGAAAGTCATGCCTTGGAATGGGATTCCCACTCAACCATACCAAAGTTATACCTACTGATAAATTTAATAAGGTTCCCCAATAAAATTGAAGTTTGATCTCCATGAGGTAAGAAAAACTTCATATGATTGACACTCATAGACATTATAAATGCAAGGTACTAAAAGGATTGTTCAAAGGGATTTTGCTTAGTTCATGCAAGGTCTCATCTTAGGGAAAATTGTGCTTAACATTTCCAAGAGAGGATTTGTTGAAGAAGCATCATGCTCTTGGAGGGAATCAAGCCCAGTGACACCACCAAGAAAAGGACACATCACAAGAAGAAAGAAATTTCTCAATGAAACATGAAGAGTGTCGATGCATGCCCCCACTTTAAAGCAATTGCGAACACCATTATTGTGAGAAATTTCTTTAAAGTAGGAGACATGAGAGTTTAGATGGAAAGCCCTATGCCAAGTCTTTTTTTTTTGATAAGCTATGTCATAAAAAAGGGCGTATGTCACATGCAATCCAACTTAAGGCATGTCTCCACATCCCAAGCTTGCTCATATATATTCATGAAAGGTTAATGACTAGCCAAAGAAGGAAAAAAAAGCAACATACAACAAAAAGATTACTTAACCCCCTTCCCCCACTTAATGTAGGACAAAGGTGAGCCAAAATGATGGATGGAATGCATGCTATAGTGAAAATCAGTATCAAGTAGAGGAATGAGGTGTCCCCATGTAACGAAGAACACCAAACTCCTTAAGATATTGTATTTTACTTCTCAAAGCCTTACATTCATTAGTAGAATAGCCATGGACTCTATGAGAGGCACAAAATAAAGTTTTGTAATAGAATTTCTTGCAAGTTCTTGGAGGAAGGGTCATCAAGTGATCTTGGATAAGTCTTGACAAGATACCCTCTTGATCAATGGTAGAAGATCTATGTCTATGGGTTGTAGCAAAGATACCTCTTGCTTAGTAGAAGATGTCATACCTACACAAGACTACATAGATTGTAAGACTTTGTTCTCTCCTTTATAGGAGGATGTAAAATCTAATGAATTTAAATCATTAGCATTTTGCAAGATGACATTAACATTAAGCGAGGATGTATTTGTTTTTTTGATGTTTTGGAAAGGAGAAGTTTCAAGACCACTAGTGTCAATGAGTTCAAGATGTACTACTATTAGAGTTGATTTAGAGGAATTATTTGTGATATTATTGATCTTGAGTGAAGGCTTGGTTATTTCTATCAAAGGACAATATCGAAGACCACAATTTATTTTTTGTGTTATAGAAATGATGGGGACACAAATACCTTGTTCTCTAGCACCACATCCTTTTCCATTATATCCAGGTTATTTTAGAAGCTCGTAATTGCATCCATAAAGATTTTTCATTGCTTTTGGATTGGGTGGTTGTTCATGATTAAGTTCATCCAAGTTTTTTTTATAATTTGCTTCATTGGGTAAAGTGGTTGAGGCAGATGCTTGCAAAAGGTCGTCTAAATTTTGTGTTGACATTATTGTTCTTTCTTTTCCCTAATTTGAATCTTTCTTGATGATTTTGTATTCACCCATGAATTCATGTTTGAAATCCAATGAACCCCAATAATCTTCTAATAGCTTTATTACTTTTTTAAGATGTTGTTTGTCTTGTTGTTGTGAGGGTTCCACTTGTGTGGCTGTAGTGTTAATGTGTTTAAATGATATGCTTTTTTGTCTCAATGTTCAAATGACTACTGGGATTAGGGTCAACTTCAAGTTTGCACACTTTTTTGTTGTGAATTTATTTCATTTTGTGACGAAGAGTGGAAGGCACTGCATTCATTTCATGAATCCATGGCTTGCCTAAAAGGAGATTATATGAAAGTGTTGGTATGTGATGACTGATCATCCTATACTATACAGTCTGACATGTATCCTTGTTAGGGTCTGGGGCTGGGCTAGGCCCCAGGCGGGGGTTCGAGGGTGACAACCTCTGAGAAAAATTTTCCTCCTACTTTTTCACGTCAACACCAAAAAAGGAAAAAATCAACGAGAAAAGAAAAATTCAACTTTGTAGAACCCAAAATCTAGAAGCTTCTAACCTTGTTAAAAAGGTGTTCAGATGGATGTTACAGTATGATGAAAAACATGATTATTCACAAGATTGTAATAGGTTTTTGCACTAGATAATAAAATCATTGGATGGTTGCAGTTTGGTGGATGTAGCCCAAATTGGGTGAACCATGTTAAATTCTCTGTGTTATAATTTATTCTGTGTGTTTTTTAGTTTCTTTGTTTATTAATTAAATCTACATTTAATTGTTAGATATTTGCCATTTCTATCCCTGACAAGTGGTATCAGAGCGGGTTGTGTTTCGATTATTATCTGTAGGAAGGTCTCACGGTTGAGTGGGAGTAATGGTAGACGAGGGTAAGAAGGTTGAGAAGTTTAATGGGTAGAACTATTAGTTATGGAAGATGCAGATGGAGGACTATCTCTATCAGAAGGACTTACGGTGGCCATTGGAAGGGAAAACCAAGAAACCCGCAGCAATGTCTGATGAGGACTAGGATATTTTGGATAGAAAGGCTTGTTAGTATTTGTTTATGCCTAGCACAATCATTGGTGTTCAATATTACAATAGAAAAGACAACTCAAGAGTTTATGGAAACCCTGGCGAAGTTATATGAAAAGCCTTCTGCTTTGAATGAGGTATTTCTTATGAAGCATTTATTTAATATGAAAATGGTAGAAGGTGGATCAGTTACTGATAATTTAAATGAGTTTAATATGGTCACCAGTCAATTAAATTATGTAAAATTAAACTTTGATGAAGAAGTTAGGGCTCTTTTGATTCTATGTTCTTTTCCTAAAAGCTAGAATAGCTTGGTAATGGTTGTTAGCAATTTTGTTTCTGGTTCGAATACATTCAAATGTGATGATGTTGTTGGTGTTATTTTGAGTGAGGAAATTCGTAGGAAAAGATCAGGTGGAACATCCACCTCAGGTAGTGTTTTGAATGCAAAAAGCATGGGAAGAACAAAGGAGAGAGGAAACAATTCCAGAAATCATGGGAAGTCATGAGGAAAATCAAAGGACAAAATGTCTCAATCTAGAGACAAGAGGGATTGTTGGTACTGTGATAAGCCGGGTCATTTAAAGAAAGATTGTTGGTCTCAAAAAAATAAAGGAGACAAAAAGGAAGGAAGTAAAGAGGAAAATGTGGTAAGTAATAAATCTGATGAGGATGCTTTGATTCTTTCCCTTGATAATGTTGATGATTCTTGGGTGTTAGATTCGGGCTTCATTTCATGCTACCCCCATAGAAGTTATTTACTTGATTATGTCCAAGGGGATTTTGGGCTGATTTATTTAAGAGATAATGAACCCTATCAGATTGTTGGAAATGGAAGAATCAAGATTAAGTTGTAGAATGGGAATCATTGGCTACTACATGAGGTAAGGCATGTTCCAAAGTTAAGAAAAAATTTTATTTTAGTAGGGCAACTAGATGATGAAGGTTGTGTTGCTACATTTAGTGATAAAAATTGGAAGGTCACAAAGGGTGCCTTAGTGGTAGAAAAAGGTGTGAAATTAGGCACCTTATATCTTTGTATAGGTCATATTTTTCCTTATACTTTAATTGTTATAAAAAAAGGTCAATGTTTAGGAACAATTGTTGCAGTTCAACAAGTAGAAGATCATATAGTTGCTATGGACTCTGAATCAACACTGTGGCATAATAGACTTGGGTATATAAGTGCAAAAGGTATGAAAGTATTTCATTCAAATAATGTTTTACCAGGTCTAAAATGTGTTAATATGGATTTCTGTGAAAGTTGTGTGTATGGAAAACAAAAGAGAGTAATTTTTCTCAAGGATGGGAAGTAAAAGAAAGATGAGAAATTGGAGCTTGTGCATACGGATGTATGGGGACTAACTCAGGTATCTTCTCTCAGTGGCTCTCAATTTTATGTTACATTCATTGATGATACAACTAGGAAGGTATGGATTTATTTCCTTAGGAAGAAATTTGATGTATTTGAAACTTTTAAAAAATGGAGAAGCTTGGTTGAGAATGAGACGGGTAAAAAGCTAAAATGTCTTAGATTTGATAATGGTGGTGAGTATTGCAGCAAAGATTTTGAAGATTATTGTTCTTCTAATGGTATTCATAGGAAAAAATGGTTCCAAGGACTCCACTAGAAAATGGAGTGGCTGAGTGCATGAATAGAACAATAATGGAGTGTGCACAGACTATGGGATTGTATGCTGGGCTGCCTTTAAAAATGTGGGAAGAGACTGTAAAAACTGATGTTTATTTAATTAATAGAGGTCTCTCTAATCCTTTGGGTTGTGGTATTCTAGAGGAAGCATGGAAAGGTAAGAAGGTGAGTTATCTTTTCCTCAAAACCTTCGTTTGTGAAGAATTTGCACATGTCAATTCTAAAAATAGAACTGAGCTTGATGCAAAATCAAAGAAATGTATATTTTTTGGATATGGAATTGATGAGTTTGGTTATAGGCTTTGGGATTTTGAAATTCAAAACATTGTGAGAAGTAGGGATGCCATATTCAATGAGAAAGTTTTGTACAAAGATCTGTTGCTGCAGCATGAGAAGAAAGAAAATGATTATGCAGTGTTGGATGATATTCCAAACAATGATGTTTCAATGGTTCCTCATGCTGGGCAACAACAACAACAACAAATACCAAAAACTCCTATGAATGTTAGACAATCCTCAAGGATAAGTAGACCTCCTGAAAGATTCTCTCCCTCTTTGTATACTATTTTGCTAATTGATGCTAGTGAACCAAAATATTTTGATGAAGTTATGTAGGTGGATACCAAGGTTCAGTGGGAGCATGGAATGGAAGAAGAAATGGACTTCTTGCTGAAAAATAAAAATTGGGAATTATGCAAGTTGCCTACAGGTAAAAAGGCCTTACCAAACAAATGGGTTTATAGATTGAAAGAGGAGGATGGAGTTAAGAAGAGATTTAAAGCTAGATTAGTTGTAAAGGGATTTGCATAGGAAAAGGGTATTTATTTTGATGATATTTTTTCTCCATTTGTTAATATGACTTATATTTGTACATTGTTTTAAGTATTGTGGCTATTGAAGATTTGCATTTAGAATAGCTTGATATTAAAACAACATTTCTCCATGGTGATTTGGAAGAGGAAATATATATGGAATAGCCACAAGGATTTGAGGTCAAAGGTAAAGAGAAACTAGTGTACAAATTGAAGAAACTTTTATATGGCTTGAAGCAAGCACCTCGGCAATGGTACTTGAAATTTGATAGTTTTATGGTTCAGCAAGGCTACAACAGGTGTAATTCTGACCATTGTGTTTATTTTAAGAGGTTGGATGATGACAACTACATTATTTTATGTTTATATGTTGATGACATGCTTGTAGCTGAGTCTAACATGGATCACATAAGTGAGCTAAAACAACAGTTAGCAAAATCTTTTTCTATGAAGGATTTGGGGGTAGGAAAACAAATCCTTGGTATGAAAATTTGTAGAGATAGGAAAAATAGAAAATTGTTTTTATCTCAGGCTAAATATGTTGAAAAGGTGTTACAGAGATTTCATATGGAGAATGCAAAAGCTATCAGTACACCTTTGTCTAGTCCTGTTAAATTGACTAAGAATGTGTCCCAAGACACAAGAGGAAGAAAAAATGTCCAAGGTACCATATGCTTCAGCTATAGGTAATTTAATCCATGCCACGGTATGCATGAGACTAGATATTGCACATGTCATAGGAGTTGTTAGAAAGTATTTGAGTCATCCCAGAGTTGAGCATTAGAATGCGGTAAAATGGATTCTCAAGTACTTGAGAGGTACATCCAATAAATTTTTATGTTTTGGGGGCTCTAATACTAATTTAAAAGGCTATGTTGACTCAGATTTGGAAAGGGATATAGATAGCAGGTGGAGTACCACAGGTTATTTATTTACAGTTGATGGGATAGTAGTGAGTTGGATTTCTCAAGTGAAAAAGGTGGTTGCTTTATCCAACATAGAGGCAGAGTATGTTGTTGCAACAAAGGCAGAAAAGGAGATGATATGGCTACAAATTTTCATGGACGAGTTGGGAAAATAATAGGCTAGAAATTACTTGTTTACAGATAGCCAAAGTGCTATACATCTTGCAAAGAATTATTCCTTGCATTCTAAAACAAAACACATATAGTTGAGATATCATTTCATTCGATCGGTGTTGGAGGATGGACAGGTCAAGCTAGACAAGATACATAAAGATGTCAATCCAGTGGATATGTTTATGAAGGCGGTGACAAGGGAGAAGTTGAGCTCTTCTTTAGGTTCGGTTGGCCTTCAAGGTTGAATTCAAGTATAATAGAGCAGCAAGGTGTAAGTACTTATTTCTAGTGGGAGTGTAAGTGCATCGGTGTCATCCAAGATTAGTCTCCAAGTGGGAGATTGTGTTGGTGTGGAGCTTGATTAGTCTTCAAGTGGGATATTGTGTTGGTGTGGAGCTTGATCAGTCTCCAAGTGGGAGATTGTTGGTATGTGGTGATTGATCGTGCTATACTGTACACCCAAAATCTAGAAGCTTCTAAGATTGTTAAAAAGGGGTTTAGATGAGTGTTACAGTATGATGAAAAATGTGATTATTCACAAGATTGTAATAGGTTTTTACACTGGATAATAAAATCATTGGATGGTTGCAGTTTGGTGGATGTAGCTCAGATTGGGTGGACCACATTAAATTCTTTGTGTTATAATTTATTCTGTGTTTTTTAGTTTCTCTATTTATTAATTAAATCTGCATTTAATTGTTAGATATCTTCCATTTCTAACCCTAACAAAAAGTTCATGAGGCATAACATGAATTTGTGTATCCAATGTGGCCACTCCAACTATAATAGGAAAAGTCATCGCACTAAGCAGTGGTTTTACTATATTGTCAAAGTCCTTAATACATAAAGAATCAAGTTAATTTTTTGATATATCCACATGAAGCCTATCCTAAAGGTTTAAACTACACACATTAGAAGCAGAGCCATTGTCAACAAGGGTTCACTATATCCCCATCATTTTGTATTGAGATATTATTTGGAAAGCTTCATTTTGTTTTTGCATGTCCAAAGGGGGGAGTTCACTTTGGTGGAAAACAATGTCCACATTCAATCCTTGACTTATACATGCTATGTCATTTGGTTGCACATTACAAAGGATAGGAACTTGTTGTAAGGCCATTTGAAGCATAGTGTGATAGGTAGGTGAAGTCTAAAGAAGGTTCCAAAGGGAGATCTTTGCGGGAGTAATTTTAAGTTGATCAACAAGATAACACTCTCTTAAGCAAGGGGCACTAGGCAGTATAGAATTTGAAAAAGGTAAAGAGGATGGGTTTGGTTGTGGTGATGATAGATTATTTCAAGTGTTATATGTATGAGCAATGCTATGAGGACATGGTTGCTATGACACATTATTCTGACTTGGGTAAAGAGTAAACTTGGGTGTAGGTGGAGGTGGAGGTTTAGGTGACAGTGGGTAAAGGATGAGTTTATATTGGTTTTAATTTTTTTTTGTGTGAGATAAAGGATGAGTTGAGGTTGAATAATATTAACATCCCTTGGCAAATGAAAGTCAACATAGGCTTTTCATCTTCTTCTAAGGGAATAATATTATTATTTCTAATATTACCCCTGTCTTGTAGCATGATATCCTCCCTAGAAGGATATTTTTTAGGAGAACCACAAACCACATGTTAGTGACATTCGAGGGTTGGTTCTTCTAAAAGGACTTGATCATCAGTAAGGGAGTTATGAATGGTTAAATTGGAAGAAGACTCTATTTGATTGTAAGTTATTTCTAAGGTCTCATTTTCTTGTTCCATATGAGTTATCCTAGAAGGAGAGCTTGGAATTTGTAAAGTGGCTTCATCACAAATAGGGGCTCCAGGCATCAAGAGAAGGACCACTATGGTATTCATATTTTCCAAATAGATCTTCCCATAGGATAGGAACATTAGGGAAGGGAGGGATAATATTCTCATGATATTTAATAGACCTTATATCATCTAACACCAACCTATCCTCTTTGCATCAAGGGGGGATTTAGGATAAGAACAAGTTTGATTAGATCATGGTTATGGAGACTAGGTAAGGTAATGTCCATAAATATTTATATGATGTTATTGTCTTGTTGTGTTGTGTGATCATCATGATTACTTATTGTGATGTCCTATTCTTTACTAATGTTATGTCTAATAGGAGAGGTAGGAGGAGAGAAACAACTCAGATTGTCAAAACTCTCATCAATTGGCTCTTCTAGCACTATAATATCTACATCAAAAGTGTGAGAGATAATAGGAGAAGAATACATGTGATTGTTATGATTATCCAAGGTTTCTTTCACTAGACTAACCTCATCCATCTAGAAGGGAAACTAGGAGAGGGATCTATGAAAAACTAAAAGAGAGTGGAAATGACCTCATAGTCATATTCACTTAACAAAATTTTCTTACAATATGCATGATAAGATCTAAAAATAGAACATGAAATATCATAATTATAGATGTTTGTAATGAAAACATGAGGTAATGATTATTCTACAAATTTGAAATGTAACTATGCTAAAACAATCATTCAAAAGAGTAATGCAATTTTTCAAAGGTTAAGGATGACCATTGACTAATTATGCTATGTAACAATGTAAGAATGTAAACTTGAAATTTAAACCATGCATGAAAGTAGATAATTTAGGCTAGATCTAATGAAATGCATGTTACAAAAACTTAGCTAATTGATACAGATAGTTACTAGCATCAAACATAAGCATAAGAACAAAGTTTTTAGCTTTATAAAAGGCAGTTTTTGGGGTGAAAAGGAACTGATTCCCCCAAGGTGGCAAATGAGTCCAAGTGAGGATTTTTTTCAGAATTTTTAAATATTTTTGATGGATTTTGATGTTGGTTGGGCTGTAAGATGTAGACCTAAGATGAAAATGAACAATTTTAGAAAAATTTAATGATTATAGATGCCAAAAATGCAACCTAAATGCACTTTTCATGAATGCAAAATTTGAAACCTAGTATGCAAATTAATCCATGCAAACCCTAATGCAAGGTCAATGCAAGCTAGATCTATGATGAAGGACTCCAAATCAGAAAATTCTTAGAAAAACAGGCTCACCAAAATGAGCCATAGATTTTTGTGTAGGTTTTATGACTCTCTTTGTCAATTAGTGTTTTTCACCTAAAGGAGAGAGATAAACTCGAAAATCTCAGTGGTTCACTCAAACTAATGCAAGTATAATGGAAATGTGCTAAAATGCAATGATCTAAATGTAGAAAAATAAATAAAGATATTGATTATTAAGTGAAAACTATTAAAATTTAACATGTTGGAAAAAAAATTGTGAGATATAGAAACACCTAGAAATGAAAGCAAACTGTAACAAAATTTGATGAAACTGGAAGTATGCACCTGAGAACTTGATGGAGACTAGAAATGACATCTGGAATATTGATGATACTAAAAATTTGGCCTACTAGGACTCATTTTCTATTCTAGACAAATTAGTCCTAGTTCTAAAAAACTATCCCACAACCCATTTTAGACAAATGGGTATCCAAAATTGAAAAGAACACTTTTTATGCTTGTAAATGGGACCCATTCGCCACTATTGGTGAATGAGTCCACTTTTGAATTAATAAATATTCAAAAGTGGAAACAAGATCCCTTGGTCTTATCTCTGATTCCTGACAGGTGTCTACCTTTGAAAGTGACTTTTTATTGATATTTTTCCTTAAAAAATGAAGAGAAGAATTAAATAACTTTGCAACTTTATTCTTAATGATTTCCAAGCTTGCAAGATGCCTAAATATACAAACACACAAGATAAGAAGAAGAAATGTTGAATGTTAGGGCATGGGGGTTTCCCTTGGTCAAACCCCTTTTAGGAAATTAAACCAAATGAAGGAATAATATAAAGAATGAACATGAAATGAAGGGATTAATACCTTTCCATGAAGATTGATCTTATATTTCTGCAACCACATGAAGAAACTGCCCTTGAATGTTTGAAAATGCTATCTTGGTGACTTGAGATGATAAAACCCTAACTTGCTTGACTTGAAATAGAAGAATAATGGATGAATAATGAATAATGGTTATTATTTAGGGTTTATAGACTTATATTTATTGGTGATTCACCTTATTTTCCTATTAATTGGATCCCTAAGGATGACATGGAGGAAAATAACTTAAAATCCAACTTTTCCTACTAAAACCTTGAAAATGGCTCAAATGTGACTCATTCGCCATCAAGGGTGAATGGGTCTCACCTAGATGGGACTGATTCACCCAAGGTGGTGAATGGGTCACATAGGGGCCATTTTTCCATCTAAGATGCAAGAAAGTAAGAAAAAAGGGTTTATATGGTGACTTTTTCAGTTATTTGATCAATTTATGCCTTGGGATGCACAATATGGGGCAATAGGTGCCTATTAATGATGATGAAAAATAAATTAGAGCTTGGGACACAAAATTCAATGTAAAAGTATGATTAAATACACTTTGCAACACTAAAATGATGTCCATTTAGCCTAGGAAGGCACAACATCCAATGTGAATGTGTAAGACACATTACAACACTAGATTAAAATTAAGTTTATTTTAAAAGCCTTATAGAATGATGTGGAAATGCAATTAAATACATTTACAATGTTGAATTAAGGGAAAATGGGTTTATTATGTCTAGAGAGGTGTGAAATTCTTTTACAACACTTTACAACACCTTTACAAGACATTGATAAATGAAATTTATTCAATTTGCAAAGATCCAAGACCTAGTGTGAATTTATAAAATACCTCACAACACTAAATCAAGGCCTCCTTAAGTCTAATTTATCATCAATTATTCCCATATAAAGAAAGAAATACTTTTTTCTATGGTACAATTGGGTTAGAAGGGTTTTTTGAGCCGATCCTTTTTTTAGTTGAATTTTTGTATCTAAGTGCATTTGGTGACCTTCTTGTAGGAAAAATATTGTAGAAACATATAGGAAGATTGTGATGGAGAAGTTTAATGGTGATAAATTTGAGCCTTGGAAGCTCAAGATGGAAGATATGCTTATAGATCATGATCTATGGGTTGTAGTTTTTGGAACTAAACCATCGGGCATGGAAAAAGAAGATTGGGGGCTCATGGATCAGAAATCCATTGGTCTCATTAGACTCTATTTGATTGATTCTATTCTCTTGAATATTGATGAAGAGAAGAATGTTGCTTCTTTGTGGAAGAAACTTGGAGATGTTTATTAGGATAAATCCTTCGTAAACAATCTATTCCTAAGAAAGAAGATGTATTCTTTGAAGATGGAAGATGGAGGATCCATCATAGACCACCTAATTTCTTTTACATGTGTTGATTGATCAATTGGGTTTTATTGGAGACAAGATTGACGAATAAAACCATTGGATCCTCCTATTTTTTTCTTCTCTAGACTCATGGGATCATGTGGTGATGGCTATTGGAAGAACAACAACCCTTTTCAAAATGGATGAGGTGGTTTCTTCTTTTTTATCTAAAGAGACACAAAGAAAGTCTTCCAAGATGGCCAAGGAGGCCCTTGCTATTTGTGGAAGATTGAACAAGAAAGGAAAAAAGAAGGATAAGAAATCAAAGTCAATTTTTGGGGAGATCTAAGTCTCTTGGTAAGAAGTCCAAGGAAAAATGTTGGAACTGTGGTGAAACTAGAAATTTTCAAAAAGACTGAAAGAAGGAGAAGAAGAAGAAAAACTAGTATTTTTCAAATTCTAAATCTAACAAATCATCTCAAGATGAAGCAGAAGCATTTGTTGTAGCCTTGGACACCTATGCATTAGAAGATGTGTGGTTGATAGATTCAGGTGCATCCTTTCACATGACTTCTCATAGAGGTTGGGTTTTGAAGTATAAAGAGTATGATGGCAAGAAGGTGTACCTAGGTGATGACTCTCACTTGAAAATTGTTGTCCATGGAAGTGATGTCACCTTCAAATTTTCAAAATTTGAAGTGCCTTTATCTATTCAATGCATCGACTGAGCCTAGGCTTGCATCTTGTTGAATATGCCCCTAAGGCCCTCTTTTCTAATTAATATTTTGCAACTCAAAGCTCATATTACAAATCCCCTTGGTGAACATATTCATTTGGCATAAGGTAACATGCCTGCTTAGTTTCAGGCCCCCAAGATGAGTTATGATGGGTTATCTAATTATTTTCTGACAGCAATTGAGTTAAAATTGGTGTTTCAGGAAGCTTCAAACTTTGAAATTATAAGGGAAACCCTATTCTCATTTTGGTCCAAACATCTCTAGCTCTATTTTCACCAAAATCGAATATCATATGATACATTATTTTAATGCATTTCAGTTGCGACAAAGGCATTTGATAGACCGGTTTACAAAGGAGGTCCTAGAAATATCTCTATGATGCAAGTTTTGAGGAAATGGGTTTTCTCTAAATAATTGATAATGTCCCTAAAATCATGGCTCCAAGTGGTCTCATTTGTGAGCAATAATTTTCCACCATTTTACCAGCAAGAAAATTGTTTTTTCCTCTTTGCAACTTCAATTTTTTGCAATATTTAAAGCTTTTTTGGTGTTTTAAATGTTAGGGGGGGTCTTTGAAATCATTTTAACATGTTTCAAGATGAAATACAAGTCAAAATTTTACACCTAAAGCCTTTCCCTGCCAGCCCTCCAGAATTTTGGAGAGGTTTTGTGAAGGGGGTGGGCTAGTGGGGAAGCCACTTTTTAGCTCTTTTGAGGCTTCCCAAATCTTGTTTATGGGTTAAATAGGTCTCCCATCCATGTTTGAATGCTTTGGGGGGGTTTTGAGGCTTTCAAATAGGTGATATTTGCTGATTTCACCCTCCAAAATTGCCTACAACTCCTTTCATGCCCCTACAATTTTCTGATTGTTGTTTGAAGCATTTTTAAATGCTTATCAGCAAGGAAAACACCGTCCTACTCCTAATTCCTAACAATCAAATAAATTCCTTTGCATCATTGAGAATAATTTGAAACACTCCTCTTATTTGTTGAAGTTAAAGATCAATCATGTTGTTTATATTTGGGGAATTTTTTTGGAATGTTTGCAATTTCATTATGATTGTTTCTTCATCCTGAAGCTTTTCCAATCAATTTATCATGTCTAGGAAGCAGTTTGGGAAAAAAATTATACATGTTTTAGTTATCTGTGAGGGAAAAATGGTCATGAATTCATTATTACGATCAAGAAATATTTCTAAATACCTCTGCAATATTTTTAATGTTGTTATGAGCTTTTTGGAGGGCTATTGAAATGCAAATAATGGTGAATGGGATCATTGTAAATAAGATCACAGGTAGAATGGATTATTAAGTAATTGTTTGACAAAATGTCAAATAAGGTGCAGTCTGAAATGGGAGATATGAAGGTTGAAGAGTAAGATTCAAATCATGTTTTTAAATGCCAACTTAGTTGTGGGGAAACAAAGTTTGAAAATGAAGACTCTATGCTTAATTTAAAATGCAAGTTAAATGAAATTTTCAACTGCTAGTAAGTGGGTTTTTACCCAGGAGTGATATTTTTCACTTGCAAGTGAAAATGGAGCCAATAAATTATGACTTTTTATAGGCAGGGTAAAAAGATGCATGAGATTTCCAAGTGAAGATAAAATAGAGGGAAAATGGAGAGTAAAGAGGCATTTTATAAATGTCATTCTATTGCAGAATCAAGGGATCTAAAGATGCCATGTGTCAATGGTGGATTCTTTTTAGTGCTTCTTGATCCTTTCTTCTCTTTTCTCTTAAAATATAATTTTTGGTTTCATTTGGAGAGGTTCCAATTTTCTCCAAGTTGAAGATATTGTAATTTCTATATAGAGTTATCTCTAGGTTAGGAGCTCTTTAAATCTAAGAGTTCTAATGGTGTAATTTATTTCTATTAATGGAAAGAAAATTAGTTTGCAAATCATGAAAATAACATACTATAATATCTCCGGAATGTATGCATTATATTTTTTATCAAAGTACTTGATCAAGAATTATAATAGTTTTTGTTGCACATTTTTTGCAATAAAGATTTTTATTGAAGGCTTTTGTTCAAAGAATAGATTAAATGTGCTTTCAGTCAAATATTGAATCTATTGTGTTGCATTTAGGATCTACAAGAATGTTGTAGATATGTCCTTAAAATACCTCATTATTTTAATGTATTAATAAATTAATGGTCACTGGTTTTGTGTTTAGGCTATTACTAGATGGGTATTTCATTTTGACTCTATTATGGACAAGACACTGATCTAGTGTTTTCTTTTGTGCAAACCCTGGAGGGAAACACCATTTAAAATATCAATGAATCTTTTCAATTTTCAAGTCTAATTTATTAGGTCTTTTGTATTTTCATGGAGATTAAAAAACACAAGGGTTATGATTGAGAATGATTCTCTTGTGACTTCTTTGTGTATTTGAAGTGAAGATGTCTCTTAATTTATCTATTCTCAGTGTTTATTGAAGGTGCAAAGGGATTATGTCTAAATGTAATGAAACGTATAACATCCTTTATATATTTATCTAAGAATCATCCACATGTTAGAAATCTGCAATGTATTGTTTAGTGCAAGTTTCATTAAATTTGTAAATCTTTGAATCTAGAAACACCCTCCTGAGTTTGTGGAGCTCAAAATGCAAAAGGCTAATTGTGGCCTTGTTCCTTGGCCTTTCTTGTCCCTAATTTGTTGATAGTGCAAGACCAAACTTTCTTAACCTCTTGATCCCTTGGTTTAGGCATTATGTTTTTTCCTTAGAATTGGGGATTGCAAGAAAAAAAACCAACAGGAAGAGTCAAAATTATATTTCCTAATGGAAGCGTGAAGGGGATTGATAGTGTCTTGCATATCTTGGGTTTGGAAAAAAGACCTATATTTTGTGAGTAAACTAAATGATTCTAAGAGTGCAAGTTGTTTTCTTTGGTGGATAATGCAAGATGATGAGAGGAGCTATGGTGTTGGCTAAGGGTGTTCAAGTTGGCACTCTATACAAGTTAGATGCATGCATAGTATAATGAAATAGTTCTTCTAATATACCAAATAAGATACCTTTGGATTCTTCATCATCATCATCAGATCGTGTAGTGAAGAAGTGTGTTGTAATGAATCTTCCTGCAAAGAAGACAATGTTATAGAACTAATGACTTGGTCACATACGTGAGAAGGGTCTTAGAACCTTGAAGAATAAGAGCCTTGTTGAAGGCCTTGATGATTGTAATCTCGATTTTGACTTTTGCAAACATTATGTTTATGGAAAATAACACCAACTTTCTTTTTACTCTAGTTCTAACAAGTCTTTTGGGGTTTTGGACTATGTTCATTAAGATGTTTTTGGTTTTGTGAATGTTCCTTCATTATCATAATATATATATTTTTTTCTTTTATAGATGATTATGGTAGGAAATTCATTTATTTTCTTAGATTTAAAGCTGAAGTCTTTAGTTGGCTTATGAAATTCAAGGCCTTGGTAGAAAATTAGACTAGCAAAAAGATTAAGTGTTTGAGGACTAAAAAGGGTGGCGAGTTTTGTTTCATAGTGTTTGACAAATTTTGTAAAGAGCACAAGATTCAAATACATAAGACAACACCATTCACTCCACAACAAAATTGAGTTGCAAAGAGGATGAACAAAATGTTGATGGAGAGGTCTATGCTCGTATGTTGAGTAGTGCTAGCCTTGAGCAGAAGTTCTGGGTTGAAGTAGTAGCCACTCATGTTATTTGATCAACACATCTCCTACATCGATGCTTGTATGAAAGACATCCATGGAGGCATGGTCTAGTAAAGATCCTTCTAAGAGACATCTCAGAGTATTTGGTTGCAAAAATTACACTCATGTTCCTATTGAGAAGATGTCAAAGTTGAGGAACATGGTAGTTAAGTGTATCTTTATCAGCCATGTGTCGGTGTGCAAGGGTAAAAGCTTTGTGATCCAGAAGCTTAGAAGGTTCTCTATAGTAGAAGTGTAATTTCTAGAGAGATGAAACCTTCCACTATTGAGCTACAACCAAAGAAAGAGGAGAAATAGAACAAGGAGGTAGTTCAAATTCCACCTACTTCGAAGAGAGATGAACTACACACTCTTATTGGACTTGATGATGAGGAGAGATAAAGAAGCTTTGAAAGTTCTAAAGAAGAAGAAGAAGAACCTCATCCTCAACCTTTGAGGAGGTCTACATTAGTTAGGTGACAATCCAAAAGGTTTGGTTATTCATTATTTGAATCTAGTTGCATTTTTGCTTTGATTGCTAACACTGATGAACCTAGGACTATTAGAGAGGCTATGGGTATGAGTGATGCAGATTCCTAGATGAAAGTCATGGATGAGGAGATGGTTGCATTGAATAAAAATAAGATAGTATTTGGTACCTTTTCATGGTAGACATAAACCTGTTGGTTGTAAATGGGTTTTCAAGAAAAAGTGTGGTCCTGATGGCAATGTTGAGAATCATAAGGCACAATTGGTTGCTAAAGGGTTTTCATAGGTGGAGGGAATTGATTATGGTGAGATATTCTCTCCTGTTACAACTTGTTGACATCTATCCAATTCCTATTATCATTTTCAACAACGTATGCCATAAAAGTGGAGCAAATGGATGTGAAGATAGTTTTCCTTCATGGTGACTTGCAGGAAGAGATTTACATGTCACTACTAGAGCATTTCATTGAAAAAGGTAAAGAAAATTTGGTTTGCAATCTGAATAAGTCTCTTTATGGTTTGAAACAATCACCTAGAATGTGATACAAGAATTTTGATACCTATGTACTATCATGTTGGAATCTTAGAGATCTAAATTTGACCATTGTGTGTATTATAAATCTGATAATGGTTGCATTTTCATTATTTTTTTATACATAGATGATATCTTGTTTATTGGGAATGGTAAAAGTATTATTTTAGATTTGAAGTTTCAATTGTTAGCACAATTTGAGATAAAAGACTATCTGTAGTTAGGTACATTTTTGGAATGGAGATTACAAGAGTTAGAGTTAACAAAAAGATTTGGTTAATCTAGAGAAATTATGTGAAATCAACATTGGAGATATTTGGCATGGCATATTGTAGATAGTTAGTAGTACCTATGATGTATGGTATGAAGATTTTATTGAATGATTGTCCAAAATATCTTATTGAGATGGAGGACATGACTAGAGTACCATATGTGAGTGTAGTTAGCAGTCTAATGTATGATATGTTGTGTACAAGACCAAACATTTCCCAAGAAATGTGAGTCCCTAGTCATTTTATGGCTAGTCATGGACGGATACATTGGGATGTTGTGAAGAGAGTGTTCAAATATTTATGGGGTACTTGTAAGTATTCCTTGTGCTTTCATGTTCATCCTAATAGACCTTGACATTCTTTGAGTATTTGTGGATATGTGGATTCAAATTGGGCAGGTGACGGTGACAACAAAAGATCCACCAATAGTTATGTGTTTATGATGTTTGGTGGTGTTATTAGTTGGATGAGTAAGCAACAAGTTGTAGTCTCTTTTTCCATGATAGAAGTAGAGTATATGATAGGAAATCATGGTTGTAAGGAATCTATTTGGCTTAAGAGATTATGTTTTGATATTGGTATAGATGCTATATAAATTACTATTTGTTGTGATAGTCAAAGTGCCATTTTCTTAGCAAAGAATCTTGCAATCCATGCCAACAAGGACCTTTTTTTCTTTGATCAAACATGTGATGGGTGTAGAGTGAAGGTTACCCCTTCCTCACTTTTTGACCATCACCCCATCTCCGTCAAAATCTAATTAACTAAGGAGAGGGTTCAAAGAAGAAAACAAACAAAATAAATTCATTCTAAATACCAATTTGTTAAAAGATGAAGATTGCAAGGATGCAATTTCACCCATAGAGAAATTAACAATTGTATATTAAAAGATAAATATGCCACTAAAAGATGGGATTTAAATGTTAAAAGTTGGGCAACCATTTTCCAACAATTGGAAAAAGGGCCTTAGATAGCAAGAAATTAGAAAGTGGCCTACTAGAAAAAAAATTCAATATGGAAAGAGAAATTCTAGTGGACCCCAATAAATTAAGGTTGAATGAGGAATTAATAATAATATAAACAATTTGAGGAACCTATAAACTAAAGAAATTCAAGGTAGGCAAATAAGAGCCTGTACCCTTTGCTTGACATGAGATTAATTCATGATAAAATGGACTTAATGAGGTCTTAATCTAGTATTATGAGGAATTTTATGCATCCACACTAGGTCTTGCACCCTTGCAAATTAAATAATATGCATTTTTAAAGAATGTCTTGTAAAGGTGTTGTAAAGTCTTGTAAAGGACTTTCAAGCTTTTCTAGACTTAATAAACCTATTTCTCCCTAATTCAATAGTATAAAATATGTTTGATAATATTATCACATCAATCTAAAAGGTTTGTAAAATAAACTTAATGTTAAACTAGTGTTGTAATGTGTCTTGCACATTCACATTGGTTCTTGAGCCTTTCTAGGCTATGTGGACCTCATCTTAGTGTTGTAAAGTGTATATAATCACACTTTCACATTGATTTTTATGTCCAAGCCCTATTTGACATTCACATCATCACTAATAGTCTCATATTAACCCATATTGTGCATCCCAAGGCTTGAATTGATCAAATACCTGACAAGGTTGCATTTTAGAACTTATTTCCTTAACTCTTGGCATTTGAGCTATCAAATTGGCCACTATGGGACCCATTCTCCATGCATGGTGAATCGATCCCATCTAGGTGGGACCCATTCACCATGTGTGGCAAATGAGTCCCATTTGGCTCAATTTTGACCTTTGAGCAGGAAAAAAAGTGAAATTTGAGTTTAATATTGCTTCATGTCGGCCTGTGATGAGGTATTAATGGGTAAAATGGGAGAATTTCCTATAAATTTAAATCTTTTAACTCATTTTCATATCTCTTATCTTTTATCATTCATTCATCCACCAATATTCCATCTTGAGTCAAGAAACTCAGGGTTTTGTCATTGCAAGTCATTAAGAAAGCTTATAATGACAATCAAGAGTTGAATCTTCCTTCATTGCTATAGAAATCCAAGATCAAACATTCTTGACTCTTGATTTTGTCATTGCTATAGAATGTGACGCATGTTTTGGATTCAAAAAATGTGATACCATTTCAAAGTTATAGATTTTTTTCAATCAGCCTATTGATCAAGACTTGAGTCATAATTCTAATAAAAAATGAATAATAATTATTTATTAAATTCATATTAAAGAATAATTTATATTGGTGGAAAGCTGAGAATATCCTCTAAAAACCCTTTTTTGTTTCATCAGTTTTGGGTTAAAAAAAAGTCGTCAGCCACATACCCTACAAATACCATAATATTGCCACTTTTTGGCTCATCATGATCCTGCACATACCCTTTGAAATTCTATAAATTCAAAAGTGGACTCATTTTCCATGGGTGGAAAATGAGTCCCACCCTAAGATCAGTTTTTGGATTCTTATATTTTTAGATACCCTTTTGTCAGAAATGGGTTTTGGTATAGTTTAGCAGAACTGGGACTGATTCACCTAGAATGGGGAATGAGTCCCACCAGACCTGAAATACAACATCAACAACATTTCAAATGTATTTTCTAGTCTTCATCAAGGTTTCAGGTGCAAATTTTTAGTCTGATTCATTTTTGTTGCATTTTTTCATTCATTTCTAAGTGGTTTTGTATTACACAATGTAGCTGCATTTTCCAACATAGCATAAATCTTAGTTTTTTCATTTATAATTAGCCATTTAGATCACTTAATTTCACTTAGGTAATCTCATTTAACTTATATAACATCATACATAACATAATTTGAATGAACCTTTAGCATTTTTGACCTAAGCTCTCTCCTTTTAGGCAAAAAAACCCTAGAAGAGCTAGACAGCCTTGTGGTGCCAAAAATCTATAGTTCATTTTGGTGAACCTACTTTTCATATGCTTTATTAACTGATTTGGAGTCCTTTAATCATCATAGATCTATCTTACATTAGGGTTTGCATGGTTCATGTACATGCTAGGTGTTAAATTTAACAATCATAAAAAGTGCATTTAGGTTGCACTGTTGGCATCTAAATTCATTTCCACTCTCTTAAATTTTGCATTTTTCAATTTGGTCTACATCATAGCACTCAACAAGCATCAAAATCAGTACAAATTTTTTGAAAATTTTGAAAAATGTCCATACTAGGACTCATTCACCACCCTGGGTGAACGAGTCCCTTTTGACCCCTGAAACAACATTTTATCGACCTCAGAACTCTAGTTTTTATCTTTTGTTTGGTGCCTTAACCTATCTATATCAGTTAGTTTCATTTTTGTAACATGAATTTCATAAATTCTAGCCTTAATTAGCTCATTTCATGCATGGTTTCACTTTCCAGTTTGCATTCTCATCTTGTTACATATCACAATTAGTCTAAAACATTATTCTTCATTTGCATCTTTGTTGTAGCATTGTTACATTTCACAATTGTAGATTAATCATTCCATCATTTTTTCATTACAAAATTCTCTAGTTATAATCTTACATGTCCTCTTTTTAGATATTATTGAATACTGTAAGTGCCTTTTGTTAGAAGCATATAAATATGAGGTCCTTTCCCCTCTCTTTTCGTTCATCATAGATCCCTCTCCTAGTTTCCCTTTTGTGGATGAGGTTAGTTTAGTGAAAGAAACCTTGGATAATCATAACACTTACATTTGTTCTTATCCTATTATCTCTCACACTTGTGAAGCAGATATTTTAGTGTTAGAAGAACCAATTGGTGAGAGTTGTGACAATCTGAGTTGTTTCTCTCCTCTTACCTCTCCTATTAGACATAACATTACTAAAGAAGAGGACATCACACTAAGTAATCATGATGATCACACAGCAAAAAACAATGAGGAGACCATAGATTCATCTCCCCACTCCTCCCCTATTTGTAAGAGTGTCTTTGTGAGTAATCATGGCAATCACCATATTTGTGAAGAGGATATGTTGACATTAGATGATCAAATATTTAAGACCTATCACAATCCTCTTTATTTTTCTTCCCCTATTTTGGAAGACATTATTGGATAAAGGGAGGTAATTAAAGATCATCATGAGAATCTTCTTTCTCCCTTTCCTAATGTTTTCCCTATCAAAGAATACATAATGAAACAAAAGGATCCCATCATTCAAAAATATGAATGTGATTATTTTTCTTCTCTCAATGCCTCTCCTACTTGTTATGAAGCTAATTTGCACATTTCAACCTTAGATGAACATATTACAAGCTCTCTTAGTAGGGTAGATAATATGGAACAAGAGAATGAGAATTACAAACATCAAACAATTGCATAAAGTCTTCCCCCAATCTTCCCATTATCAATAATCAAACACATTCAACCCTTAATAACTCCCTTGGTTGTGATGAAGCTATTTTGGATGAACCAAACCTTAATTTTCACAAACATGTGGTTTGTTGCTCTCCTACAAGCTCTCCTAGGGAGAATATCATGGTACTAGAAAATGACAACAACCATAAAGTATCTTCCTTCCATAAACAAGTGGTTCTTGATTGCCCCACCTTAGAGCTCCATCAAACCAAGAACGATGAGGTTATGAATGCACAATTGTCCATTAGATCCCCCTCAATCAATGGACCTCATACATACCCCATGGGACATCCGAACAAACCTCTAATTATCTATCCATATTCACACAAACAACAAACTCAACATAAACCTCAACTTATTCTTTACCCACCTTCCCATTAACTTCACACCTCTAACCAACGCTGATACACCCTCTACCCCCTAAAACCAATGTGTTACAACAATCTAGTAATGATATTTTTTCTCATACATATAGCACTCAAAATAATCCACAATCGCCACAACCACCCCCAATCTCTTTACCTTTACCTAATCTTCCTAGTGCCCCTCGTTTCATCCCACACATCAAGGACTATGATCTTGTTGAAAAAATAAAGTATACTCCTACTAAAATATCATTATGGGACCTTATTCAATCCTCCCCTCACTATCACAACATGATCCAATCTGCCTTGCAACAAGTTCTCATCCCTTCTAACATGCAATAGACTAACATCACAACCATAATCCAAGGAATAAATCCTGACATTATTCCACCAAAGTGAGCTTCTGCCTTTGGAAGTGTGAAAACAAAATGAAGCTTTTATGATTATTTCTCAATACAAATGAACATGGATTAAGAGAACTCTTATCAATACTGGTTCTTCTCTTAACATATGTGGAGTAACCCTTCTCGATAGACTTGGTATCGATAGATCAAACATCCAACCTGATTATTTATCTATTAGGGGATTTGACAATATAAGCAAGCAAATGCTTGGTGTGATCACTTTACCCCTTATAGTTGAGTGGCAACATTAGGTACACCAATCCATGTTATTCCTAATGATCTTTCATATAACCTTCTTCTAGGAAGGCCATGGATTCATGCAATGAATGGTGTGCCTTCCACTCTTCATCATAAAATGAAATATATCCACAGCAAAAAAGTGTACACACTCAACACTGATGATGAGCCTTATAGTGTATTACAACTTGATCAAACCAAAGAGAACCCCTTGCATACATTAACACCAACCACACAAGTGGAACCCACACAACAACATAGTAAACAATCCATGAAGCTATTAAACGATGATTGGGGTTCCTTGAATTTTACACTTGAGTTCATGGGTGAGTATAAGATCATACACAAAGATTCACATAGGGAAAACAAAAACACAAACGACCCTTCAAAGGAATCTACCTCAACCACTTTAGACAATAAAGCAAACTACATAACAACCTTTGACAAACACAATAACGAACAACCACCCAATTCCAAAGCAATGAAAATGCTTTATGGAAAAGGTTATGATCTCGTGACACAACTTGGATATAGTGGAAAAGTATGTGGTGCTCAAGAAAAAGGTATCCACAACCCTAAAAATCCTCACACAACAAAAAAATCATGGTCTTTTTTATCGTCCTTTAATCAAAATCAACAAACCTTCACCTAACATCACCAATCTCCCACAACACACTCCTAAATCATCCTAAACAACTAATGGTCTTGAACATTATCCTTTAACTACACATTTGATTAATTTCAATGTCATCTCACAAAATTCTCATGACTTGAATTCATTAGATTTTGTACCCTCATATACTAGAGAGAACAAAATATCGCAATCTAAATAGTCTTGCATAGGTATGACATCTACTACTAAGCAAGATGTATCTTTGACACCAACCACAAGACCATATTCTACCATTAATCAAGAGGATATCTTTTTGAGACTCCTCCAAGATCACTTGATCACCCTCCCTCCTAGAACTCAAAAGAAATGTTATTACAAGACTTCATTTTGTGCATATCATAGAGTTAATGGTCACTCCACTAATACATGTAATGCCTTGAGTCATAAGATACAACATTTTCAAGAGTTTGGTATGCTTCCCTATGTGGGGGCACCTCATTCCTCTAATTTCTATTTATTTTCACTCTAGTATGTATTTCATCAATCATTTCAGCTCACCTTTCTCCTACACTAAGTGGGGGCAAGGGGTTTAGCAAGCCTTGTCCTCGTATGTGACTTGTGGTTGCCTCCTTCAAGGCTAGTCATTAACTTTTCATGAATATATAAGAGCAAGCTTGTGATGTGGAAGACATGCCTTAAGTTGGATCACATATGATATACTTCTCTTTTCATGATGTAGCTTATAAAAAATATGTGACTTGTCATAGGGATTTTCGAGTAAGATCTCATGTTCTCCTTCTACTTTAAAGCAATTGCTCACAGTACAAGTGCTCACAACTCCTTAAAGTGGGGTGCATACATCACCACTCACATTTCATTGTGTGATTTTTTTCTTCTTGTGATGTTTTATTTTCTTGGTGGAGTCAGTAGGCTTGATTCCCTCCAAAAGCGTGATACTTCTTTCGACACATCCTCTCTTGGAGATGTTAAGCACAATGTCCCCTAAGATGTGACCTTGTACAAACAAAGAAAAATCCCTTTGAACAATCCTTATACTATTCTACATTAATAATGTCTATGAGTGTCAAGCATATGAATTTTTTCTTACCTCATGGAGCTTGAAAATATTTGTGGCATCTTATTAAAGTTATCAGGAGGTGAAACTTTGATATGGTTGAGTAGGAAGCCCATCTAGTGGCATGAATTTCCCCATAGCCACCTTTGTGTTTGTGAGTGCATACCAAATAGCATATGTTTCTCACCTTTTGGGATTTCTCACCCAGTAGACAATTAGAAGCTCTGTGGTGCTAGAGTGAGTATGTTGTGAACTTCTCACCCCGCAGATGACCTAAAGTTTTGTGGCCTCAGAGTGAGTACATCTTTTCCACCCCGTTTTTCTTCTCTCCTAGTTCTTTCCATTGCATGATTTTGTATCCTGATGGTTTGACTTAGGATCTTGGATCTTGGGGGCTTGGCCACCTCCTTTGATCTTTTTCATTCTTTTTCATTTGCGTTTGTACATAAGGATCTCTCTTCAATGTCTACTTTAGTGTGAGTTTGAAGCAAGTTCATCCTCTCACTAAAGTGGGGGCTAAATGTGTCATAGAAAAGAGTACCCTTTGATTGATATGAGATTAATTCATGATAAAATGGAATTAATGAGGTCTTAATCTAGTGTTGTGAAGCATTTTATGCATCTACACTAGGTCTTGGACCCTTGCAAATTGAATAATATGCATTTAACAATGTCTTGTAAAGGTGTTGTAAAGTCTTGTAAAGGACTTTCACACTTTTCTAGACTTAATAAACATATTTTTCCCTAATTCAACATTATAAAATGTGTTTAATAATATTATTACATCAATCTAGAAGATTTGTAAAATAAACTTAATGTTAAACTAGTGTTGTAATGTGTCTTGCACATTCACATTGGTTCTTGTGCCTTTCTAGGCTATGTGGATGATGGACCTCATATTTGTGTTGTAAAGTGTATCTAATCACACTTTCACATTTATTTTTGTGTCCCAAAACCTATTTGACATTCACATCATCACTAATAGTCCCATATTAACCCATATTGTGCATCTTGAGGCTCGAATTGATCAAATACCTGACAAGGTTGCATTTTAGATCTTATTTCCTTAACTCTTAGAATTTGAGCTATCAAATTGGACCCTATGGGACCCATTCACCATTCATGGTGAATTAGTCCTATCTAGGTGGGACCCATTCACCATGTGTGCTGAATGAGTCCCATTTGGCTCAATTTTAACCTTTGAGTGGGAAAAAAAGTGAAATTTGAGCATAATAGTGATTCATGTCAACCTGTGATGAGGTATTAACGAGTAAAATGGGAGAATTTCCTATAAACATAAGTATTTTAACTCATTTTCATATCTCTTGACTCTTATTATTCATTTATCCACCAATCTTCCATCTCAAGTCAAGAAAATTAGGGTTTTGTCATTGCAAGTCATTAAGAAAAGCTTCTAATGACATTCATGGTGGAAAAACAAGGACAAAAAACTAAGAGGGGGGTGAATCAGTTGTCACTAAAATTTAAAATTTTCTAACTTAACTTTAATCTCAGATCTGATGAATAACCAATTAACCACAAGCAATTAACACATTAGAGAGATAAAGAACACCAATATTTTTTACGTGGAGACCCTATTAGGGGAAAAACCACAGTAGATGTTAGTCCACAACATTATACTTTGCTAAAAGTATAATGGAAAATAACAAGGGGAATGCACATGCATTCAGGCACACTGCTTAGAGCTCACTGCTCAATTAAGAAAGAGGCTCACTACCCAATAGAGTTGGATTAAGAATCTAGAGGGTATGAACTGAGAAAATAGCTTCTACAGAAGCCTGATTATAGTTCCAATTAAGCTCAACACTTCTACACACTTCACACAATATTCTTCACAATCTACTCTATAATCGAATGATATTCACACATACACACATGGGAGCACATGAAGCAACATCTTCATCAATGAACTAATCACCCTTATATATCCACTACATGAGATTCCATCACAACTTCATTTGCCAATAAGGTAAAATATATTTGCAATGTCGGCCCAAATTTACAAATAAACTTTTAATTCGAATCCACCAAGGTTGGCCACAACATAGTGGAGACCCAAATTAACATCTCCAATATGAAAATACTTTAATGAATTTCACCTCGAAGATTCACAACACGCTACCACCAACATGTCATCCAAAAACATGAAAAACTAAACATGCGCAAGAAAAGATCTTCAACAATGAGCTCACCAATTAATGTGGATGTACCACAAAGATAGAGAATGATCTAGAGACATTTGATAACACCAAGAAACAAAAAATAAACATTTGCACTAACGGAGATAACCAAAATCACATAGAGACCAACAAAACACTATCAAACCACAACATACTCAAAACTCTATGCGGACCTCTGAAAATTATGGTAGATGATCTAGATAGACTCAAAAATAAAACCTTTAATCCACATCAACTAATCTTCAACGTATAGAATAGGACACCATCCTGACATACATAGTTCCATTGGGAACACAGAACACTATCTTTTACAATTTTCTCAATATCTTCATCATATACAACAATTGATACACAAAATGCTAATAGTGTTGAGATCAATGACAACCACATATCAACAACATATCCACAACATCCAACAATCTCCCCCTTTGGGATTGATGGCAACACATGATGTGAAAATACCATCAACCCAACAAACTAACTTCTTTTTGCACTTCTCTCAACTGAACTTCTCTCCGCAAATATTTTTCACACTACACTTCTCCCCCTTTCATGTCAATGGAAAAGGTAACAATGAACTTTCCATGCACATGATCTGAATGACATATCTACACATCTGACTACTCCCCCTGAGTAGCAACCATAAAAACATCAATCTGGATCAAAATATAGCAATGAAGTTCATGGATTGATGCAAGAAAATACATCATTTAGTTCTTATCAAGAGGGGTAATTACCCCTAGCATTCCTCTGAGATACTCAAAAGTATCCTTCAACAAAGACTTAGTAAATATATCTGCAATTTGTTCTTTGGTAGGCACATACTTCATTCTAACTTCTTTCTCATTCACTTTTCCCTCAAGAAATGAAGCTTGATTGATATATGTTTAGTCTTAGAGTGTAGTACTAGATTCCTTGAGATATTTATTGCACTTGAATTGTCACAGTATATGGAAATCGGCTCTTCATATATCACCCTAATATCTCTCAGCATCTATTTCATCCATATCACTTGAGTACAATTATTGGTAGACAAAATATATTCTGCTTCAGCAGTAGATAAAGAATTTGAGTATTGCTTTTTACTTAACCAGGATACCAGCTTCTTCCCTAGGAAGAAAACACTACCACTAGTACTTTTCCTGTCATCTACATCACCAGCCTAATTTGCATTAGTGTATGCACACAAAGTGAGATCATCATCCTTTGGATACAGAAGTACAAAGTCAACTATTCCTTTTAGATATCTAAAGATTCTTTTGATAGCAGTCACATGTGATTCCTTTGGATCAACCTAAAATCTACCAACCATACACACTACTTTCATAATTTTTGGTCTTGTCTGTGTCAAGTAGAGCAATCCACCAATCATTGATCTATACCTAGTTTTATTTTCCTTTGGAGAATCATCATTCTATGTCAACTTACATCTGGTCACCATGGGGTACCAATTGGTTTGGAGTCATCCATTCCAAACTTCTTCAATAGTTCTTTCACATATTTGAACTCAGATATGAAAATCCCCTAGTCCATTTGTGTGATTTGTAATCCCAGAAAGAACTTCATCTCACCAATCATGCTCATCTCAAATTCACTCTTCATTTCATCAACAAACTTCATGCATAGATTGTCATCACCTCCAAAGGTGATGTCATCAACAAAAACTTTTATAATCAACTCCCCATCATGATCTAACTTGAAGTATAAGTTGCTATCAACAATACCTTTATTGAATCCAAGCTTTAGTAGATATTTTTCCAATCTAGCGTACCAGGCTCAGGGGGCTTGCTTAATTCCATATAGAGATTTCTTCAATCTGCAAACCATATCTCCCTTATCTGTTAGCTGAAATCCATTTGGTTGTTCAATGTACACTTCTTCTATTTCTCCATTCATAAATGCATACTTCACATCCATTTGATAGACTTTATAATTCTTGTGTGTAGCATAAGCAAGAAATAATCCCATAGCTTCAATTCTAGCTACAGGGGAAAAGGTTTCTTCAAAATCAATACCTTCCATTTGAGAATAACCTTTACATACTAGTCTTGCTTTATTCTAGACCACTTCACCTTCTTCATTCAACTTGTTTCTAAATACCCACTTAGTACCAATCACATTTTTGTATTTAGGCCTAGGAACCAGTTGCCATTTGTCATTCTTCTCAATCTATGTCAGATTTTCCTTCATAGCTTCCAACCAGTGTTCATCTTGACAGGATTCATTGAAATTCTTAGGTTCAATCTTGGAAATAAGACAATATTCTTCTACAATTTTTCTTATGGTTTGCACTCCTTTAATCTTATCTCCTATTATTTGAATTTTAGAATGATTTAGCTTTACATATCTTGGAGTTTTGGGACTTACTTGGACATCTGAATCTTCTGATCTTTCTTCTACACTTGCACTTGTCTATGCTTCTGCACTTGTTTGATTTACCAGAACAAATTGAGGTTGCTTCACTATAACATATGGAATAATTTTAAGTAGATTCAGTGTCTGAGTGTTCTTCCCTTGGCTTGTGTTGTCTTCATCTGAATCATAGCTACATCGTCTAGATGATTTGATAGAGTCCTCATCAACTCTGACATTTTCACTATCAACCATCTTTCTTAGTCTTTTGTTATAGCACCAGTAGACCTTGCTCTTAGTTGAGTAACCTAGCAAGATCCCTTCATCGCTTCTAGCATCAAATTTTCCTATATCATCACCTCTACTAATATAACACTTGCTTCCAAAGATCTTAAAATACTTGACAGTAGGTTTGTGACCAAACCATAACTCATACGAGGTCTTACCAGAATTGCCATTCACATTTACCCAGTTCAAGGTATACACAATAGTGCTTACTGCTTCACTCCAGTACATCTAAGACACATTTCCTTCCATCATCATGGTTCAAGAAGCATCCAATTCTTTTTTATTATTTCTCTCTGCAACACCATTGTGTTGAGGGGTTTATGGAGCAGATAACTATCTTTTAACTCCATGCTCCTCACAATAAGAATTGAACTCCTTTGAAATGAACTCCCCACCTCTGTCAGATCTCAGGCACTTGATTTTTAGACATTTCTCATTTTTTCCCATAGCCTTGAAACTTTTGGATTTCTCCAGTGCTTCACATTTTTCTCTCAAAAAGAAAACCCAAATCATTCTAGAGTAATCATCAATAACCACCATAAAATACCTTTCTCCATGAATACTTCTAACTCTAGAGGGAACACAAAGGTCAGTATGTAGCAACTCCAACAAATTATTTGAATGAAACTGTTTGCTCCAGAATGAGACTCTAGTTTGTTTTCCCATTTGACATTCCTTGCAGATTACATTATCAAGCTTCACTAAGCTAGGCATATCTCTTACTGCTTGAGTAGAACTTATCTTGATAATGTTGTCAAAGTTTACATGACACAATCCCTTATGCGACAACCAGATTTCATCTACTTGAGCAATTAAACAACTTCCACTAGCAGTATTCCGGTGAAAAAAATTTACCTTAAATTGTTTTCTTTCCTATTGTAATCATGTTCTGGGAACTACCATGTATCTTGCATCTTCCATCTTTGAACTGAATATCATATCCCTTGTGAACCATTTGTCCAACATTCAACAAGTTATGCTTTAGGCCTTCAACATAGAGGAAATCATCGGTGTTATCCTTACCACCAAGGGAAATATATCCTCTGTGTCGAATCACACCAGCATTTTTATCTCCAAATTTTACAACCCCACCATCATATTTCTCTAGGCTCACAAAAATTCTTTTATCACTAGTCATATGATGTGAGCATCCACTATCAATGACCCATTCATCTTTTTCTTCAACTTGAGTTGTAAGATATTTTTCATCTTTAGTAGATTCAATAACCATAGGATTATTCTTAATGGTAGAAATGAAAGCCCAATCATCTTCTTTACCATTACCTTTATTAGACTCATCATTAGTCATTGCTTCATCAGCTAAGTAGCATCTCTTTAGGAATATTGACTTCGTAGGCTTAGATCTAGGAACTCTTTTAGGACATCTTGATGCAAAATGACCTATTTTACTACATGAAAACATTTAATAGGTAATACATCTACATAGTTACCTTTTCATCTCCCTTCTTTTTTTGCAATCAGTGCTTCCAATTCTTCTACCTCTCTTTCTTTATCTTCAAGCTATTTCAATTCTTCATCATACTTGGATATCTTTTTGGAACTCTCTCCCAGACTATATATTTTGCTATTAATTCTAGATACAGGAGCCTTGAATTCAGATTCAATCTTCAGTGTAGATTCACCAAATTCACTTATTTCAAAGGCAACAATCTTCTCGATCAACGTATCTCTTGTCATCTTGTTTACTAATTTGAACTCTTCAATAGCATGAACCTTCATTTTGTAGGAGAGAGGAAAGGATCTAAGTACTTTAGCCACAATTCCATCCTCATCCACAAAACCATTGGCACATTTAATACCCATCACTATCGCATTTACTCTCTGCATAAAAGAGGTGATATTTTCATCTTCACCCATCTTTAGATTTTCATACTTGCCTTTCAAGCTTTGAAGCTTAGCCATCTTCACCTGTGCATCTCTTTCATACAAAGTTTCTAGTTTTTTCCAAATCTCATGAGCCGTCTACAGACCTACCACATTAGCCATCTCTTAATTTTTCAAGGAACTCACCAAAGCTTCAATAGCCCTAATATTACTTTTAGCATCTTTGATCTCATCAGTAGAAGAGGGACCATTTTCAGGAATAGTATATCGATCTCTTTTGATCTTCTAGAAGGCTTCACCAATATACCTTAAGTGACATTGCATCATAATCTTCCACAATGAATAGTTAGTGCCATCAAATATAGGATTGTCCTTCTTGAATGTTGTCATCCCAGATCACCTCAAGCTATTAGGCTTCTTTAGAGGAACACGCTCTAATACCAATTGTTGGAAAAACAAGGACAGACAACTGAGAGGGGGAGTGAATCAATTGTCACAAAAATTTAAACTTTTCTAACTTAACTTTAATTTAGATCTGATGAATAAGCAATTAACCACAAGGAATTAACACATTAGAGAGACAAAGAACACCAAGATTTTTTACATGGAAACCCTGTTAGGGGAAAAACCATAGTATATGTTAGTCCACAAGATTATACTCTGCTAAAAGTATAATGGAAAATAACAAGGGGAATACACATGCATTCAGGCACACTACCTAGAGCTCACTACTCAATTAAAAAGGGGCTCACTTCCCAATAGAGTTGGATTAAGAATCTGGAGGGTATGAACTAAGAAGATAGCTTTTGTACAAGTCTGATTATAGTTCCAATTAAGCTCAACACTTCTTCACACTTCGCACAATCTTCTTCACACTCTTCTCTACAATCAAATGATATTCACACATACACACATGGGAGCACACAAAGCAACATCTTCATCAATGAACTAATCACCCTTATATATCCACTACATCAGATTCCATCATAACTTTTTCAACTAAGAAAATAAAATATATTTGTAATGTCGGCCCAAATTTACAAATAAACTTTTAATTCAAATCTACCAAGGTCAGCCACAACATAATGGAGACCCAAATTAACATCTCCAATATGAAAATACTTTAATTAATTTCACCTTGACGATCCACAATACGCTACCACCAACATGTTGGCCAAAAATATGAAGAATCAAACATGTGTAGGAAAAAATATTCAACAACGAGCTCAACAATTAATGTGGATGTACCACAAAGATAGAGAATGATCTAGAGACATATAAGAGCACCAAGAAACAAGAAAGAAACATCCGCACCAACTGAGATAACTAGATTCACACACATTCAGGAACATTGACAAAGACTAGCAAAACATTGTCAGACCACAACATACTCAAAACTTTGTGTAGACCTTTGAAACTTCTGGTAGATGATCTAGATAAACTAAAAAATAAACCCTTTAATCCACATCAACTAACCTTCAATGTACAAAACATGACACAATCATGACTTGCATAGTTCCACTAGGAACACAAAACACTATCGTTTACAATTTTCTCAATATCCTCATCATATACAACAATTGATACACCAAATGCTAATATGTTGACATCAATGACAACACCATATCAACAATACATCCATAGCATCCAAAAATTCAAGGGTTGAATCTTCCTCCATTGCTACAAAAATCCAAGATCAAGCATCATGGAAAGGTAATAAATTCCATTATTGCATGTTTCATTCCACTCTTTCATCATTTTGGTTTAATTACCTAAACGCGGTTTGACACAAACCCCCATGCCCTAACATTCAACATTTCTCTCTCCTGTCTTGTGTGTTTGCAAATTTAGGACCCTTGGAAGCTTGGAAATCATTGAATATCAAGTTTCAAGGTTGCTCAAGTCTTCTTCTCATTCAACAAGTCAAAATATCAAGAAAATCTCATTTTTAGACCTGTAAATAATAGTTTCGGAAGTAGACACCTATAGGGCATCAAAGTGCAGATCGGAAGCTTCAAAATATACCTTTGAAAATATAGAAATTAAAAAGTGGACTCATTCACTATGGGTGGTGAATGAGTCCCACCCAAGGTCAGTTTTTAGATTTTACCTTTTTAGATACCCTTTTGTCAGAAACAGGTTCCGGTACAGTTTGGCAAAACTAGGACTGATTCACCTAGAATGGCGAATGAGTCCCTCCAGGCCTGAAAAATAGCATCAACAACATTTCAAATGTATTTTCTAGTCTTCATCAAGGTTTTAGTTGCACACTTTTAGTCTAATTCATTTATGTTGCATTTTTCCATTCATTTGTAGTTGATTTTGTATTACAGAATGTGTTTTCCAACATATTATAAATCTTAGGTTTTGCATTTATAATTAGTCATTTAGATCACTTAATTGCACTTAGATCATCTCATTTATCTTATATAACACCATACATAACATAATTTGAATAAACCTTTAGCATTTTTGGCCTAAGCTCTCTCCTTTTAGGTGAAAAACCCTAAAAGAGCTAGAGAGCCTTGTGGTGCCAAAAATCTATGGTTCAGAGCCAAAATGAATTGGCTGACTAATGTGGATAAGGGATCAAAATTCTTCCTTAGATTTTCCAAAGATAATAACATTAGAGAGCAAGTGGAGCATATATGGGATGATAATGAGCTTATAAGTAGCCATGAGGAAATACAAAAATATTTTCCTCAAATACTGCAAAGCTCTTTTCTCAACTGAAGGATGTTGTCTTCAAATTCATAATACTAGAAAGTTGTGATTGATTCCTCCATCCATGCATCGTTTTTGTTTTCTCTCTTTTGGAGAGGGGTTTTTTCTCAAATGGTTTTCCTCCTTTCCTCCGGTTGTGAGAGATTTTTATGCATTGTAAATGGGTACCTAACATGGTTGTGTAGTCGGGACCCATATTGCACTTTGCATCTTCATTCTCCCTAAGTTGTACTTAAGGGGGGTGTTAGAGTAATTGATTTTTAACTTAGGGAAAATTATTTTTGATTAGTTTTTTCATGTATTTCCTGTACTAGGTGGTTGTTTACCCGATACTTGGTTTTTCTTGCCTTTATAGGGCGTGCTTTGTACAGTATGTAGATATATCATTCAACATACATTTCTCTTCGATGAAAGAGTATTGAATTCTCTTGTTTCTAAAGGTTTCTTTGAAATTGGTATTTCCTAGGAATTTGTTGCTCTATCACCAATGCAAAAATTTAATTCCTAGGAAAATTTCAGAAGACCTAGTGGAAAACCTAAATAAAAAAATCTCCAAGGAAGATATTATTAAAGATATTCAATATCTAAATAATGACAAGTCTCTTGGAGCAGATGGGCTCCCAATAGAATTTTGTAAAAAAGAACATAGAATGGATTGTAGACAACTTTAGAAGATTTTGACAAAAATCTTAGCTCTTAGGTTGGTAGACAACTTTGAAGTCATTTTATGCTATAACTCATTCTATGTCTACTATATTATATTATTAGGACTTTCATGTCTATAGAAACATTGAAATTAGGGTCTAGATAAAAGCTCATTAGAACAATTTTTCATTCATAATAAACAATGTATATCCCTAGGCATCACTAACAGTATTATTGCTGGGATTGCATCTTTTAGTTGTCCATTCAACCAATTCATAGCTAATAAAATAACTTTGGACATCTACCTTTCCAAGGTCAAATCTCCAAGAATTACAGTGAGGGATT
Organism: Sequoia sempervirens; assembly: GCA_007258455.2. Classification (NCBI taxonomy): domain Eukaryota; kingdom Viridiplantae; phylum Streptophyta; class Pinopsida; order Cupressales; family Cupressaceae; genus Sequoia; species Sequoia sempervirens. The sequence goes on along the minus strand of VDFB02271358.1, from coordinate 432,134,444 downwards.
CTATTACCAAATTTCTTACAAAGATTATCAACTACTATCTACACTTTTGAATGTCTCAAGATCACAAACCTTGACCTTGTAGTCCACAACTTCATTGGCTAAAACCATCTCCCTGTAGAGTTTTTGAATGTCGTCATGCCCCATGGGAACAGTATTCTCAAGTCCTAAGTAGACTTGCATTCAGATAGCATACTTAGATTACAAAATGGATTTAAAGAACTGGAATTTTGAATTCGCTTAGTTCTAAATCTTGTAAAGATGAAAAAGGCCAAAAATTACAAAGGAAGCACGACCAATACTTTTATTTTCAATGAAAAGGATAAAGTGCAAGGATTCCAGACTCACCCATCTATTCCGGCATATAACGTAGTTTGGAAAGCTTGTTGCTACAATCCTCCAGCCAATGAACATATTTGCTTCCTCTCTTATCACTGGTTCGTCGTACAAAAATATCACTAACAGTTGGAACAACAACCACCATGGAACTTTATCTATAATCAATGGTAATTCAATACCACTGTGATTCAACCTCTATTGACAATTAGAACTCATTGCAATAGAATTAGCGTCGTTAGAAAATATGAATGTGCTTCAAAAAGGTATTTTAAAATGAGCGTGAGAGCCCATTGATGTTGCATTGTTTGCATAATAAGTCTTGAACATAAATAAAACAATAAGTGGACGAGATCAGTGATAAGCGAGAAAGGCTCATATGACCAGACACACAGGACAAATGGAATGTTTTTTTGGTCACTTGTGCCATTGCACAAGGGTTAAATGGCTTAGCAGAAGCGTGTAGTGGATAGAGGATCAAGAACTTCAAGGATTATTATTATATATTCGTTGGAGGCAGAGACTACAACTAACCATTGTATTGAATTTAATCTTTTTGCGGTAAAATATACAATTAATTTGGTTTGAAACAAATGAAACAAGGCGTTTTAGGCAAGACAGGACTACAACACTTGAAAAGGAGACGTAATATTTTTAAAAATAGGATAAATGTTTTAGAATAATCATATGGAAGATTTTATATTGTTCATAAATAATTTTTAGTTATTGGATATAGGAATACAATTTTTGGATTGTAATCTCTTCGATTAAGAGTCAACTGTTAAGGGGCATCTAAGGGACAATCCCAACTCCACCCCTTATGATGTTAGGGCCTTGCACTTAGTAAGACTTGATCTTTGGTAGGCTCATTAAGAACCATTCAACTTTTCCAATAGATCAAGGGTCCATTGTCATCTTTCTCTTATTTTGATTGTCTTGATTAAAACGTTTCCATCAAACAAGCATACTCGAAAGATTCTTATAGTTATACAATAAATTGTCATGGGTTACTATTCGCTATAGTAGACTTCTATGACAACACAATAAATTGCTACAAGACATCTATATAGGCTGCTATAGGTGTACAACAAGAAGTTGTAGGAATTGGATAGTGTGCTACAAAGTTCATGTGCACTACTATAAGATATATGAAGCTAATGCATGTGTATCAAAGTTCCTTTAGAGACTATGTAGATTGCCATAGGTTATGTGACACCATGCTATGTGCCTTTGGGCATGAGTTTAAAGATGGTGAATTTGTTTATGTAAGTGTCATTGCTCTCAGTAATATAAGTGATGATAAATAGGTGTGCAATAATCTCATTTAGTATATAAGAAACTATTATTCCTTTCCTAACCAATTATCTACCTACAACATTTAGAAGTTCCAATGACATTTGGAATATTTGGAGAGATATCATTAGTAGCTGGTTTCTTAGTCTTTATTAGTGGCTAGGGAAAGATGACAAGGGAAGTTTTGGTCAAGAAAATTAATGTAATGCTTGTGAAGAAGAAACTAGAATTGGAACAAGGAAAGAGAAGGCCAAGTTGATAGAAGAGAGAAATAAAAGAGATAGAAGAGAGGATAGAGCTTAATAGAGAAGAATTAGAAAGATAATTTTCAATTTATAGTTCATCCCTTAAAGCCAACTTAATTCTAAGTGTGTAAACATTTATTTACTTTTTCAATATGTTCTTTAATCCTTGAAAAATTAAATCTTTTTAGATTGATACAAATAAACACAATTTTGATTTATCAATTAATTTGTGTGATGTTAAATATATTAGGATGCTAGGTTTATAAAGTCTTTTGCTAGACCCCTTACTTCCATTACATCAACAATCCTCAACACTCCTTACCAAGAAATAATATATAGAAAATAATAACCATACAAAATGAAATGATGGATCCTCATACAAAACCCTTCATATTGAAAGGAAATTGAGTGTTTGGAAGATGCTTCCTACATCAATCTAAGTAGGAGAGAGTTGAATTTTTTTCTCAAATACCTTTAAATGTTAACAATGTTAGATGCACATATATATCATAAACAAATAAACAATGAAAACATAACACACGATTTATGTGAAAAAAACTCTTTCAAGAGAAAAACCCCCACTTTCCAAAACACAACTCAATTATATTATTTAAAAACAACAAACAAGTTACAATATGATTGCAAAGCTATGCTTGTGCATGACTCTTTACACTTCTTCTTGATTCTAGAGTAATGTCAATAACATAATGGTACTTCAACAAACCAACAATCTACAACTCCAAAATACAAGTGCTCAATATATAGGAGTTTAAAATGCACTAATTAAACATTTCTAAAATCCAATGATCAAAGCTGAAGGTACAACATGGAAATTGTCGAAACCACTACCCATGCATAATAATAAGTTTCCACTTCTCAACACATGCAATTATCAATTGCCACTAAACTTTCACATCCAAAATGCTCACATTCAAACTCAACATGAAATAGAAATTGCCTTCATGCACAACTCCTCTTGTAATAACAACTTTTCACTTGTGAGTCTTTCTTAAGTTATCTTAAAAAAATCCACAAATAATAAAATAGACAACTAAATGAATAAACATAGTAAGAATAATCAAAAGTTGAGACAACTTTTTATTAAAACAAATCATGTTAAATTTCTTTTAAGAGAAATAAATCATCTTGAACATGGGAGAATAACAAGTTATTTTCGTGCTTTTTAGTGCCCTCGTGAAGTTTCACACGTATGGGATACACAATGGGTAAGTAGATATAATAAGATATATTATGACAATGTACCAAAGTATATGACTATATTTACCAAACAATTGCCAAAGCTTGCTAAGGCTTCCATCCTTCTAACAGCTACGACATTCTTTCAAATGGCAATGATCTTCAAATAACATAGAAAATATCTTGCTGGATGATTTCCCATAAACTAACAATGCACTCTGTGGTAGGGACTGTAGCTGCATTGCAGTCATTGTTTCAAATTGTTTCAAATTAACTCATCTAAATGATTAGTGCTGCTTAGTCATCAAAATTTCTTTGAATTTGTAAATGACGTAGCTTTGAGATGTATCAGTGTCTCCATTGTGGGGATTATATTATTCCTGTTACTTCGATAGTAAAACTTAAGGCCATTGTGTTTACAGTTAATATTTTGTTTGAGATGCTAATTTTATTTAACAGCCTGCGAAATAGATTTGAATAATACAATAAAAAGCAGTTTCATTATTTTAGTTTACAGTTAATCACACTCATATTAGTTTGTTTTGGAGCCATCTTTAATGAGGACTCTCACAAAGAAATCAAATATTTAGTTTTTTATGAACAATATAATATTTAATTCTTTTAGAACAATGATTTATAAATTATTATTAGAAGTTAAATAATAATAAACAAGAATCACCATTTAAAATTACAATTTAAATTTCATTTCGAGAATTTAAATATAAAATTGCAACCCACTTTATCTCCACCCATTTACCCTAGCCTAAAATTTAAAAACCCTATTAAAAGAAACATCAAGAAGTTTTTAGGGTATGTATGAGGTAGACACCTAGTGGAAGAAATGACTGCTGAACTTTTAAGTTTATGGGAAGTGATTGATGAGCTTTCAAGTTCAACGGTTGATCTTGATGTATTAAAATCATCCTTGGCGTGGCATGCGGGTACTCTCACTTGATGAAAGAACCTTCAATACTTTTGATGCTGTTGGTCGCCAATCGGGTTCTATGTTAATGCACAAAAGAGCTATTTCAATTGTTCTTACGATGCCTTTTGAGTTGAAGCCTTCCATGTTGAGTAATCTAGAATCGATTAGTTCACTAAGGCGATTCCGGGCAGCTAACTTCTTTGCCTACAAATGCATAAAACCAAAATTTACTATTGTTTTGGTATGCTAAATCCAGAAGCACCTTTGGTGCGACAATTCCATAAAATATATTGATAGATTTACCAGCTCTATAAGACTCTTCATGCCATCTTTAATACTTGTAAGTTCCAAACATCTTTTTCCCGATACCACGTTCAGCAACAACAATCCAAGACTGTAAATGTCTGATTCCCTTGTGACCCGACCAGTCATCACACACTTAGGAGCTACGTAACCACTGCCAAAAGGGGTAAAAACTCATCCAATTAGAACAAGTTGGAAATTCCTTAGAAATATCATGAAAAATACAATAACTACCTTGTCTAGACTAAATTGGTGTATAGAACTTGAAAATAAATCAACAATATATTTTATTTTTAATATATATATATAAATTCAGCCCATACTAAACCTGATAGGGAAGAATTAAAAAAAAGGTTTTTAAAGACAGTAAAGGATGGAACATTGAATCTAGTATGGTTAATAAAGATTTGGTGATGAAATAGAGATTGAGTGGAAAGTTCACACATACTCTATCACATCTCAGGTAATTAAGCTTATAGAATGGAAGTCAAGGAGAGTAAAGTTAAGAGTATGGGTGCAACGACAAGGAAAGAGGACGAGAGATGGTGCATTTAATAAGGCATGGCACCCTTGTCATTTCTCCTCCAATGTCACATGAAGGTATGGGTGTCCATTCCTTTACATGAGAAGACTATAGGATAAGGGAAAAGATATGGCACTTAGACAGCATTAAAACCCCCATAACCCCGCCCTTCTCTAGGAATTCGTGTGATATTTTGGAGGAAGAATTGAGTAGAGTAAGGTGTGAGGAAGGGTAGAATGCTAGTAGCAAAGGAATAAATTGCAAAGGAAGGAAGTGCACGTAGTTTGGGAAAAAAACACACAAAGAGAAAGAAGAAGAAAAGAGAATCGTTGGAGAGGAAACTTGAGCAGGACACTCAGACAAGTAGTTGCAGTGAAAATGTGCAAAACAAATAGCGTGGGAAAGGGAGGGCACAAAGAGAGGAAAACATGAGGGGGAAAGTGAATGGTCAAGCAGAAGAAAAGTGTAGAGGAGAGGAAGAGAGAAAGGAAGGAAAAAAACATGGTCTTATGGAATGCACATATTGCAATATATGAACAAAATGAATTTGTTGAAAAGGTTTTTAAAACTTTGAAACAAATGTAATAGGAAGGTGTAAAGTCACATTCCACAGTCATTGCATGTATCCTCCATAGCCTGCACCATACTGAAAAGAAAAGATATTGAAGAAGAGGATTATAGATAAAGGAATTGGTGCTTTGTAATCTTGGCGGTGATGGTTTTGAATATTTGAAGTCAGTTGTCTCACCCTAACACACCCTACTTGCGAAGGAGACATTTGATCCAAAGCCAAATAAGTAATGCACATTTATAATATCTATGATCTCAATCTTGTAACAATTTATTATGGTCTTAGCTTATATTTAAATTGGTGATGGCTTATAAATATCTATAAATAGTTGACTTCTCTATTTAAGTCTTCGCCACCTAAATTTTTATTGAATAATGCTCCCTAACATACTTTATTCTGAGTGTTGAAAACACATCTATTTTCTCATAATTCCTTAGCTCAATAAATCATGTGCAATGGGCTTCCCTTTGTGAAGATGGGTGTATAAAATTTGTATAACAAGGGATAAAGAAATGAGTTTAAATACTTTAGTCAAGCAAATGAAGGTTAAACATTTGGATAAGATTGTATTCTCCACTATAATAACTCTTGACACTTATTCTTTTTCTAATGTTAATATAAGGTTTAGGACAATGATATGCAATATGAAGTCACTTAATACTAACCATTGAGGTCATAAATTTAATTTAACTAACAAGAACAATCATTACCTACACTATAAATTAGATTAGTGTAAGAAAAAGTAGTCATGCATAAGATAAATGAAATCCAAAGTTTGAGAATATTAATATTTCTAAATGTACGAAGTATATACATTCCTACAATAACGTAATGGATATAGTGTTTCACCTATCATGAGTATGACTTGGCTATTAATTACACTTCAATCAGTTTTATAATTATTGGTGTATGCCTTTTGAAGATTAGATGATTGTCATGTACAACCTTGATGGCGTTGTGAGAATTTAATAGGATTATAATACTTTACATCCTTAACTCCTTGTAGTATGGAAAACTACATACCTTTACAATTTCACACTATGTTTGGGTCCCTTAATTCATTGGACTTAATTAGGCCTCTAATTTTCCAAATTATGCATTCCAAAGCCTTATTTTTTTCCATTTCTCCAAAAGGAAAACCTACATTAAACAATTGCCATTAATAATTAAATCACCTTGAAATGTGTGTTTCCAAGACTTATAGGCCAAGGCCCATTCACCCCTAGGAAAATGGGTCCCTTTTAAGTGTGAAGACCTATTTTAAAAATATTTTTGGTAGCATTTTAATTATTCAAATTCAATTTGCAAGTGTCACCTTTTGAAATCTATTTTTTGGTAAATTAGATAAACACCCATAAATACATGGTATTTTTATCAATTTGCAACTAACACACTTTATGAGATCAATCCTATGAGAAAAATTATTATCAAGAGAATTCAAGAGCAACATTATCAGTCATCTGCAACATCAATCAAGATCCTATCATCATGTCAAAGTTCATGTGTGTTCATGCCATGTTCTGAAGGCTAACATTTTGATGCAGGTTTTCAAGAATTCAAGCATCAAATCAAGCAATCAATCAAGCCAATTTAATAAGATCCAAATCCTTGGAGTGATGTGTTAGTCTTCAATCATCTAAGGGAAGCTATTGAAGGTTTGGCATGAGTTGTAACAAGACAATGTTCATGTTGTGCCTTCACACTCACACCTCTTTTTTCTTTTTGGAAAAATGGGGATCCCCTCCTCTTTTGGCTTTGGGTGTTGTCTTTTCTCCCTTTTCCTTTTTTTTTTCTCTTTTTCCTTTGTTTCTTTTCTTTTCCTTGATTTGTTTGTCTTTTTAGAGTTTGAGTGTTGAGCTTCTACTTGGAGAGGTATACCTTCCTTGTTGGGCCCAACCCTCGATTTCTCCTTATTTCTTGTCAGTCATCACTCGCTTGGCTTTCGTTGGGCATTGAACCTTAGGCTTCCTTGTGACTTTCCCCTGGTAATTTCAACAGTTTGAGTTTTGATACTATTGGTTTGGGCTTCATTGTTCCCTCTTACTCCCTATTGAAAGACATTGGCATAAGGTAAGAGGTAGCTCCAATCACCGACCCTCGATGATGCCTTAGAGGAAACCTTTTAAACACCTTCAAATTTTGGCCTTCAAGGATATCCTTTAATGCATTCCATATAGAGGTGGTAGTCATAAGGGGTATGCCCAACCTCTAATATTTGACCAAACATTTAAACAGTAGTTTAAGGAATGTAGATCTTCAAAATTTCCTTCCCCATACAAGTGTATGATATCCTTGGGCTTTAACTTGGATTCTTGTCATAGATTTTCAAAGACTTAAATACATTTTCAAGTTTCGGACTTCACACTTTTCCTTTGTTGCTTGATTCAAATGTTTGCAAGGGGTAAGGGGAAACCTCAATCCCTAACCAATGAATTTACCTTTTACTTAGCTGATTTGGTAAATGACTTTCAAACATCAAACTTCGAAGACCCTTCTTGCCTATTTCTTATAGAGGTGTAAAGGGTGTTCAGGGTCCCCAACCTCCAGTCCTTGATTTTGTGTATAACATTACACAACTAAAATCCTCTTCTTCATTTTATTCTTTCAAATATCAAATGTAGGGGATCTCATTTGTTCATTTCCTTATAGAGGTAGGAGGTATGACAAACCCCCAACCTCTGATGTCCACAATCATGAAGGATTATTTTTATCAGGTTAAAATTTCTAAGTAAACCTTCATTGAGTACATTTCCAAATGAATCAAGTTAGATAAACAAATTTGAATCAGGCATCAAGCATCAGGATTTTATTCTTAGTAATGCTTAAGTAAAACATGAAAACAAAAAGATGAAGCCTTGTTGCTCGATCTCCAAAACCCATTCAAAATTCATGAGTCAGGAATACCATTTACACAATTTCAATAGCAACAATGAAAGGGGTAAAAGGGATCCCCAATCCTTGACACCCTATCAAGCACTAATATACTTTGGGAGAGTTTTCATTGACAAGCAAAGGATACATGATACCTCTGATCTCTAATTCCTGATGAGAGGAATATTTAGTAAATCAAATTCATTTCATACGTATTGTGTATAGGTGATTCCCGATCCTTGATAACCAAAGGTTTTAATAATGAAAAGATGAAAGGTTAAGTGTACATAACAATGGTGAAGGGTAAGGGGTAAACCCAATCCTTAATCTCTAATTTTTTTGTGTAATTCCTATTGGACAAATTGTAACTTTGAGATAATAGTAGATGTGGCCTAACATGGTTTGTTTTGCAGGTTTTCTCTTCTTGACATATGGCAATTGTTGATACATGGTATTGTATTTGTAGGATTTGGAGCCTTTTGCAAAGATACAATAGTAGATTGAAAAGGCCACTTTCGATTAGAAAATTAAGTTCCAGTTCCACAACACACTTGACATGGAAAGAATAAATTAGATCATTCCAACCTAGTCCAATAAACTTTCCAAATAAATGGAGATAGGTGGAGATCAGTGCTGATATCTAGCCATGTTTTATGATGGGCGATGCAACCAATGTTGAGAATGATATATTTTCCCAAGATAAAGATGTCCAAGGATGTGCATGATAATTGCTAGAGAAATTAAAGCACATATCATACACTTGAGCTAAGTGGATTTGGAAATTTTGAAGATTGTTGCTTGCTTCAGTTTAATTTTACTTATTATTTTCATGCCACTTTACATTAGCACAAGACTTGAATCCAACTGGGAACCCATTTGTGTTTTTATTTAATTTTTAATTTTCTTTTAGTTAAAAACTCAAGTGCTAGAGGTACTTATAGTTTTAAGATAAGGGGGATTCATTTCTTATGAGTCTCTTTGTTTTCAAGAGAATCTTAGGGAGCAAACTACCCTTAACTACCTCAAGCATTATTGAATGAATAAATTGCAAAGAAGGTTGTATCAGGGATAACTATTTAAGAAGAACACTTCAAAGTTTAAGAGATCAAGGTATCAAGATCTCTATCTCAAAAGGAATAGCTCTTAGCCAAAGGACTAAATCATGGTATCATGATGCTAGCATGGTGCAATGGAGTCCAAGGGATGCGCTAGCATCCAAAGAAAACAAAGGACCAAAAGCTTTGAACAAAAATATTAAAGACCTACTACCATTCTTAGATCCGAAGTTTATTCTATAAAATAAATGAAAAATAAATAGGAAATAATATAAAATACAAAGAAAGGCCAAGCATAGACTTACAAATAGTTACACAATTAAACCTTTCTTCAAGCCTCACCTTAACAACATGCACGCAAGACGAACGAGAAAAAAAAATTGGGGCTATTTTAGGGCTTACTAAAGTCAAACCCCCATTTTGGTGTTCCCACCTCCATACATAGCTAGATAGATAGAGAGAGTAAACAAAGTAAACAAATAAAGAGTGGTGAAAAAAATCCCTTCTTGAGGAGGAGAACCTACACCACAGAATAGCAAGTAAACAAGTTAATATATTCACAAATAGATATGAAAAGAGAGCATTACCAGTATTATTTGACCCTCTTTTGAATGCATGGATGCACCATTGAATGCTTGAAAGAGAGATTTTTCTATTGGAGGGACCTCAGTTCATTATAACTTTGCTTGTAGAAGTGATATTGCAAGAAAGATAAGTAGAGAATAGAGTAAAATCAAAAGCAGAGGTGTTAGAATGAATGAGAGAATCCCCAAAATGAGAGCAAGAAAGGGAGTTTTATTATTTGAAGGGTGGGAGGAGCCATTACACTCAAAAATATAACTATAGGGACACATGTCACAAGTCTAGATTCCAAGATTCCTCATTTCAAACTCAGAAAACTATCAAGATGCTAGCATGCCGCGTAGGCATCTAACACATCAGTTTTTCAGAAATGAGGTGACAAATTGTTGTCGCTTCATTGTTAATTCTTATCGAGTTAGAATTACCAAGTTATGACACAAGAGGCTCTTATCATAAATGCACTTAGGTGTAATAAATGCAAGGCTAAATGCATAAATGTGAAATTGCCCCTAGGGTCCAATTTTATATATTACATTTTTCCCCCACTTTAGTGGGCTTGATTTTAGGAAAAATTAGCCACACTAAATTTAAAAAGAGAAAAGAAACCAAAAACTTGAAAATTTTATAGATTTGCATGCCAAAAACGATATTGTAAAGGACATAGAGCTCGAGTAAGTAGGTACACAAGATGCCCAACAATCAAACTTGACAAAACATATAACATTTGTCGTGAAAACATCCACAAAATTTCATTATGCATAACTCAAATTATAAGTCAATCCCAAAAATTCAAAGGAAGCTGCCAAGGCAAGAAGAATGATCAAGCAAAAAATTGATAGTTCAAAAGAAAAATATGTTAAAGAGGTGACTATATGGGTATGTGCAGGATCATGATGGGCCAAAAAGTGGCAATATGATGGGTATGTGGCCGACGACTATTTTTTTACCCAAAATTGATGAAACAAAAAGGGTTTTTAAAGGAGATTTTCAGCTTTCCACCGATATAAATTATGCTTTATTTTGAATTTAATAAGTAATTATTATTCATTTTCTATTCAAATTATGACTAAAGTCCTAATTGATAGGCTAATTGAAAAACATTTATAGCTTCAACGATAACATTTTTGAATCCAAAACATGCCACATTCTATGCTTTGCATACTATAGGATTCAAAAATAACAATTTAATTTCATGAAGTTTTGACCAAGTTAAGGTGGTCGGACATACAGTTTTATATTTTAAAAAAATTAATAAAAATTCATAATTAATTATTTACTTGGAAAAATTACAAAAAGTATGCATCACATTGGGGCATGAGTCCTCTACTTATATCTAAAATCTTATAAAAAATATTATCATTTTATTGTGGTTAGGGTTAGAGCACACCTATCGCTATTTTTTTCCCTTGAAATTTAAGTACCATGATTGAAATTTCAATTTTTCACCAAATAATTTTTTTTTAAATATAGTAGTTTAGAAACTACATTCAATTTTCTACAAATTCTATTCTTACACATTTTTGAAATAATATACATAACTTATTCAAATTTTTATGTCAAATTTTCTAACTCTAATTTTTCTGAATTTTTTGCCACTTAAGAGCCTATTTTTTCCATGATGATCCTACACATACCCATATACTCCCTCCTGATTTTTCCCCTAGCCTAGTGGGGTGAAATCAAGAGAAATGGGGGGACCATGATTACTAAGAAAAATGGGCCCTGAGGAGCCTATATATACCTAGGTGGGCCCCTAGAAGGATCATTTTCACCATTCATCATGTGAGTTTTGTTGGCTTTTGTGAGAGAAAAGTCAACAAAATTCCATGCAAATGTGAGTACAAGGAGCCCAAACTAGGATAGCTGCAACAGGATGTCCATGAGGGTCTCGAGCCAAACCAGGTGAGTCCTTAAATGTCATTTTAATGCAATTTTTGAGATTTTAGATATATTTTTAAAAAATTGTAGATCAGGCATCCCAATTTTGCACCTGCATCCTCCTCATGCATTAGAATCTAGTAGGTGCACTAAGGATCCATACATGTGTTGGGGTCCTTTAGTTGCGTTGGTGTCCAACTAGCTTAATGAAAAACCTTAGGATGACATCATGCTACATAAACATTTGTGCAACGTGCCTGTGCCCCAGAGGAGCTACTTAGCAACTTATTCAAAATTTTCTACATTAGATAGTCTGACTTGAATCATTTTTACTTTTATAGGACTATATGGAGATCAAGGAGCATCTCGGTGGGTGAGTGCTACACTTTGTTTGAGATTAGTATCAACACTTATCTAATGGAGAGGAGATGCTTCTATGAGGGTCAATCTATGGCACATGTATTGTATGCCAAAGATGATCTACCATGATCATATGTTGATGGAAATTATGGAGCAATGTGATTCCACCACCTCGACCTTCCACCTCCCGATATGCAAGATGGTTGTCACATTAGAGGATGACTACCATATCCTCGGTCTTCCCATTTGTGGGCAGAGCATTGTCATTGATGATACATGTTCTGCTCAGGAGTGGGAAAATAGGGTCTGGTACTGCTCGAGTCACATTGATGATGGTGATGAGACTGGTCATATTTATACCCATTGGTTCAAGCAAGACAATGCTATAGTTCCCTTATTACGACACATTATGGTCATCACTATGGTTGCATGAGTCACAATAGAAACCTTCATGGGGGACTTGTGCACACTATCAGATAGATGGAGGAGCACAAGACAATCTTTATGTGGGGGTGTAGCATGCTCCCACACCTATACCATGAGTTGGGAAGGTACGTACATTACGAGTTTAAGAGTCTGACCGCATAAAGCCTACTATAGATGTGGGCCTTTGCTCACATCATGTGCACTCGGCCAACGGGGTACCCCCAGGATCATGACTATTCAATGCTTATGGCTCATTGGTATGAGCTTATCTAATAGTGGAAGCATGGGGACCTGTAATTTTTTCATCTACAATATGATTTTTTAAGATTAGATCAAGTTAGATGGTAGCCATACTGATGGTTTCAGTGGGTTGATGATTGCAAGTATCTAAGAGACTTGTAGTGCAACTTTTTTTTGTTGGGTCATACAGATTGTCATCATTCCCTCTTACTAGAGGAGGGTTATGTGCTAGTTCAACATCATCCATACCATCCCTCCCATGGTACCTTCATATGCATGAGTTGTGAGTAGTGCAACAAGACCATGCAAACACCAATGACCATCGATCACAAACATCATCCCTTTAGATGATGATGAGCCTGATTGAGACTAGTCGATGATGGTCATGATTGATGATGTCAATGTGGCTTAGGCTTCATGACCTGGTGGATCACACATTTCCCCATGCCAATTTTTTCGGTGGATGCCCCCATGTGGGATCTTGACCTTTAGGGTGATGTGCCACCACTATAGAGGTAGAGGCAGAGAGATGAAGATGGTGGACAATAGGAGCAACAATATGAGGAGGCGGCAATAGGTATAGTAAAGGCATGGCTAAGGCGGTGGCTAAGGATGTCCTCTCTGTTAGGAATTGTATGCAAAAAATATCAATTAAATGAGAATAAAGATTAAAAAATGGAATGAAAAACACTAAAATAATAATAGTGAGAGCTAACTTTTAATGTCATTCACCCAAAACTCGGGCTACATCCACCAATAGAGAGTCCAATATTATTATCCAACAAATTGAACCGATTACAACCTGCAATCCTTGCAACTCAATATTGCTGCAAATGTTACAATATGATATCAATGGAAACCCTAACCCTTAGCCTTTTATCAAGACTTATGTCGATTAAAAAATAGGGTTTTCTATTTTGGCCAATAGAAAAATTAACTCCCTACGCCTTTATAAAATAATAAAAACCGTGAGAGGTTTTGTGTGCACTTCCCCTGTGGGGGTGCTTCCCCTTGACCTAGCCCTATATCACAACAAGGAGAACGCCAAGGGTGCTACCCCTAGACCCTGCAAGGGGCATTGCCCCCAAACCCCCATTAAATAATTTGGGGGAAAACCACACAGATAAAAGTGGGGAAAATTTAACCTCCAAGTTTCATTAGGCTCCATATACCAACAGTCTCCTCCACCCACTACCCTAGTTTTCTCCGTAGTGCCAATGACTTTTCAATCCAGTAGTAGCTTTTCTAGCTCTAGGGGCAACACTTGAGGTGGGCATCATTGGTTCTAGTGTCACTCTGCATCTAGATCCACAATGTTAGATAGGGGGCCTAGGTACAATATTTATTTAATGTTATTTCATTTTAGTACTTTTAGTTTGTTCATCTCATGTATATGCTTTTTCTTTGATTTTATATATATATACATTTCATGATACTGATGGATCCCTTCTCTCTATGGTTGCAGTGGACACAAAGGGATGGACTAGGCTTATAGCTCAGTGCATATCAGATGTGGACCCTTTTGTGCTAGTCTAGAGGTCCATCCTAAATGCCTACCAGTCAACTTCAGCAAGGCTAGATGCCAACCTCTTTGAGTCGATCGCACACCTAAGGATGACCTATGAGGAGGAACAGGTGGAGATCATACAAAGGATTGTTGATGCTACCACTACCACATCATAGAGAGATTAGGTCTTGATGGAGTTCTGGGTCACCCTATCCTAGCGAGATGCGACCATGATGAGAGCAAATAGTTATGAGCAGGCACGTGAAGCTCTTTAGAGCTAGCTCGATGACCTCATAGGGTAGGTTCCAACTCTAATGCCAATAGTAGACAACAACTGTAGGATGCACTAAGGAAATATGAGCTACATATAGCCTCCCTTCAGGGAGAGATCAGAGGTCTATGTACAATAGTCTCCATCTCTCGATCACTAATCCCACTCCATCTCAATTGTCTAACCACAACATTAGCAGCCACTAGATCTAGAGGGCTCAGGGAGCGACATGCCTCAGGTGTAGAGATCCCATTAAATTATATATCATTTTTGTAGCATTATTACATATTTTGTAGAGCATTCTTGATGTATACACATTGATATATATACAACTTCAAATTCTTCTTTGATGATAGTGGCATGATACATATACGTGAAATTATATATATATATATATACACATGAGATATTGATTCTAATATCATGGTGTTATTTTCGAAGTTATGTGTATGCTTCTCTACTTTGATGTATGATTATGTGATGGACATTATATGTATGGGTGTATGTTAAATTAGATGGTACCATGATTTAATAAACACACATGGATGCATGTTAATTAAATATAATGATGATCTAATTGCCTAACCAAAATGTGCAATGTAATACATGGATACATAGCATAGTAAAACACATGCATGTATGTCTCTCTCTCTCACACACACATGGTTACATCATAACACATTTTTTTTTCATAATGTGTTAATGAAGGAATGTCAACATCGCAATGCTCCAACCCCCCGAGGGGGTGAACTTTATACATGTGACACATAAACACTACACATTGTATCGACAAAGGTGCATTGCATTAACAAGTTCTTTTAGAGGCATCCCATCCGTAGATGACAATCCATAGGTACCAGAACCATACACAAAGATGAGAATGTAAGGGCCTAACCAATAAGGACTAAACTTTCCATTTTGATAAGGTAGAACATTTACATTTCTCTAATTCTCATAGAGAGCTAGGTCACCTACCTTTAAAGTGCTAGGCAGAACACCCTGATTATACTGCTAGGATAATGATTGTTGATAAGATTTAAGGTGGTCGAGGACCTACAATCAATGCTAATCAATCATCTCAAGTTGATGCAAATGATTAGATTGCTATGTCTTGTCATCAATTAACCCTTCAAGGGAAATCCACAAAGATGGAATTTCCAACTCTAAAGGCATAATAGTTTTAGCATTGTACACGTGAGGTTATATGGTGTTGTTCCAATCAACGTATGAACACTCATGTGATAGGACCACAAAACATACATCAATTGAATATGCCAATCCTTACCATGTTTATTTACTATTTTTTGAAGAATGAGCTCAAGAGTCTTATTACACACTTTTTCTTGGCCTTTATATTAAGGATAATATGGTGTAGAGAATCTATGTCATATATGAAAATTCTCTAGAAATTTCTTCGCTTTCTTATTCTTAAACGACATGCCATTATTAGAAACAAAGGTCGAAGGAAATCTAAAGTGAGCAATGATGTTGTTTAGAAGAAAGCTACAGATAGCTTCAGTTGTTGTGGATCAAAGCAGGATAGCTTCAACCCATTTTGTGAAGTTTTTGGTAGTGGTAATGATAAAGACACGCCCTTTAGAAGGAGGTGATATCTTCCTAATAATATCCAACCCTAATTTTACAAATGACAAGGAGAGGTTTGATTTTGCAACTCTTGAGTAGGAGCATAAATAAGACGACTATGTTGTTGACATTGCAGAAAATTCTTGAAAAAATCAAAGGAATCATGTTCCATCATTTGCCAAAAGTATCCCATGTGAATCAATTTTTGCACTAGGGAATTACCACCAAAATGTCCACCCCTAGAGCCTAAGTGGGATTCTTTAAGGGAAAGGTACATTTCTGCATTAGTGAGACACCGAAGAAGTAAACCATTGTAAAACTTTTGATAGAGGACATCCGATAAAAACAACATAATGGGTTCAAAGTTTTCGTATCTGAATGCGGTCATTCTTTATTGCATCATCAAGAAAAAATTTCAGTCTTCAGATAGTTGTAGATGCTAGAGCACCATTCTCCCAGGTCTACATGAGAACACACAAGAGCATTAGATTCAGGTTGATCAAAAACAATAGGAGAGCAAAGAATATGAACCACAAAGTGGTATTCTTTCATATCCTTATCCGAAGGTACCAGGGAGGCTATGCTAGTTATGGAATTTGCATGTTGGTTTTCTCTCCTCGGGACACTGTCTATTGTGAAAGAAGAGAAATGATCAAGTATGGTCAAAGCAAGGTCTTGATATTGAGACAAATTAATTTTCTTAGCTTGATAAGTTCTCATAATCAGATTCACAATAAGTTCAAATTCACCATGTATATAGAGATCATGCTTTATGTTTAATGTGATTGTGACACGTAAGCTCACAATAAGGGCTTCGTACTCAACAATGTTATTGGTGCAAGAAAACTCTATTCAAAAAGAGAGAGGTACATGTTTTCCTTTAGGTGAGATTAGAATTGCACCTGCTCTAGAGCCAGTTTGACATCTCAACCCATTGAAATACATCTCCCATATAAAATTATGATTGATTGTTAAAATATCCTCATCAAGAAACAAGTCTCTACTAGGGAAGGAGTGAGATGATGGAGTGTCTGCTAGTTGATCGACAAACACTTGAAATTTTATTTACTTTTGAGCTACAAACTTTATGTCAAACTCAGAAAGCAACATTACTCACTTTTCTAACCTCCTAGAAAGGTCAACACTAGAGAACAAATGTTTCAAAACACTTTTCACAATGACATGCATTTTAGCATGAAGAAGATAATGTCTTAACTTTTGTGCTGCAAAGACAAGAGCAAGAAAATGTTTCTCCATGGAGGAATAATGAGTTTCATAATCAACCAAAACATGACTAATGCATACTTAGACCGCTCTTTCTCTTCCAACATCATCATATACTAAGCAAGCAAGGTTGCCAAAGCATATGGTGATGTGATGAGGTAAAGCAAAAAGGGTCTATCCTACATAGCCAACATTAATACAAAAGGATTGGCTAAATAAGCTTTAATTTAATCAAAAGCTTTCTGGAACTCCTCATCCCATATAAATTAAACATCCTTTTTAATAAATGAGTAAAAGGGAGGGTATGATTAGCCAATTGAGATATAAATCTACAAATTTCTCTAGTCTTCCCTTGTAAACTCTGTAACACAAATGTTTCTAGGTGGAGGCATGTTAACAATTGCATAAATTTTGTTCATGTCAACTTTGATTCCATGATGAGAAACTATGAATCCCAAAAGTTTTCAGGCATCCACACCAAAGACACACTTAAGAGCATTGAGCCTCATCTTATAGAGTCAAATCCTTTCAAAGATAAGATGAAGATTCCCTATGTGATCTTGACGATTTATGGAATTCTCCAAGATGTTATCAACGTATTCCAAATATTTTGTGAATGAAATCATGAAATATTAGGGTCATTTCCCATCGGTAAGCCGCACCTACATTCTTTAACCCAATGACATGACCACATAACAAAAGGTACCCCAAGGGGTAGTGAAGACCATCTTATACTGATCTTCCAGGTTAATATGGATGTGAATATAGCCCAAGAAGCTATCTATGAAGGATAATAGGAATGTCTGACAATCGATTCTACAATCATATTGATATTAAGCAATGAAAATCCATCTTTGAGAGAATCCTTATTGAGATCATGAAATTCAATACATATACAAATACGACCATTACGTTTACTAACAACAACAATATTCAAAATCCAAGGAGAATAGTCGATCGGATAGATAAAGCCTACTTTTAATAGCTTCTTTATCTAATTCTTAGCTGATAAGGTAACCTTGAGATTGATCTTTTGGATTTTTCACCTAATAGGCTTGGCATCGAGACATAAGACAATATTATGAACCACTATAGACTCATCAATATTAGGCATGTCCTCATATGACCAAGAAAATATAGTAGGATGAGAATGTAAAAGGTTGAAGTGCTCCTTAGCTTCTTTAGAAGAAAGGAATTTTTTGATCTTAATCACTTTTTCAAAAGATTTAGGGTCCATGAAAATTTCAGCAATATCCTCTTTAAGGAGAGAACTATGGCTTTCTGGATGAGGTATTGGGACACCATCATCAATGTTAGATAGAGAAGCCTCCTCATCCATATTCAAAATAGATTCTTCAAAGTATGCTTGCTTATTCAAGCGATATGGCAATCATCGCTTATGGTGAAAGGAAGGAAAGTGGGAATAGGAACCTAAGAATTATTCTAGCGCTTCTTTTGAGGAAAAAACATGTAGAGGAAATTCATTTTAAATTTGTACTTTTCCCTCTATCAGTTCAAGATGAACTAGGTTGAAAGGTTCAACCGAAATCATATTAACACACCACCATAGTTTTTTTCTAGATTGTTCAATAGAGCATCCCAAATCCAAATGATGCTTTCAAGGCTTAAATTGGATAGGGACTTGAATTCCTTGTTCAATACACCCAAGATCTTTATGCCCATAACCATACTTGGAAACGAGCCTATATCTAGGGCCATAATGCATTTGCAAAGTCTCAGAAGGAAGTGGTTCGACGTAGAGAGCGTCATTTCACCAATGAGTGTCAAACACGTCTACGAGATCACAAACATCCTTCTCATCAGAATCACAAACATTAACCTCCCCAACAAAAATTCTATCATCCTTATTATCAGGAGAATAGTTGGGTTCCTGGATAGGATCACAACTTTCCTCCTAAGTAATTGGCTAATCAATTTTCTTAGCAAAGGTATGTGAAGTAATTTGAAGATCAAGGTTGATAGGATTCACTTTGTATTCTTCAAGGAAGAATTCAGAGAATTCTAAGGTTCCCCAATCATCACCAAGAAATGTGTGTGATTCAAAAGAAGTAGATGGGGAAGACTTAGGAATTTCCACTTTAGGTTGCTCCTCTCTAGTGGCATTCACTTTGGGGACAATCTCCATTGATGGTACCACTAAGGAACATGTCATCACATCAAAGGTTAAAGAAAAAATGCAATTCTTAAGAGTGGAAACAACTGAAGCCAACTAGTGGCTACCAACTCACAAATGTAAACAACTTCAGGGTTGACTTTAACTGTGACCACTTCATTGTTTGCTACAAATTTCAAAGAATGATGTAGGGTAGAATTCACAACACCCGTAGCATGAATCTAGGGTCTACCCAAGAGAAGATTGTAAGGTAAGGGACCAGGAATTACATCAACTAAGGTGGGTAAGGTAATGGGGCCTAGCCAAAAAGGCAAGATTATTGTGCCTAAGGCTTGTTGTCCAACATTATCAAATCCACAAATATATAGGGAAGAAGCAACTAAAGAAGAAGAATCAAATTTAATTTTAGGTAATAGATCCATACCATAAATGTTAAGAGTTGTATTGGTTTCAATGAGGTAGCCTCTAATACCAATTCTATTAACATTAACTATGATCATTAAAGGGTTTGATTGCTTCTGAACATCCAAGGGTAGAAGTTCCTATGGATAGAACGTGATATTCAATGAATCTACATAAATATGAGTCATCAACACATTAACATCTGTCATCCTAGTGGAGGTAGGCAAAAGGATCTTTTGTAAGGCTTCCTTAAGCATACCCTGATAAACTAAAGTGGTTTAAAGAAAACCCCAAAGTGAGATATTAGCCAAAGTAACATGAAGTTGCTCAACAAGATCATAGTCTCTAGGTGCTTTAGCCATAGGTTTAGGTTTTGCAGGAGGAATTGGTTGGAAGGTGGTAAAGAAGTAGGAACTTGAGTAGGTTGATGTGTAGGAACAAAAGGTTGTTGATTCAAGTTCTAGTAATTTCTTCTAGTATTTTATGTGTGTGTTACAACATTATAAGAAGTAGAGTTTGTGGCTTTCACAAAATTTGTATATAAATCCAAGGAATCACTATGGCATAGAATCCCATAGATAGAATGAATCCTCTTAGGAGAGGGGCTAGTTGGGGTCAAGTAAATGATGGGTCTCTTAGGCTTCAGGGAAGCCACTAAGACCATAATAACATTCACTAACTCCTTGATTTGTGAAGAATTTTTGTCAGAAGATCTATTGGTAAGGGAAGATTCTTCTAAGAAATCATCTAGAGCATCCTACATATCAAAATATTCCTTAGAGAAAACATTCTCATAAACATTAAAACATTGCAGAAAAGGACTTAGCATTCTTCATGTTGGGTTCACCAAAATGTAAGATAAGAGGGATTCACGGCTTATGAGTCTCTTTGTTGTCAAGAGAATCCTAGGGAGTGAACTACCCTTAACTACCGCAAGCATTACTAAATGAAGAAATTGCAAAGGTTGTATTAGGGATAACTATTTAAGAAGACCACTTCAAATTTTGAGAGAGAAAAGTTTCAAGATCTATGTCTCAGAAGTAATAGATCTCGGCCAAAGGACTAACTAATATCTATCTTTAAGATTTCCTTATATACTGATCAATAGCTATAAAAGAATAGGAACATGTGTGGAGAAACAAGGACAAGTGTTCACTTGAGTTGCTGAGTCAAACTCCGTTGGGCGTCCAAAACTGAAAACCCTATTTTGAAGCCCTCAAAAGTGCATCCAAAAGGTGTTGGAGTGATATAAAAGTCCTCCCTTTCCCTTGTCTACCATAAAATATCCTAAAAAAACTTCTAGATGATCACAAAATGGTTCAAACTAAGCCAAACAACCCCCTATATCTTCTCAACTTGTTGGATAGCTCATTCAACCATCCTAGATGTTTGGCAACTACCACACAACTCACCAAACTGCCTTGATTTTATCTCTATGGGTTTATAGGGTATGATGAAAAAAATTGTAAATGATCATATAGCTAAAGAATGACACATGTCCTATGTCCTAAAACTTCTCCATGCTGATCTCTATCACTATTCTTTACTGTCCTACTATTATACCGATAATTTACATCCTACATTGTGATTTTTATACATATCAGCGCTTAAAATTATTATATATTTCATACAATGTATGATGCTCTGAAGACTATCATTCCCATTAGGTCTTTATGGTTTTATCTTGATGAACTTTTGACATATTCCATAGGATAATGTTGCTTCCCTTCTTTATCTCCACCCATTTCATTATGGGAGCTATCAACTTACCACTATCCTTTGTGGTTGTCATGTCCTCTATTGAACATTGTCACTTGAGAAATATTTGTTTCCTCCATCTTTCTCTCATGAATTTCATAGCCTCATGAGCTTCCCCAAAAATTCCATAAGTATCATCTTGGTTCCAATAAGGAAGTGAAACTTGGTATGAAAATCTTCTTGAACCTTTGTATAATTGGTGCAGGAGCACCTACACCTCAACCTCCATTTTGGATCCTTTGATGGTAAATAGGTTAGGAAGAGTATTTTTGAGTCATTTGAGATTTTTCATCTTCAATAAGGTCTAATAAGACCATTGAGTAAGATCTAGGGCGAGTCGTTAAGTTTTGGAATCAAAATGTAGAAAATTGCAATCTTGCAAAAATGTTGTCATGTAAGCCTTGAGAAGGAAAAATCCTAAATTTGTGCTTGGATATGCAACGTTGAGTTTAAATTTTGTAATAAGGATATTTTAAAGCCATTATAGTTGTTTTAGGAGTAATAAGAGTTTAGGATTAAAAGTTGCTTCACAAAGTGCAAAGTTGCCATGTTGACAATACGATGTAATCTCATTTTAATGTTGTAAACATCTTAACAACGGCTCCTTTATTCAAAACCTAGTTAAAGGACATTGGGGAGGGTGGGAACATATTTATAAAGCCTCCATTGGGTCGAGGCATGAAGGTTGTTGAATTTTTGAAGCACTAATACAAAGAAAACTCTTTTTTTTTTTTTTTGATTTTACATTATTTTTTCTTGTTCTTGTGTGTAGTACGGTCGGGTACTTCATTGTACAGACTTATATTCCATATGGATTGAAAGAGGGAAGAGTCTTATTTCATTTGGAAATTATTTGAGTTAATTTCATCAAGTATTTAGTAAGTTACATCAATTTTAGTGAAATTCAGTTTGAAACCTGGCAAAACAAGGGTTTGGTCACCAAAATGGATGTAATTCTCATTTCCACCATGGGAAAAATCTGAAACTTGGTGGATTGGTATATTTAGGACTCATTTACATGCTGAAATTATTTTCAGAGTGAAAAGTGGAGGTTTGCAAAAGTTATGTGATGCCCTAGGTCTAGTTTTTGCCTTGTAAATCCAAAATGTGATCATTTGGATACATTATTTATTGATTTTGAGTATTTGAGTAAATATAATGGATGGGAAGCATGGAAAAGGTCTTGGGGAACCTGTTGAAGTATTTTAAAGGCATTAGGGGTGTTGGGGGTGAGCCTTGAAAATTTGATTCCTTCTTTGCACAAGCCAAATGAAGCCTTTTGGTGGCTTGTAAATTAGTTATTTGATACACCTGATCTTGGTGTTGGTCCTATGCTTTTGGGGATCTGTAAGGGTCTATGTAAGAAGTTTAGAACATGGTTTATTTCTCTATTATTTTCCTTTAACAAAGTTTTATCATGACTATCCTATTGGTGAGTTCTAGAAGGAATGCATGGCATAATGGAAGCGATAGAGGAATGGGTGTTTCTGCGTGAAAAGTCAGGTTGGTTGATCATGTTTTGGTATGTTAAGAGTGTCTACATCATCCCCAAGTCCTTTTAATGTTTTTGGATGTGAGATTCAAGTTGAGTGAATAGGTTACCTTGTTGAAGGGTATAGTTGAATAAGTGTGTCAAGTTGGGTGCTTCTTGTGCCACTCTATATCATAGTGGTATCAGAGATTTAGGAATAGGATCCCTTGTTGGTTATTTCTTTTGTTTTTTCAGGTTGAAGAAGAAACAAGGTTGACAAGATGCCTCCCAAGAAGAATGATATGGCTAAATAGATGAAGGAGATGAAAGATGGGCATACAAGGGAACTCAGAGAGTTAGAAGAAGGGTATGTGCAGGATCATCATGGAAAAAATAGGCCCTTAAGTGGCAAAAAAAAAAAGAAAAATCAGAGTTAGGAAACTTGACGTAAAAATTTGAATAATTATCTATATTATTTCAAAAATATGTAACAATAGAATCTGTAGAAAATTGAATGTAGTTTCTAAACTACTAGGTTTGTTTAAAAAAAAAAAATCTATTTGGTGAAAATTTAAAATTTCAATGTAGTAGTAATTTAAATTGTGAAAAAATAAGTAGGTGTCTATCCGACCACCCTAACCACAATAAAATGATAATATTTTTTATAAGATTTTAGATATAATTAGAGGACTCATGTCTCTATGTGATGCATTTTTTGTAATTTTTTCCAAGTAAATAATTTATTATGACTTTTATTACAACTTTTAAAAATACAAAAAAATTGTATGTCGACTCCTTAACTTCAACAAAACTTTATGAAATTCATTTTTTCCTTTTTTTAATCCTATAGTATGTGAAGCATAGAATGTGATGTATGTTTTGGATTCAAAACTATGATACCGATTTGAAAGCTATAAATGTTTTTCATTCAGTCTATCAATCAAGACTTTAGTCGTAATTTGAATAGAAAATGAATAATAATTACTTATTAAATTCAAAGTAAAGCATAATTTATATTGGTGGAAA
This sequence comes from Sequoia sempervirens, assembly GCA_007258455.2. Taxonomy (NCBI): domain Eukaryota; kingdom Viridiplantae; phylum Streptophyta; class Pinopsida; order Cupressales; family Cupressaceae; genus Sequoia; species Sequoia sempervirens. The sequence continues at coordinate 432,110,265 of VDFB02271358.1, read as the reverse complement.
GCTGAGAATCTCCTTTAAAAACCCTTTTCATTTCATCAATTTTGGGTAAAAAAATGTCGTCAGCCACATACCCATCATATTGCCACTTTTTGGCTCATCATGACCCTGCACATACCCAAAAAGGATCATAGCCTTGGAGACAAACAAAAAGAATGGATTTTGAAGAGAGTAAGACAAAAGAAGAGGAAGATGAGGAGTTTGAAGATGTGGAAGAAGAGCTTTCCACAAGTTCAAAGAATTGCAAAGTTGTTGAAGGTAGTAAAGACTGAGAAGTCTAAGGTAAAACTTGATGTTCCTAAGTATGGTGGTAGTTTAAATGATGAAGAACTACTTGATTGGATTGTTGCAATAGATAACCATTTTGAATGTGATGAGGTTCCTAAAGAGAAAATGGTCAAGATTGCAAAGACTAAGTTGTAGGTCCATGCTTTGGTATGGTGGGATTACTTTCAATTTGAGAGGAGGAAACCAAGAAAGTCTAAGATCACATCAAGGGACAATATGATATCAAAACTCAAAGGTAAATTCTTACCCAAAGATCATAAAGTTTAAATGTTTAAGAAATTACAAAGTTTGAGGAAAAAAGAAATGGATATTAAGTCTTATAGTAAGAAGTTTTATAAATTAAGTTTAAGAGCTGGTCATCATTAGAATGAAAATGAAAAAGTTGCAAGATACATGGGTGGTTTAGGATTAAAGATACAAGATGAATTGATTTTGGCTAACCCTAGAATTGTAGAGGAATGCTATTGTTATCCCCTAAAGTTGTACCCTATTGAACCTGATGTTCAACACCTCAGTGTAACATGGGAAGACATCTAAATCTGTGGGTCACTTATAGACAGAGGTCAACCTCTGGAGAAGGTCAGCTTCCTATGGTGTCACCTATCACCTAAACTACTGACTTTGTAAAGGAAAGTGTAGAAGGAATGCATGAAAATGAAAATGAAATCCTATGGTGATACACCAAACTGACAAGAGCAATGAGACACTCAAGTTACACTTGAATACTGATGATGGATATGGGATTGCACAACAAGTCTCTGTAGATTATGCATAAGTATTTCAAAAATAGGTTTGACATGCACACACTTTCAAGAAGGAAAAGTAGATTTTCACAAATTAAAAGCTCATGTGCAATTAAGTAAACACGGTTTGTAACCTATATAATACTAATTTTGAAAAGAAAGGCATGCTAACATGAGACAAAGCTATAATAAAAAGAAATATTTCATGAAGTAGCTTGATCAAACACCTGAAAATGCACAATATTTTGCAAAGAACTAGAAGGAAAATTGAACCATCAATAGTAACCAAGGAAAATTTTATATATCATGCTCCAAAATGAGTTACAGAAGTTTGGTAATCTAAGAAAGGACTACAAAAGTCACAGACTTCAGAAAAGCATCTGAATAACTCCTTTACAAGAAGGAAAAAATGCCATATATACAACAAAAGTGTCGACCCCCCTGGGCTTACAAAAATATCATTGTTCATAAAGATATGCCCTTAGATCTTTAAATTATGAAGTTAACGTTGCATCCCCACTATCCATGTCAGTGAAGAGTCGCTCCATGAATTTCCCTCCATGTTCACTTTCAAACTTCCCTGAAGAGTTGTCTCGAATGCTCTTGAGCTCAAAGAAAATCCATGTCGCTTTCACTCTATTGATCTTCCTCTGACCGTTCAAAATGCCATGGCTTGCTTGTAGCTTCCTTAGATTGGTCAAAAAGATGCTATACAGGATTACCAGACGATCAAAGGTCATTCAACTAGAATCGCATGTCAATGAGACACTTACTGTGTCTCACCAATGCGATTACACTCTACAGCAGCATCGACATAGTTCACAACCATCGGCAAGAGCTCATAGCGAGTTTCTATTGGTCATACCAATATTAATTTCTATTGGAAAATCCATCACTATCGACAAGACTCTCTTAGTCGACAGGAGGTCATAGCGACATCATAGCAAACCCTCAAAAATTATACCACTGCATCCTTCATCGGTGAGACAAACGCTATCACCAAGACATCATAACCAAGGCACCTTCTTTTCTCCCTGAGCTCAAACTTTTCATTTCGGCAGGACTCCCCTCCAATCGGGAAGACCTCTCATCAAACTCATTCTGCTTCGGTGAGACTTTCTTCTATTGGAAAGACTTCATACTGAAGCCTTCATCTCTCAGCGAGACCACCTTGTGTCAAAAAAATTTCCTCCCAAGCTTCTATCATTTCTTTCGATGAGACTCCCATTGATTGGAAAGACTTCTCGCCGAGCTCATAACACTATGCCAATGCAAACTCTCTTCGACAAGACACCATCGGGTTAGCAAGACCTTATGCCAATGGAAAACTCTCTCGGCGAGACCACCTCCATTCATTGAGACATCATGTCGTGCTCCCTTCTTTCGCCAAGCTCACTTCACTTCGGGGAGACTCCGCTTGGTCACCAAGACACTACAACAAACTCAAAAACTTTTGCCGAGACTTCCCCGTGTCGGTAGGACATCTCCCTGAGACCAAAACCTTATTCCGAAGGCACCATCCTTTCAGTGAGACATCACTCGGTCGCTGGGATGTTACAATGAGGTCCTTCTTGTCTCCCCGTTGACATCTCTTTATGAACATATGTAGGCAAGACTTTCATCTTTCGCAAGAAATCCCAAGCAAAGAGATACATAAAGACTCATGGCGACCCGAATGTCCTAGCGACTGGTGTATTCAAACCAATAGAACACACTGCTAGTCGGCAAGACAACAGGAAGGTCTTTTCGACTTTCTTCTCTGATGAGTTTGATCGAGGCATGCTTTCCAATAGACCTCCTAGTGAAATATCATTGGTTGAGGACCTTCTCATGAAAACCAAACACCTGCATGCTAGGCTCAACCCTCATGGGAGCCACATTTAATCCATGTGCCAAATTTAAGACATAATTTCCCCCTAATTGAGCCTGTGGGTGAAAATTGGGTAACATTTTTGGCGACCTTTGTTGGATGTTTTCCTACTAAACATGAAAACTAGTAGCCTAGGCCTATCCATTGGGCATGGAGTTATTAGGAAAAACTTAGGAATAGACTTGGAGCAGCCTTGCACATGGCACAAATGCATTTGTAACTCAAGAAACACTTCACCTAGACATTTATGGAAACAAGAAACTACAAAAGTGAAACTATTTACTGTGCTGGAACAACACTTAAGGAATGAAAAAAAATGCAACTAAACCTACCCTACAATAACTAGTAAGAAATTGGTCAAACAAAACCATTCACAGGATGATTGAAATAGCTGCCCTTTCTCCTCAATATGTAATGACCTCCAGCTTAATGGTAGCTGAATAAAGATGGTACACTGAAAAATGTTTAAAAATGAAATGCACTACCTCATGAAAGAGGGTAACAAGTTCACTTACCTCCTTAAACTGATCACATGCATTTTTATTCAAAGGAGGATAAGTAAATTGAACACACTCCTTTTCAACTGCAAGTACATCCTTTATGCCACTTTCAGTTGTGGTTCCATGTGTGAGTGGTTGATTAACCATTGGCGCTTTATTAAACTTCACCTGGGCTAAATCTCTGATCAGATAGCCCCTTCTAAAGACAAAAATTGAGCTATCCTTGCTGGTCTCTTGCCCATTCACAGTTGTTTTATAACCAAGTTGGCTAGAAAATTCTAACCCCTGTGACTAACTTAGTGAGGAAAAGGAAGCTTCTTCAGTAAGTTCAAGTTGTTCATGATTAACTTCATCAAGAGGTAATAGTTCAACACCCAAATTAGTACAGAAAGCTTCTAAATGGTTCCAAAACATATCCTCCTCAATATTTTCTTTACTTTTCTGAATAGAAAGACTAATTTCAGGCCTGATGTAGTTCTAATCTAGCTTTGATAAAGCATCAAAATCACCCTCTTTGCAAAATAGTAAGCCTAGTTCAGGGACTTGTTCAAATTGATGGGTATTTTCATGCACATCAAAATGTGGCTCTCCCTGAACAGTGCTACTTACCTCCTCATTCAAGAGTAAAGGCTTCAAACTCACCTTCACATTTATGCAACAACAAATCAGCATTACCTCCATCAACCTCATATTGGTCCAATTCTTCATCCTTGTCAATGAAGTAAGGCAGATCATCAAATTAGAAGATTAAATCTGCCTTTTGATCCTCAGCTATGTTCATTACAACAAGTTGTTCAACCTGATTCCCCTCACCTTCTTGCGAAAGTTTAGATTCCTCATTTTCTAGTATTGAGCAAAACTCAGCAATAACCTCCTCTTCACCAAGCTGAGAGAATAGAGATAGTCCCTTATTCCAGGCTGTAAATTGACCTTTCTCAATGGCTACTTTCGCTTTGTCTTCCTACTGCAATTGAGAACAAATTATAGCTAGATGTAAAGGATTCGCATTCTTAAGCTTTTCCTAGAGGATTAACTTATCTTGATCAATAAGTTGCTCCTCCTCTGCCTTCTGAACATTAGAGCTTAATTCCATTTGAATATTTGACAATGGAGTCTCACAGGGTCGATCGTATGTTCCCTTTCAACTTGGAATTTCAAAACTAGAAGGCTGTCTTGGAAACTCAAAAAGTAATTTTTGCTTAAAACTTGAAAATTTTAACCTGGGAATCTCCTCTTGGACAAGTTGTTCAGGAACATGGAAGGTTGATTGAAACTCCTGCTTTTGTTTTTGTTCAAGTAAGCTTTTTATTTGCTCTTCTTTAGCTGCAACTTGTCTAGCAGCAACCTCCTATTCATACTCTTGGACCTCCATATCCTACTGATGCTGAATATAAGCTTGACAAGCAAGCTCTACCTCCTACACAACATACTATTTCTCTCTCTTAATATCATCCATCTGCCTTTGGAAATCAAACAATATCTTATCAATATCGCTAACTCCCTTATTAGCATTTTGGGGCTAGTTATTGAAACTACCATATATCTTTTGTGTAGAAATGAGTTCTTGTGGTTGAATCTAAGTTTATGTTGGGCAACATTGAGATTGAGCGGGAGTGGGAGGGTCGAAGGCATGATAAAAATGTTGGAACTCTATTGCTATAGGGTCATTTGGAATAATGATAGTAGATTGCTCTTTATAATATGGTCGATAAGAGGACCTATATGCAAGGTTTTCATGGAATGGAGGGTAAAAGGCCATATTCTCTTGAAAACATGACATCTTTTTTCCATTTTTAATTAGATTTCCTTCCAAAGACTTAAAACATGTGAGCACTTCAGATGCTGAAACCAGAAAATTTCCACACTTGGATTCACCAAGTATGTGATTGAACCTTCCTCCAAGAGGCTGAAACTACCACTATACACACCAAACAGCAGTAACATAAGAACAAGAGAGATTGATAATTAGTTTTCAGTCCCACCGGTCGTGCCAAAACTATTATCCCTTGAAGTTGCACCCTATTGAACTCAATGTTCAACACCTCAATGTAACTTGGGAAGACCTCTAAAGTTGTGGGTAACTTATAGACAGAGGTCAACCTTTGGAGGAGGTTAGCTTCGTATGGTGTCACCTATCACCTAAACTACAGACTTTGTAAAGGAAAGAGTAGAAGGAATGCATGAAAATTAAATCCTATGGTGATACACCAAACTGACAAGAGCAATGAGACACTCAAGTTACACTTGAATACTGATGATGGATATGGGACTGCACAACAAGGCTCTGTAGATTATGAATAAGTATTTCACAAATAGGTTTGACATGCACACACTTTCAAGAAGGAAAAGTAGATTTTCACAAATTAAAAGCTCATGTGCAATTAAGTAAACATGGTTTGTAACCTACATATTACTACTTTTGCAAAGAAAGGAATGCTAACATGAGACAAATCTATAAGGAAAAGAAATATTTCACGAAGTAGCTTGATCAATCACCTAAAAAATGCACAATATTTTGTAAAGAACCAGAAGGCAAATTGAACTATCAATAGTAACCTAGGAAAATTTTATATATCATGCTCCAAAATGAGTTACAGAAGTTTGCTAATCTAAGAAAGGACTGCAAAAGTCACGGACTTCAGAAAAACATCCAAAGAACTCCTTTACAAGAAGGAAAAAATGCCATATATATAACAAAAGTGTCAGCCCCCCTGGGCTTAAAAAAAAAATCAGTGTTCATAAAGATCTACACTTAGATATTTTTATGAAGTTAATGTTCTGTCCCCGCTATCCATGTTGGTGAAGAGTTGGTCCACGAATGGCCCTCCGTGTTCATTTTCAAACTTCCCTGAAGAGTTGTCTCAAATGCTCCTGAGCTCAGAGCAAATCCACGTCGCTTTCACTCTATTGATCTTCCTCTCACCATTCAAACTACCAAGGCTTGCCTATAGCTTCCTCTGATTGGTCAAAAAAATGCTACATAGGATCACCAGATGGTCAAAGGTCATTCAGCCAAAATCGCATGTCGGTGAGACACTTACCGTGTCTCACCAATGCGATTACACTCTACAGCAGCATCGGCATAGTTTACAACCATTGGCAAGAGCTCATAGCGAGTTTCTATTCATCATACTGATATTTTTTTATATTGAAAAATCCATCACTATCGGCAAGACTCTCTCAGTTGGTAGGAGATCATAGCAACATCATAGCGAACCCTCAAAAATTATACCACTGCATCCTTCATCGGTGAGACAAACGCTATTAGCAAGACATGATAACCAAGGAACCTTCTTTTCTCCCTAAGCTCAAGCCTTTCGTTTCGGTAATACTCCCTTCTAGTCGAGAAGACCTCTCATTGAACTTATTCTGCTTCGGCGAGACTTTCGTCTTTCGGCAAGACTTCATGCTGAACCCTTCATCTCTCGGTGAGACCACCTCGTGTTGGAAAAACATCCTCCCGAGCTTCTATCATTTCTTTCGATGAGACTCCCACTGATTGACAAGACTTCTCACTGAGCTTAGAACACTATGTCGATGCTAACTCTCTTCGGCAAGACACCATTGGGTCGGCAAGACCTTATGCTGACGACAAACTCTCTCAGCAAGACCACCTCCATTCGCCGAGACATCATGTCAGGCTCCCTTCTTTCGTTGAGCTCACTTCAGTTTGGGGAGACTCCACTTGGTCACCAAGACATTACGATAAACTCATAAACTTTCGCCGAGACTTCCCCATGTTGGTAGGATGTTTCTGCGAGACCACAACCTTTTTCCAAAGGCACCATCCTTTTAGTGAGACATCACTCAGTCGCTGGGACATTACAGTGATGTCCTTCTTGTCTCCCCATTGACATCTCTTTATGAACAACCATCAACAAGACTTTCATTTGTCGGTGAGACATCCCAAGTGAAGAGATACATAAAGACTCATGGCAACCCGAATGTCCTGGCGATCGGTGTATTCAAACAAATAAGACACACTGCTAGTCGGCAAGACAATAGGAGGGTCTTGTCAACTTTCTTCTCTGATGATTTTTGTGCCAAATCTAATTGAGGCATGCTTTCCAACATACCTCCTTGTGAAATATCATCAAGTGAGGACCTTCTTGTGAAAACCAAACACCTGCACGCTGGGCTCAACCCTCATGGGAGCCACATTTAATCCACGTGCCAAATTTAAGACATAATTTCCCCTTGATTGAGCCCGTGGGTAAAAATTGGGTAACATTTCTAGCAACCTTTGTTGGATGTTTTCCTGCTAAACATGAAAACCAGTAGCCTAGGCCTATGCATTGGGCACATGAATTTATTAGGAAAAACTCAAGAATGGACTTGGAGCAGCATTGCACATGGCACAAATGCATTTGTAACTCAAGAAACACTTCACCTAGACATTTATGGAAACAGGAAACTACATAATTGAACCTATTTACTATGCTGGAACAACACTTAGGGAATGAAAAAAATGCAACTAAACCTACCCTACACTAACTAGTAAGAAACTGGTCAAACAAAACCATTCATAGGATGATTGAAATAGCTGCCCTTTCTCCTCAATATGGAATGACTCTCAAGCTTAATGGCAGCTGAATAAAGATGGTACATTGAAAAAAGTTTAAAAATGCAATGCACTGCCTCATGAAAGAGGGTAACAAGTTCACTTACCTCCTTAAACTGATCATATGCATTTTTATTCAAAGGAGGATAAGTAAATTGAACACACTCCTTTTCAACTGCAAGTACATCCTTTATGCCACTTTTAGTTGTGGCTCCATGTGTGAGTGGTTGATTAACCATCAAGGCGCTTTATTAAACTCCACCTGGGCTAAATCGCTGATCGGACAGCCCCTTCTAAAGATGAAAATTGAGCTCTCCTTGTTGGTCTCTTTCCCATTCACTGTTGTTTTATAACCTTTCCTGGAAAAGTCTAAACCCTGTGACTGACTTAGTGAGGAAAAAGAAGCTTCTTCAGTAAGCTCGAGTTGTTCATGATTAAATTCATCAAGAGGTAATAGTTCAGGACCCAAATTAGTAAAGAAAGCTTCTAAATCGTTCCAAAACATATCCTCCTCAATATCTTCTTTACTTTTCTAAACAGAAAGACTAATTTTAGGCCTGATGCAGCTCTCATCTAGCTTTAATAAAGCATCAAAATCACCCTCTTTGCAAAATAGTAAGCCTAGTTCAAGGACCTGTTCAACTTGATGGGTATTTTCATGCACATCAAAATGTGGCTCTCGTTGAACAGTGCTACGTAAACCTCCTTGTTCATGAGTAAAGGCTTCAAACTCACCTTAACCTTTATGCAACAACAAATCAACATTGCCTCCATCAACCTCATATTGGTCCAATTCTTCGTCCTTGTCAATGAAGTAAGGGAGATCATCAAATGAGAATATTAACTCTGCCTTTTGATCCTTAGCTATGTCCATTACCGCAAGCTACTCAACCTGATTCCCCTCACCTTCTTGCAAAAGTTTAGATTCCTCATTTCCTAGTATTGAGTAAAACTCGACAATAACCTCCTCTTCACCAAGCTGAGAGAATAGAGATAGTCCCTTATTCCAAGCTATAAATTGACCTTTCTCAACAGCTACTTTCGCTTTGTCTCTCTGCTGCTCAATCCTTTGCTACTACAATTGAGAACACCTTATAGCTAGATGTAAAGGATTCACATCCTTAAGCTTTTCCTAGAGGATTAACTTATCTTGATCAATAAGTTGCTCCTCCTCTGGCTTCTGAACATTAGAGCTTAATTCCATTTGAATATTTGACAATGGAGTCTCACAGGGTTGATCGTATGTTCCCTTCCAACTTGGAATTTCAAAACTAGAAGGCTGACTTGGAAACTCAAAAAGTAAGTTTTGCTTAAAACTTGAAAATTTGAACCTAGGAATCTCCTCCTAGACAGGTTTTTTAGGAACATGGAAGGATGATTGAAACTCCTGCTTTTTTTTTGTGCAAGTAAGCTTTTTATTTGCTCTTCTTTAGCTGCAACTTGTCTAGCAACAACCTCCTATTTATACTCTTGGACCTCCATATCCTGTTGATGCTGAATATAAGCTTGACAAGCAAGCTCTTCCTCCTGCACAACAAACTATTGCTCTCTCTTAATATCATCCATCTACCTTTGGAAATCAAGCAATATCTTATCAATATCGCTGACTCCCTTATTAGCATTTTGGGGCTGGTTATTGAAACTACCATATAGCTTTTGTGTAGAAATGAGTTCCTATAGTTTAATCTGAGTGTATGTTGGGCAAAATTGAGATTGAGCAGGAGTGGGAGGGTGGGAGGCATGATAAAAATGTTGGAACTGTATTGCTACAAGGTCATTTGGAATAATAATAGCAGATTTTTCTGTACAATATGGTCGATAAGAGGACCTATATGCAAGGTTTTCATGGAATGGAGGGTAAAAGGCCATATTCTCTTGAAAACATAACATCTTTTTTCCATTCGAATTAGATTTCCTTCCAAAGAATTAAAACATGTGAGAATTTTAGATACTGAAACCAAAACTTTTCCACACTTGGAGTCGCCAGGTATGTGATTAAATCTGCCTCCAAGAGGTTGAAACTACCGTTGTACACACCAAACGGCAGTAACGAAAGAACAAGATGGACTGATAATTAGTTCTTGGTCCCATCGGGCATGCCAAAACTATTATCCCTTGAAGTTGTACCCTATTGAACCCGATGTTCAACACTTCAGTGTAACATGGGAAGACCTCTAAAGTTGTGGGTCACTTATAGAAAGAGGTCAACCTCTGGAGAATGCCGCCTTCCTATGGTGTCACCTATCACCTAAACTATTGACTTTGTAAAGGAAAAAGTAGAAGGAATACATGAAAATGAAAATTAAATCCTATGGTGATACACCAAACTAAAGAGAGCAATGAGACACTCAAGCTACACTTGAATGCTGATGATGGATATGGGACTACACAACAAGTCTCTATAGATTATGCATAAGTATTTCACAAACAGGTTTGACATGCACACACTTTCAAGAAGTAAAAGTAGATTTTCATAAATTAAAAGCTCATGTACAATTAAGTAAACACGGTTTGTAACCTACATAATACTACTTTTGCAAAGAAATTCATGCTAACATGAGACAAAGCTACAAGGAAAAGAAATATTTCACGAAGTAGCTTGATCAATCACCTGAAAATGCACAATATTTTTCAAAGAACCAAAAGGAAAATTGAACCATCAATAGTAACCAAGGTAAATTTTATATATCATGCTCCAAAATGAGTTACAAAAGTTTGGTAATCTAAGAAAGGACTGCAAAAGGCATAGACTTCAGAAAAGCATACGAAGAACTCCTTTACAAGAAGGAAAAAATGCCATATATACAACAAAAGTGTTGGCACCCCTGGGCTTACAAAAATATCAGTGTTCATAAAGATCTGCCTTTAGATCTTTTTATGAAGTTAGTGTTGCTTCCCCACTGTCCATGTCAATGATGATTCACTCCATGAATGGCCCTTCATGTTCACTTTCGAACTTCCCTGAAGAGTTGTCTCAAATGCTCCTGAGCTCAGAGAAAATCCACATCGCTTTCACTCTATTGATCTTCCTCTCACCGGTCAAATTGCCATGGCTCGCTTGTAGCTTCCTCCGATTGGTTGAATAGATGCTACACGAGATTTCCAGACAGTCAAAGTTCATTTAGCTAGAATCGCATGTCGGTGAGACACTTACTGTGTCTCACCGATGTGATTACACTCTACAGCAACATCGGCATAGTTCACAACCATCAGCAAGAGCTCATAGCGAGTTTCTATTGGTCATACTGATATTTCTTTCTATTGGAAAATCCATCGCTATCAACAAGAATCTCTCAATCGGAAGGAGGTCATAGCGACATCATAGCGAACCCTCAAAAATTATACCGCTGCATCCTTCGTCGGTGAGACAAATGCTATCAGCAAGACATCATAACCAAGGCACCTTCTTTTCTCCCTAAGCTCAAACCTTTTGTTTTGGAAAGACTCCCCTCTAGTCAAGAAGACCTCTCATCGAACTCATTCCGCTTCAGTGAGACTTTCGTCTATTGGGAAGACTTCATGCCAAAGCCTACATCTCTCGGTGAGACCACCTCATGTCAGCAAAATGTCCTCCTGAGCTTCTATCATTTCTTTTGATGAGACTCCCACTAATCGACAAGACTTCTCACCGAGCTCAAAACACTATGCCGACGCTAACTCTCTTCGGCAAGACCTTATGCCAATGGAAAACTCTCTCGGTGAGACCACCTCCATTCGCCGAGACATCATGTTGGGCTCCCTTCTTTCGTCGAGCTCACTTCACTTCGGGGAGACTCCACTTGGTCACCAAGACACTACGACAAACTCAAAAACTTTCACTGAGACTTCCCCATGTCAATAGGACATCTCCCCAAGACCACAACCTTGTTCCGAAGGCACCATCCTTTCTGTGAGACATTACTCGGTCGTTGGGACATTGCAGCGGGGTTCTTCTTGTCTCCCCGTTGACATCTCTTTATGAACAACCATTGGCAAGACTTTCATCTATCAGCGAGACATCCCAAGCGAAGAGATACATAAAGACTCATGGTAAGCTGAATGTCCTAGTGACCGGTGTATTCAAACAAATAGAACACACTACTAGTCGGCAAGATAATAGGAGGGTCTTGCCGACTTTGTTCTCTGATGAGTTTTGTGCCAAATCTGATCGAGGCATGCTTTCCAACATACCTCCTTGTGAAATATCATCGGGTGAGGACTTTCTCATGAAAACCAAACACTTGCATGCTAGGCTCAACCCTCATGGGAGCCACATTTAATCCATGTGTCAAATTTAAGACATAATTTCCCCCTGATTGAGCCCGTGGGTGAAAATCGGGTAACAGTTATCAAATGGCAATCAGGGTGGAGGAGAAAAAGAAGAGAAGGAAATACAAAGAAGTTAACTTGGTAGATGTAGTACATCAAGAAGAAGAGGACCCATGCCTAGTTCAAAGCCAACCAATGATAATCAAGAAGATGCCATGAAAGGACAAGAGCAATCTAATTTGAGAGGTGGATGGAGAGGTACAAGAGGTGGACTTAGAGGAGGTAGGAATTCTAACAATGTGTTTTCAAGTAGATGTTACACTTGAATGAATTTGGCCATTCATCTTTCAAATTCTCTGAGAAGATTAGTGCTTCATCAAGTGGAAGTAAAGGTGAAAAAGGGTTCAACTTCTGCAAGAGGATGATGTGGAGAACACTGGTTCATCAAGTCATCTTGGAAATCATGAGTTTGGAGAAGCTTTGATGCTACACAAGAAACCCTTGAAGACTTCCAAACAGGTGGATCCATTGCATAGGAAGACGTTATTTAAAACCACTTGCAAGAGCAAGGGAAAGGTATGTAAAGTGTTGGTTGATTCTGGTTCAGCTGAGAATATGGTTTCATGTGAAATGGTAAACAAGTTAGGATTGAAAACAAGTCCTCATGAATGTCCTTATAAAATCTCATGGTTGAATGATGATCAAAATTTATTGGTAAATGAAAAGACTATTGTGGATTTTCAAATTGGTGGTCATCATTATAGTATTGAGTGTGATTTTCTTCCAATGAACTATTGTCACATACTCCTTGGAAGACCATGGTAGTATGATAGGTGTGCCATGTATGATGGGAGAGAAAATTAGTATGCAATCATGAAGGATGGTCACAAGTTTATTTTGACTCCACTTGTAGAAGATGAGAAGGGAAAAGATAAAGTAATCATGTGTGGGAACAAGGAACCACTAAATGTTATGAGGGAAACCAAAATTCCTGATGTTATGCATAAGTATAGGTCTGATGATGCAAGATAAGCAGATGTGATTGCAAAAAATGAGGTAAAGTGTGATGTGAAAGGGAATACACAAGAAGGTGTGATGGTAGGAAGCATTGAATTCCCTATAGTTAAGACCAGGTCTGAGAAACAAACAAAGTTTGCAAGTGTGATAGGGGGAAATAATCATTAAAAGATGAGCAACAAACTAAAGAGACTGTAAATAACAACTAAAAACACCCTACACTTCAATATTGGTCAAATGATGAACTTAACAACATAAAAATGGAACCTTTTACCTTGTAGAGTTGTTCTTTGGTTGGCCCTTCAATTGTAGATGAGATGTATGCTCCTTGATGGCAAGTAGATGCAAGATGGGAAGTGTGAGATGCAAGATAGTTGGACAAAATGGATGCAAATGGCTAAGTGTAGATTTAGAAACAAAATTGCAAGAGTTTGGCTAGCAAAATGATCTCCTCTCAAATGAGAGAAAAGAGGGGGTATTTATAGAGATTTTGGAAATCTCTAGGGAAATTCATGGCCAAGATTGAGCCACCAATGATCAAGATGTAGGGCCAAGGTGAGTTGAGAACTCACAAGCCCTCACATCTTGACATGTGGCATGTGATATAGCCCTAAAAGGTGAAGTGGACATGAGGTGGAAGGATAGTACATGACATGGAGGGGGGTACAAAGTACCTTGGGATTGGACAAGATCTCCTCATAAAGGAGGTACTTGTCCCCATGTGGGTGAGAGGACATGTGAGGAATTAAAAATTCCTAGAATATCTTATGGGGAGAGGGAAAGAATAAAGAATAAAGAGAGGACATGTGGGAAGAAGTGAAGGAATTAAAAATTCCTTTTGAGTGCATTGGGGGATTAAAAAGTGAATTAAAAATTCACATGGGGAAGTGGAGTGCCTTGTCCAAAAGGGGAAGGCCTTTAATAAGGTTGACTAAGGACACATGCCATAAATAGGAAAAGGACTAGGTTGGTCTAACCATATGATTAAGGTTGTGCAATTACTAAATTAGATGGACTAATGACTTATTAGAAGCAAGTGGGAGATTATGGAGGATGTGACCCTAATGATGATTAGGGGTGTGCATATGTTAACCATAGTTAATTAGAGGAAGATGGAGTTAAGATGGATTAGAGACCAACTTGCAAAAGTTGGAGGGTGTGACAATGAGAGAGAAAAGAGGAATTAAAAATGAATTTTAATACCAAAAAGGTAATATGAATAAATAAAATAAAATGGTGTATTTATTTAATTTAGAGGAGAAAGAGGGGTAAAGTATTTATTAAATTAAATACTTTATGAACCCTATGTAAGATGCAAGGTATTAATTAAACAAATGATTTAATTAATATTAACAGAGGGGATAAGAAACTAGATGAATAAGGAGAGATCTTTGATCATATGGAAGTGGTCAAATTAGATGTCTATAGTAGGAAATACAGTACCTAAGTCTGATTTGACAGTGACAAAGAAATATAAAGGGGCAATAAGTGAAAGACAAGAAAAATAGGGAAAGAAAGATAGTTGCAAGCATGAAGGTGCCAAACAAGGGAAGACAAAAAAAATTATTACTAATCCTTGTTTGTATGCAGGTGCAAAACATAGTAAACAATCAAATGATGGTCAAAGAAAGGATGAAAGACTGTTTGCAGGTCTGAGGATAGAGAAGCGGGAAAATGCATGTATCAATACATTCCAAAATGCTAGAAGTGCAAGGAAGATTGTTAATCCAGTATACATGAACCAGTGGAATGGATTTGTGAACCAATGGCACATCTATGAAGCATGGAGACAGTGGATTCAAGGATAACTCATGAGGCATAAGTCTTTTCTAGGGGGTGTATGGTGCAGGAGCGCCTACACCTCAACCTCCATTTTGGATCCTTTGATGTTGAATATGTTAGGAAGAGTATTTTTGAGTTTTTGGAGTGTTTTTATCTTCAATAAGGTCTAATAATACCATTGAGTAAGATCTAGGGCGAGTCTTTAAGTTTTGGAATCAAAATGTAGAAAATTGCAATCTTGCAAAAATGTTGTCATGTAAGCCTTGAGAAGGAAAATTCCTAAATTTTTGCTTGGATATGCAAGGTTGAGGTTTAAATGTTGTAATAAGGCTATTTTTAAGCTATTAGAGTGGTTTTAGGAGTCATAGGAGTTTAGGATTAAAAGTTGCTTCACAAAGTGCAAAGTTGTCATGTTGACAATATGATGTAATCTCATTTTAATATTGTGAACACCTTAACAATGGATCCTTTATTCAAAAATTAGTTAAAGGATGTTGGGAAGGATGGGAACATGTTTATAAAGCCTCCATGGGGTTGAGGCATGAATTTTGTTTAAGTTTTGAAGCACCACTACAAAGAAAACTCTATTTTTCTCTAATTTTATAGTGTTTTTCCCTGTTCTTGTGCATGGTATGGTTTAGTAATTCACTGCACATCCTTATATTGCATATGGATTGAAAGAGGGAAGATTTTTTTTTTCTTTTTGTGGTGATTCAAGTGTTAATTTCATTAAGTATTGAGTAAGTTACATCAATTTTAGTGAAAGTGCGTCTGAAACCTTGCAAAACAAGGGTTTGGTCACCAAAATGGATGTAATTCCCATAATTTCCAGTGTGGGGAAAATCTGAAACTTGGTGGATTGGTAAATTTAGGAATCCTTTACATGCTGAAATTTTTTTCAAAGTGAAAAATGGAGGTTTCCAAAAGTTATGTGATGCCCTAGGTTTGGTTTTTTCCTTGTACAATCCAAAATTTTATCATTTAAATACATTATTTGTTTATTTTTGAGTATTTGAGTAAATATAATGGATGGGAAGCATGGAAAAGGTCTTGGGGAACCCATTGAAGTATTTTAAAGGCATTAGGGATGTTGGGGGTGATCCTTGAAAATTTGATTCCTTCTTTGCACAAGCAAAATGAAGCCTGTTGGTGGCTTGTAAATTAGTTATTTGATACACCTGCTCTTCATGTTTGGTCCTATGATTTTGGGGATCTATAAGGGTCTATGTAATAAGTCTAAAACATGGTTTCTTTCTCTATTATTTTCCTTTAACAAATTTTTATCATGACTATCCTATTGGTGAGTGTTAGAAGGAATGCATGGCATAATGGAAGCAATGGAGGAATGGGTGTTTCCGAGTGAAAAATCAGGTTGGTTGATCATGTTTTGGCATGTTAAGAGTGTATACATCATCCCCAAGTCCTATTGATGTATCTAGATTTGAAATTCAAGTTGATTGAATAGGTTACCTTGTTGAAGGGTATAGTAAAATAAGTGTGTCAAGTTGGGTGCTTCCCCTACCACTCTACATTAGTAATCAACAATAGTAATTATGGGAGCATTCACACAACATCCTGTGCATAAACAATGCATTTTTTTTGTGAAAGAAGATAAGCTCAAATAATGATGACTCCTTTAGCACTTCCAGATAACAGTAAATTTTCCTCAAGTAAACCATATAAATTGGATTTGAAGCAATACCAAGTGTAAAATGAATAGAGTAGACTAAATGTTAGACACTTCCCTTTGATGTTAGACTACCACTTTCATGAGATTTCCACTACCTAGGTGTCATTTGAAACCTTTTCTTGAATGCCTCTAAAGGGATTACCATATGTATAAGTTACCATCATGCATTGGTTGAAAGTACTATCATGGGGAATAGACCACAATGTTTCCTACTAATCACTATTAAACCCTCATTATCCTCATCTTCTTGGATTCTACACTAGCACGACCCTCTTGAATATACACTTGTGCATATATTGAAGCATTGTGTTTGATAATAGGTTGGATATAGCAACACTTACTCCATTAGCAGTTCCTTCTTAAAACTTTTTTTTTCCTTCAAAATTCAATTCTTGTCATGATTGTCATGCGTTATACCCTTACTTTTAACATTTTCAAAACATCTTTTCTTGCTTTTAATGATTTTTAATATTTTCAACAAGGCTGCTATACATTCAAAACCCTTTTGTTATGACTATCATTTACTATTTATAAACCTCTACTCATTGGACAAATGAGTATCCTTCTTGCCAATGATGTTATAAGCTTTGCTACTTGTGGTTACAATGCAATGTCATAGAGTATTTGAAGAAGCTTAACCTTTTATTTGGAGCTAACTTGAGATGGATCCTTTGATCATGACAAACTTTTTCTTTCATTTCAATTTCAATCCCTATGAATTGATTTTTTCATGTCTTTACATCACAAACCTTGCTCCATGGTTATCCCATGTCGTGATCACTAAACTAATATTATGTTTTCCATTCTGCTAGTCATTATGGGTTGTTTCTAAAATTGATCATTCAACATTGGAAAAACTAACTTTAACATAAAATTCCCAAAGAAAAGATATAACCTCATTTGCAAGCTCTTGAAGGGCTTCTTGGCTATCAAATTCTTTCATAATAGTAAGAATATTCATAAAGACATCCTCCCTATATATGTGTCTCTCTATGTAGCATGTTACCAACTACCCTTTTCCCCTTAAATGCATGGTAATATTATAGGACTATTTTCCTCAACTGACCATGACAACCCTCTTAGCTAGTAAAGACTCTAACTCTTTTCTTCTTCAACAATGAATCATCACTTTCATACACATTGATTCCTATAATCTACTCCCTTGGATAGTGAATACGAGTGATTCCCTTTATGAATTCTATCTATTTTTTCTCCCAAAACTAGACAACCAAAATCATGACAAAAAACAAACATTGGAAAAGGCCATGTGGTATGCAAATACCTCATTTGCTTCACTTCCATAAGCCATTTTATCACTATTGGCACACTTTTTTTTGAAATTTTATTTAAGGATTGTTAGTTTTCATTTTTGTCTTTTATTTTGTGTCATTTAGAACTTGATTGTCCTACTAGTATCAATGGTGATAGTGATCATGTTCTTCATACCCTGCCTTATTGACACTATTCTCATGATTGGACTATCTTGCACTATAATCAAGGACGCCAATACTATGTTCTCATTGTAACCTTTCACATGGCTTTTCCATATTTCACAAAACTATCTTTCTCTCTGTCAAACCTTGACCATATGCAGTGTTTGCAATGGAACACTTCAATAACTCCATCGAATTGCAAATCAATGTACTATTTTTTTCATAAAGTATAGTGCCAAATTTCCCACTAAATATTACAAAACTATTAATATAATTTGTGTTGCACATTTTATAATGTCTACTTTATTGAGGTGTAAATGAATAGCTTTGATCTTTAGACTCCCTACTATTAAGTAGCATTACTTGCATATATCACTTCCCTGACTTTGTGAATATTGAATTATAACCATGGAAAGTTTCAAACTACACTCAAGTATCTACAAATGGGACTTTTTAAAAACAACAACAAATAACTACTCCATCACTACTAGCCCTCAGTTGTCCTTTGAGTCAAACTATTCAATTCTATTAATTGATGGTAAAAGTTGTCATACTATGAGACTTGAAGTCAAGCCTACAATATAGCAAAGAATGGTCAAACTTGCTTCTTGGGTTTCCTCAAACATCAGGGTTTGGTCTATGCTCTAAACTCCATACAACGTCTCCCATGACAAGAAAGGAATTCAAAAATTGCACAACATATCTCTAATGTCAATAGCTGCAGGAAATCCCAAATGTCATTGGGATTGATCTTTTGGAGACAAGTCACTATTCCAAAGCCTGAATCTACATAAGACTATTAAAATCCATAACCTTTTTCCCAACTTTCTATGATAAAATGTCCTAAATGTTGCATTTAAGTTCTTTGACACAATTTGTTGTACAAGCTCATCATAAATTGGGATTTATTTTTCCATGTCCAAGTGATACATATGTGTATGGAAGAGGATAAGTGTAGTGTAGAAAAATGTATCCCTTTACGTTTTCACACTTGATATGGGAATGATTAATGATAAATCAGACTTAATGTTGCCTTGTTCTAGTGTTGTGAGGTGTTTTACACATCCACATTAGGTCTTGGGCCCTTTTTAACCTAAATTAACTTAACACTGCCTTAATTTAATGTTGTAAAATGTATTTATTTACACTTTCACATTAAATTTAATGTTGTAAAGTGTTGTAATGTGTTTTACACATTCACATGGGATTTAGGGCCCTTTTAAGTTAAATAGGCCCATTTTTTCCTTAATTTAGTGTTGCAATGTGTATTTATTTACACTTTCACATTGGATTTTGGGCCCCCTTATATTTATAACCTTAATATCATCATTAATAAGCCCCTATGACCCATACTATGCATCCCAAGGCATACTTTAATCAGAAACCAACAAAATCAACATATAAGCTTAATTTATTCTCTCCCTGACATCTTAGCTGACAAAATAGCCCTTAGGTGATCCCACAATAGTGGTTTACAATATTTGGTCAAACTCGACACTAAAATAATTTTTTTTAACTAAATGTTCACTTTTGGGCACCTCTAGCAGCTAAACTGTGAGGAATTTGAAGATGATGCAAACTAGTGTTTCGTAAAATTTTATTTGTATATTCTAAATATATTTTTTTCAAATTTTTTGGAATCAGATTGCACTTCTTTTTCCATCTCCCTCAAAAACTGGTTTTCTCAAAAAACAACATTTTTAAATAGTGACACTCACCGTATAATGCATAACATTTTTTCTATGAAGGATAAAATTCTAATTCTTTCAACTTTATATTTTTAACTCCAATATCTAATGCTTCCACTTGGTTAGATAGTTTTTTATTGAATATTTTTTCTTTATTCAAGTTTTGAAGTCAAACCAATTACAATTCAGACATAGTGCGATTGTATAACGCATAACTTTTTTTGTATGTATCAAAATTCAATTATATTTTTGTTGTTGGATCATGGACTTGAATATCTGGTGAATTCATATTTTTCAAAACAAAAATTTGACAATCTTCTATTTTTCCACATGTGCAGAACAAAGAGTTTGATTTTCAGTGAGAAACCTACATTCACAAGAAATAAAAAATAAATATAATAATAAAATTAAATTTATTTAAAATTATACATTTTGGGAAGCTTATAATAAGGAATACATAATTAAAAAAAATTAAATTAAATTAATTCATTTGATCTGCCAAAAGGTAAATCAAAAGTTGTTTTTTATCAACATTTTGATAGGTGTAAAGGAGACTTTGTTATAGGTATGGCTTAAAACTAGCAAGGTTCTATCCAAGGGAGTTTGATCTAAGGTAGTTTGATAAAACCATCTTCAATTAGAATGTTTTAAATGAAACTTTTAAAGGACTAAATCATTATATTTTCTAAAAATATGTGATTTCAGTAAAAATCAGAATCTCCCAGAAATTGTAAACCAACTTTGTGGGATCAGCCCCTTGTGGGACCCATTCACCACTTTGGGTGAAATTGTACCATCCATATGGGACTTATTCATCTAGGATGGCGAATGAGTCCCATTTGAGCTATTTTCAAGGTTTGAGCGAGAAAAACTAGGTTTTAAGTTCAAATTTCTTCAATGTCGGCCTTGGGGATCAAATTAATGGTCATTTAAGTAGATTACCTATATAAGTAAGCTTTCAAATCCTCATTTCACATAAGAAACATCATACATTCATGTTATCAATTCAAGCAAGCAAGATTTAATCATTATAAGTCCTCACAAGGTCATTAAGATAGCTTTCAAGATCATTTCTAAGGCATTCAAGGATGAGATTCTTCATTAATTGTTGCAGCAATTAAAGATCCATAAGCATGCAAAGGTTTTCATTACTTCATGTTCATGCTTCATTATCTTATTTCATCATTTGGTTTAATTACCTAAAAAGGGGTTTGAGTAAGGAAAACCCCTATTCCCTAACAATCAACACTTTTTGCTCTCTTTCTTTGTGTAATTGAAGATCTAGGTGCTTTGAAGACTTGAATATCATTGAAGATTAGGTTACAAGCTTGTAGGAGTTGTCTCCCTATTTGCAAGGTCAAAATATTCACTAAAAGGTCATTTATAAACAACCCTAGAATCAGAGTTTTGGATCTGGGAACCTGGAGGAATAAAAAGAGAAGATTGAGAGGTACAGATCAAAACTTTGAAGGTCTAGAAAATTCAAACTAGACTCATTCACCACAAGTGGCGAATGAGTCGCACTATAGTTTTTTTCAGAGATCATTGTAGATTTAGATACCCATTTGTCCAAAACCTACTCTCGTGCATAAATCTAGAACTAGGTCTGATTCACCCAGAATGGAAAATGAGTCCCAATACGTCAAAAAAATAGTTTTTTAGAATTTTAGTGCTTTTTCAGTCATCTTCAAGCTTCCAAGTGGACACATTCTACTCTATAGCTTTCTATTTTGTTCCTTTTGCATTTCTAGGCCATTTAAATCAAGTTTCCATCATATTAGGGTTTTGCATTTTATCTTTCATTTCATTGGCTTTTCCAAGTTTAAACTTGGTGGTGAACCCCTCTTGTAATCTAAAATCATATCCTAAGATACCCTATTGTCAGGCCTTTTCCTTCACTCTTCTTTGGGTTGAGGTCTCTAGGGAATCTTTGAATGTTATTTTGAGAAAAGTGATGTTCGATGTCCAAAACTATAAAGCATCCATTTTTCAACTAATCAATAAGATAACATGTTCACTACACCAACAAAAAATTAATACAAAATCCCATCATTTTGTAGTTGGCAGGTTATGAGACATCACAACTTTTTCTATTCTTCCAAACATTCTCATGTCCTCCTTCACTCAGTCCTCATCTCAAAATATTATGAGCAATTTATTGAAACGAAAGATATAATTTTCTCCAGAGAATAATAAAACAAAGAGATATAAATGACCAACGTGTTTCATTGGAACCCTACACAAGAAAACATTGTATATGAATTTCAAGATAGTAGGAGCTTGTTTTACCAAAATTCTTCCCCTTGACAGTTGAAGTATTGTGCATATTTTGCATTCACTTGCATGGATCATAAATAGAAGTTCTTAGGGATTATATTTTCTTTTGTAACACCTTTTCTATTCCATTAAAACAAATTTCCATGTGTACCTAGCGAGCATAAAATTCCCTTTAAAGATTTTGAATTTAAATAACATAACACAAATGTTGCATACCTATAGTCAAGTATTAGCAAGCCAAAGTTCCACATTTCCCCTAAAAATAATGGTGCTTGCAACAACCTTGGCCACCATACTAATTTGTTGGAGTTGTTGTGGAAAACCCTAAAAATGAGCTAAACCCATAACAAGTCAGCCCATTCTCTTTGAACTCAAACTCCTCTTGAAACACAAAACCCTCCTCATGCATGCATGTGGTGTTATTCTTTTAGCAAAAGAAGGATTATAATTTTTGAAATATTTCAACCCCTTTAGACTTAATTGGAAGATAAAATTTTCCAAAAGTCATAAGAAATAACTTGTCAATCTAAAACATGGATAAGCAACACTTGCTTTTCCTTTTACCTTGGATGAATCTTCACAAAAAATAAAATGGAGTAAGACTTTACATGAGACCTAATATTACCAAGGACACCTTATTATTTTTCTTTTTTAAAAATAGGCTTTGAGGGCATAAATGAACTAACACTTTTGGTGACTTCAAGAAATTATTTTCTACTGAGCATCTAAGACCAATAGACTAGAAAATCCATTGGCAATAGGAGTCAAGAGAGGTATAAAATAAAATAAAAAACAAGGTTGACATGTCACTAGTAACACCTCAAGAACAACTAGCTAAACACCTAACAACCCATGCTTTACAACTTGGAGAGAATGTCTAAAACATTGTGAATCATCACTTATTGACTTGAGAGGAAACCTATCCTAACCTACTCTAACTAGCTACATGAATTTCTCAAATAAAACCATTAATCAGTTGTCTGAAATAGCTTCCTTTTCTTACCAATTTACAACCCTTCACATGTTTATATGCAACCAAAAAGATGTAGAGAATTGACAAATTCTTAACCAGTTGTTGCACTAACTCTTGGAGAATGAAAACATGTGCACTTACCTTTTCATATTGACCCATCATACTACTAATTTGAATTGCATAGGCAAGTTGAATGCTTTCTTCTTCAGCTGCAATTTCATGCTTGGGTGCAAGCATGAGTGATGCTTTATTGGCCTCCATACTGGCTAGGTCTCTAATAGTACATCCTCTTGAAATGATGAACTTTGAGCTTTCCTTGTTAGTTTCACGCTTTTGATCTATTATCTCATCATTTTCTTAGCTTCTCAAAACCATTTCTTGTGACTGATTTGGTAGAGACATGGAAGTGTTTGCACTATGCTCTTTTTTTTCATGATTTTCCTCTTCCAAATGTTTTGGCTTGGCATGTATATTTGAACAAAAAACCTCTAGATCATCCCAAAACATGTCTTCTTCAACCTGTTCCTTGCTTTTATGTATAAGAGATGATGTAGGGGCATTCATTTTGATGCATTTGTTGTCATTTTATAAAGGTTTAGAATTTTTTCTCCAACCTTGGTTTTGAGCAAGATTTGTGTTGTTTTGTGCAAATAAGGTCATTTTGGACCATTTGGGGTCATGTGAGTACCTTTTGATTGGTTAGCCTGTGAAAAATTATAAAAAGTTGTCAATGTTGTGAGCACAAAAGTGCATACAACTTTGCAACATTGGGTTTTGGTAGTTAGAAATTAGTTTTGAGTAGTTAGAGTGGATGAATTAGAGGCATGAGACATTATTCTCACACCAAGTAGATGTGGAAAGGGATGGAATGAAAAAACATGAATTTTGCAACATTTTCCTTGTTTTATGTGTAGCAGTCTATATTTCAACTTGTACATCCATATATGGATTGGTAGACTTGGATTTGGTTGGAAAAGTTGAAGAGTCTCTTAGGGTATGTACAAGATCATCATGGAAAAAATAGGCCCTTAAGTGGTGAAAAATTTAGAAAAAATAGAGTTAGGCAACTTGACGTAAAAATTTGAATAAGTTATTTATATTATTTCAAAAATATGTAAGAATAGAATCAATATCAAATTGAATGTAGTTTCTAAACTACTAGGGATTTTTTTTTTAAATCTATTTCGTGAAAATTTGAAATTTCAATATATAGTAGTACTTAAATTTCAAAGAAAAATAAAAGTAGGTGTCTTGCTAACCACCCTAACCACAATAAAATGATAATATTTTTTATAAGATTTTAGATATAAGTAGAGGACCGATGTCTCGATGTGATGCATATTTTTTGTAATTTTTTTCCAAGTAAATAATTAATTATGAATTTTTTATTACAAATTTTAAAAAATATAAAAAATTGTATGTCTAACCACCTTAACTTGGTCAAAACTTCATGAAATTCAATCTTTTTTTAATCTTATAGTATGCAAAACATAGAATGTGACGCATGTTTCAGATTCAAAAACTATGATACTGTTTGAAGGCTATAGATGTTTTTCAATCAGCCTATCAGTCAAAACTTTAGTCATAATTCAAATAGAAAATAGATAATAATTATTTATCAAATTCAAATTAAAGCATAATTTATATTGGTGGAAAGCTAAGAATCTCCTTTAAAAACCTTTTTCGTTACATCAATTTTGGGTAAAAAAAAGTCGTCAGCCACATACCCTACACATACCCATCATATCACCACTTTTTGGCTCATCATGATCCTGCACATACCCCTTACTCTTCCAAATGCAATTGGTTTCATAAATTTCTACTGTATTTTGATCAAGATATATCCATTTAGTGTTAACAATCTCAAACCCTAGCCATGGTTTCCAACAAGCAAAAAAAATCATGGACATAGTTTCCATTGTGGATAATTAATGAAACTTGGTGGAAAGCTTTGTACCATTACTATCCACACCTCTATAAAAGGAGGACTCATAATATTCTCTTTTGAATGAGTTATCTAGGACTATGTGTTCACTTTTGTAGGAAAACAGTCATGAAACCCTAGTTGCTTGAGGGTTTAACAAAACCTATGCATTGTTTGACCATGATTGGTTGAGAAATAAGAAAAATGTATTGTAAGGGACTAAATAGTCCAAGATCTCATGCATCATGTTTTTTTTCTTGTTGAAATCCCATTAGGCTATGAGAGCAATGTGCCTAAGATGAACTAGGATGCACCTAGTCATTATTTGTGATGAATCATTGTATGAAATGTGCCATGTGAGTTAAGATTAAATCCTTCCTCTGCATCATTATTGGTATCAGAGCTAATAAAGACACAAAAGGTAATCAAGTAAGTTGAGACAAACAAGGATGCATCCAAGAGTGAATGCTATTGAAAGAGCAACAGAAAGGATAGCAGCCTAGTTGGGGGAAACCCTTGCTAGAGAGATTAGAGAGATGAGAATTAGTCTTGATGCAATACTTACAATAGTAGAGGCTAATTACAGAAGAGGAGTGGTTACAAGATATTTGAGTGACCAAGAAGAAGGAATGGATGAAATTAGTCCACCACAAGAAGAACCTCATGAAGAGAAAGATGTTGATAAGATTTAAGGAAGGAAATATTGTTGAGGGGAGACAAGTGTGAAGGTTCCAAGGTGAAGATGGAACTTCCAATGTATACGGCTAGTTTGAACAGTGAGGAACTTCTTGATTGTGTTGACTTCTTAGTTGTCTTTGGTTTTCCTTGATGAAAAAATTTGTTTGCTTTGTTGGCATGATCTTTGGCGTTCATGTTTATGGTGATACTCTTGGTTCATGGCATGGTTGAATCATATGGTTAAGGCTACTTTTTTTTTATGTTTACTTTTGGATTACTATGGTGATACTCTTTCAGTTTCATGGCATGCTCTTTTAGATCTTTACTTGATGGCACTAATATTTGAAATGGTGTTCTTTATGTAGTTCCTATGACATACTCATATAGGAAGATTCATTTTCAGTGAGATATCATTTGATTCATGGAATCATAAATCATACTATTTGCAAGTAGGTTTTTGATAGCATCATGGTTGTGAGTATCAGCTTCATAAAGTGATCATGGATACATTAGCATGTTTATTCTCAATCTCTACTTGGTTGAGACACATATAGGTTATTATATTTCATTGCTCAGATTAAAGGTAATTTGGTAAGCTTTAGTTTTTATGAAGACTTGCTTTGCACATTCACTTTATTCAAATTTTATGTACTTGGTTTATATAATTGTATCATCTTTGACAACACAGATAGTCTATGTCATTGGTAGTATAAGTGCCCTTTGGCATTCACAATGCTAGTAATGGAAGCTACAAGTTTGGTGCATGATACCTTGAGCTTCACAAAGGAAATACTTTAACATTTGCTTTATAACAATTTACATGGTGACATTCATAAACAAGGGGCAATGAAATATAGAATGGTTTGTATTTCTTATAGCAAAAATATGCTATAATTGATGACTTTAAGTTAAAGTCATTCATGGATTTGATTTGGAATGTTCGGGCTCCTCACATATGATATGGTTTACATTCAAGTTCTTCACATGTGACATGTTTAACATTGTTCTATTCTTTAGCTGAGCTTACCATGATACAATGGTCTTAATGTTTAATTTGTTGACTTTTTATTTGTGATTAAAATGAAAGCCATTTAAATGGCTATTGGCTATCATTCTATCGTGATCATAGTGATTGGAATTCATATTACTTGTCGACCACATGTATCAGGCTTACCACTTTAAACCGAGCATATCATATTACTCATTTGAATCAACCTTATTGTATGTTACAAGGAAGTTGACTTTGTTTAAGGTCACATGGCAGTTACATTTGTTATCAAGTTTTATTGACAACCATCATTATTGTTTTTTTAATAATACTATCAAACTTCAAGTGATTATTGTTGTTTGATTAGAGTCTAGTACTCGGACTTCAAGCATTATCAAATGTAAATAAGGGAAATCTTAAGTCATGATTCGAAAGGAAGTTAGGGAAAAATATTTGTCATTTCATTTTTCTCTAAACACAAGACCTAGCATTTTCATTGCAATTAGCAGTTATAGATTTTGAAATCGTGGTTGTGGATCTTTGCTTGAACTTGAGGTATCATGGACAGTGAAATATTGGAAATATGTTGACGGACTTTACTTGAGCTAGAAGCAAAGGTAATAGAGGATCTTATGGTATTTTGTTTTGAGCCACCATAACAAAGGTAATATCTTTACTTTACTTTGGTCTTTGGAAGATAAATCTGGTGAATGGAAAAGTAAAAAAAATGGAAAGATAATATTGTTTCAGTTTATGGTTTTAGAAAAGATCTTGAGTTCTCATGAATCATAACTAAATTTGAAAACTACTTTGAGCTCGAGTTCAAACTTGAGGGTTTTGATGTTTACACAGTTTTTGCTTCTTATAAATGCATTTTCATTTTTTGTCAAACCCTAGTTAACTCAAGGGTTTTGAAATTTTGGAATGAAGGATTTGCAATAAGGCTTATTCCAATCTATAAAAAGCATGGAATCATCAGCCATTGAAGTGTGACATAGATTGGAATGAAATAACAGAGTTTTGTTGAAAAGTGATTAAGGGGTTTATTATAGTGATATCTTTGTACCTTGAAAATTTGAAAAATAGAGTTTAAAGTGTTTTTATCTTTGATTCTTTTTATAGAGATTGCATATTTCAGTGAGATAATATTGGTATTGTTTTATTCAGTACAGATTATAATGGGTATTATTGTATGTACTCTGTTAAGATTTTGTAATTGCAAAAATAATGTAATTATAAGGTCCTAACAGGTTGCATGATTATTGAGAAACATTTTAAGGAGTTGGTTCTCCTATTGAAGTTGGTGCTTCAGAATTTTTGGTGGAGTTGGTGCTCCTGAACTATAAATAGTTATAAAGAATTGGTGCTCTAAAAGTATTGTAATCATTTTTTTTATCTAAGCTTGTAAGGCATTTTGGAGTGGTTTTTCTACTGCAAGAGGGTTCTCCACTCATCAAAATTTATGTGTCTCTCATTTGTGTGATTTGTTCCTATCTTGTATAATCTTTCTTTCAGTCATTTGTAAATTTTTTTCATGCAATGCTCTGATACTTTTCATAGTTTCAAGTTGTCTTCAAGATCATACTTCAATTGTTCATGTTCAATGTGTGAATGTTAAATTCTACCATAAGTGAGTTTGTTGTCTTGTACAAAAGAAAGCATTAAAAAATTGTTCATTCAGCACTATATGAACAATGTACATCATGCTTTGATATGAGTTGTTACATTTGATTAAGTCATTAAAACAATCATTCAAAATTCAATGTTGCATATATAAGGTCACTATTGTTCAAGATCAAAAAGGGTTTAAATATGCATTTCAAGTCATAAATTTTTTTAAATATATTACTCTAATTCATGCCCCCCCTCTTAGAGTAATTCCAATTCCAAAAAATTGGATAGGAGAGTTGGATAAATACTTTGAATTTGAGGAGGTACCTAAAGAGCAACAGGTGAAGTTGGCCAGAACCAAGTTTAAAAGCCATGCATCCCTATGGTGGGATTATGAGCAAGAAGATAGAAGGAAAAAGGGAAAATCCAATATCACATCTTGGGATAGAATGGTTGCCAAGTTGAAAGGAAAATTCCTACCTCTAGTGAATATGCCACTCAACTGTATAGGATACTAGAAAACTTGAAACAAAAAGACAAGGATGTAAAGGAGTACACAAAATAATTTTATAGACAGAGTATCAGATCGGGCCATATGGAGGATGATGTTGATAAGGTTGTGAGATACCTTAATGGGCTAAAATATAGCCTACAAGATGAATTGAGTCTTACAAGCCCTAGGAGACTAGAAGAATGCCACCAACTAGCCATAAAGGCTAAAGAGAAATTGAAAAGAAGACAAGAGAAACAAAACAAAGGTAGGGGAAGGACTTACAGAGGAAGATGATCATTTTCTCTAGAGTAGAAGATAGTCACAAAGGTCTCAAGGTGAGACAAACAATTCTAATGAACAAACATCAGATTCAAGAAGAATTTTTATAGGAAGAAGATCTAACTTTAGGGGAAGGTTTGGACATAGAGGAGGATCCAATGCATTCACAGGAAAATTCTACAAATGTAACAAGTTTTTAGGTCATCAAGCTTAGGAGTGCCTAGAAGAACAAACAAATACTTGTTTTAGGAGTGAAAGAAGAAATCAAGTTGCTCAAGGTGGAGATGCTAAAAGTGTTAACTCTTCACCACAAATTGAAGAACCAAAAGTTGGAAAAATATTTGTTGATGAGGAGAACATTTATCAAGGTTCCCATGGCTAAGGGGCCACCTCAAAGTAAATCACTCTTCAGGACCATTTGCAAATTTCAAGGTAAGTGTTGTCAAGTTATCATAGATTATGGTAGCACTAGTAGCTTAGTTGTTGTGGAAATGGTAGAAAAAATGAAGTTCAAAAGATTACCCCATGCCACACCATATAAGGTCTCATGGTTGAATAAAGGGAAACAAGTGTTAGTCGATGAACAATGTTGGGTAGAATTCTAAATAGGAAGGTATAACCTAAGAAAAAGTGGTTTGATATCATCCCTATGGATGTGTGAAATATGCTACTTGGTTGGCCATGGAAAAATGATAGGAAAACAGTCCATGATTGTAGAAATAATGTCTATGTCATCGAGAAGGATGGGATCTCTTATAATCTAACACCTTTGAAGGAGGAAGGCCAAGACCGAAAAGTGGGATCAAGTGTGATGTTTGTAGGTGAGAAAGAGTTCATAAAAACATGAAAGAGGAAGAAATGGGCTTTGAAATCATGATTAAACCTAGGACTATTATAGCAACGATTAGGATCAATGATGAGTTACCTTTGGAGATCTAAGATTTGATACAAGATTATGTTCACATAGTGGTAGATGAAATCCAAAACTCTTTGCCTCCAATAAGGGATATTAGCTATCATATTGACTTCATACCAGAGGCTAGTTTACCAAATTAAGTAGCCTACAAAATGACACCACAACATAATGAAGAAATATGAAAACAAGTGTAGGAGTTGCTTGAAAAAGGGCTAATTTGGGAAAGCCTTTAAAGTATTTTTGTGGTTCCAAATATTTTGGCACCTAAGAAGGGAGGTAAATGGAGGATGTGTACTAATTCTAGGGAAATAAACAAGATTACAATCAGATATAGGTTTCCAATTCCAAGGATAAAGGACTTGATGGATTGCCTAAGTGGAGAAAGTTGCTTTTCCAAGATAGACCTTAAAAGTAGTTATCACCAAATTATAATCAAACAAGGGGATGAGTGGAAGATAGAATTCAAGACAAATGAAGGGATCTATGAGTGGCTTGTTATGCCTTTTGGTCTTTCCAGTGCACCTAGTACCTTCATGAGTCTTATGAATGAAGTTCTCAAGCCATACATTAGTAAGTTTGTAGTTATTTACCTTGATGACATGCTAGTTTTTAGTTCTAGCAAAGAAGAGCATTTGCATCATTTGAATTTGGTGTTAAGAAGGTTACAAGAGGAGAAACTAATGATTAATATGAAAATGTGTGAGTTCATGAAGATAGAGCTATTGTACCTTAGTTTTGTGGTCACAAAGGGAACATTGAAACTAGATCCAAGCAAGGTGGAAGAAATATTGAGTTGGCCAACACCTAAATCAGTTGCAAAGGTAAGAAGTTTTCATAGGTTAGCAAGTTTTTATAGTAAATTCATCAAGAGTTTCAGTCATATGTGTGCACCTATAATAGACACTATAAAAGGGGATAGAAAGAGGAAGTTTGTTTGGACTGAGCAAGCCGGTAAGAGATTTTAGTATTTGAATAAAAGAGTAGTAGAGCATTCTATATTAGGTTTACCTAATTTCAGTAAGGTCTTCTCAATAGAATGTGATGCTAGTAGCTATGTTATAGGGGCAGTATTGAGTCAAGATAATAGGCATATACCTTCTTTAGTGAAAAAATGAATGATGCTTTAAAAAGAACTACTCCTCTTATGATCTAGAAATGAATGCCATGGTTCAATCCTTGAAAAAATGGAGAGATTACCTTCTTCCAAAGGAGTTTTTATTCTATACTAATAGCCATGCTCTTCAATTCATAAATAGCCAAGAGAAACTTAATCAAAGGCATATCAAGTGGGTGGAATACTTGTAAAATTTCGCTTTCACTATCAAGCACAAGAAGGGACAATCTAATAAAGTGCCTAATTCCTTAAGTTGGAGAGCACTAATGGTGCAAGAGATTCAATTATAAAGTGTGGGAGTTTAAGCACTTAAAGGTATGTATACTGATGATAAAAATTTCATGGAGATTTATGAGTATTGTAACCAGCCTCATAGCACCACCAATGACAAATGGCTTGAATTTTTTTATTCAAGATGGTTTATTGTTTAAAGAAGAAAAACTTTGTGTACCTAAGTTCTCAATAAGAGAAAAACTTATCAAGAAAAATCATTTTGGGAGTTTGGCAGGTCATTTTGGCCTTGACAAGGCATTGGAGCAGCTAAGAAGACATTATTATTGGCCTAAGATGCAATTAGATGTAAGGAGGTTTGTGGAGAGGTGCACTATATTTCAAAGAGAAAAGGGAAGACACACAAATGCAAGGTTATATCAACCTCTACCCATTCCCACTAGACCTTGGGAATCCATTAGCATGGATTTTGTCATGGGATTGCTAAAAACACCACACAGTTTTGATTCAATCTATGTTATAGTTGACTGGTTCTTAAAAATGGCTCACTTCATTCCTTGTAAGAGCACCAATGATTCCTCCTATATTGTAGGTATGTTCTTTAAGGAGGTTTTTAGACTTAATGGTTTTCCATTTATAGTTTCAAATAGGGACAACAAGTTCATAGGAAATTTTCGGTGCACATTATGGAGAAAACTTGGCAACAATCTCAGTTTTAGTTCTTCCTACTATCCTTAGATTGGTGGAAAAACTGAGGTGGTTAATAGGAGCTTAGGTAACCTCTTTAGGTGCCTTTAAAAGGATCATTCTACTTAGTGGGATCTTGTGTTACCTCAGGTAGAGTTTGCTTATAATGATTCAGTGAATAGGAGCATTAGCAAGAGTCCATTTCAAGTGGTCTATGGTATGTAACCAAGAGGAGTTTTTGAGTTGAGATATCTGAATGGAATGGAGAGAAAAAGTGTTGAAGGTGAGAAATTTTCCATTGCTATGCAAGAAATCCATCAACATGTAAAAGGTCAACTCCAAAATAGTGTTGACAAATACAAAGGGAAGATTTGAAGAGAAGGAAGTCAATTTCAGGGTTGGAGATCTTGTTTTAGCCCATCTTACGAGGAAGAGGTTTCCCAAAGGTCAATATTCCAAGTTCTAGATGAAGAAGATAGGACCTTGTAGGATTGTTCACAAGTTTTCCAACAATGCTTATGAGATTGAATTGCCTAGTGGAGTTGGAATCTCACCTATTTTCAATGTTGATGACTTGTACCCTTACCAAGGGGATGCCATTGCTAATGAATGGACAGGTTTACAACAATTCTCAGATGCTGAATGAATCACAAATATTCCACCTAGAAAACCACTGGAGTTAGAGTGCATCATTGACACCAAAGAGCTCAAGAAGACAAGGGGCAAGCAATAGCCCTAGTATTTGACCGTGGAAAGGCCTCCCCATTGAAGATGCCACGTGGATGATTGAAACTAATATAATCAAGCATGACCGTACTATTTTAGACCTTCTCTTAGGTGGAACCGGAGTTCTTTCTCTCCCCTAGGGAGTATGATGCAGGGGTATCCATTTTAATGCATTTGTTGTCATTTTGTAAAGTTTTGAAATTTGTTATCCAACCTTTGTTTTTAGTTGATTTGAGTTGTTTTGTGAAAATAAGGTCATTTTGGACCATTTGGGGTCATGTGAGTACCTTTTGATTGGTTAGGTGGAAAATTGTGAAAAATTTGTCAATGTTGACAACGCAAAAGTGCATACAACCTTGTAACATTAGGTTTTGGGAGTTAGAAATCAGTTTTGAGTAGTTAGAGTGGATGAATTGGAGGAAAGAGACATTATTCTCACACCAAGTAGATGTGGAAAGGGATGGAATTAAAAACCATCATTTTTGCAACATTTTCCTTTTTTTTGGTGTGTAGCAATCTGTAATTCAACTTGTTCAACCTTGTACAGATTGCTTCAGACTTGCAATTGGTTGGAAAAGTTGAAGAATCTCTTACTCTTTCCAATTTAATTGGTTTCATAAATTTTCACTATATTTTGATCAAGATATAGCCATTTTAGAGTTAATAGTCCCAAACCCTACCCACAGTTTCCAACAACCAAAAAATTTTATGGACAGAGTTTCTACCATGTATAATTAATGAAACTTGGTGTAAAGCTCTATACCATTACTTCCCACACCTTTGTAAAAGGAGGACTCATCGTGTTCTCTTTTGAATGAGCTATCTAGGACCATGTGTTCACTTTTGTAGGAAAACAATCATGAAACCCTAGTTGCTTGATATTTTAACAAAACCTATGCATTCTTTGACCGTGATTGGTTGGGAAATTAGTAAAAAAAATTGTAAAGGGGACTAAATAATCTAAGATCCCATACATCATGTTGGTTTTCTTGTTGAAAGCCCACTAGGCTACAAGATAAATGTGCCTAAGATGAACTAGGATGCACAGGTCTAGTCATTCTTTGTGATGAATCATTGTATGAAACATGTCAAGTGAGTTAAGATTTTATATCCTTCCTTTGCATCAAGAGAACTGATTTTGACTTCATAGCAACTCGTTTGATGAACCATGCAAACATCAATGGCATATTCCTAAAGCAAAAGATCTGACTTGATATGACACTCATTTTGACCAACAACCAGGTGTGTGCCAACTTCTCCATCTTGAAAAACAAGGCTATCTTCATTTTCTTCCTTGTGGATCAGCATCTTCTCATGCTCATTTTCAACTTCTATTAGCTCCAAAACTTGTAATGTCATTGAAATTTGTATGTTTTCTTCTTCTTGCTAAAAAAGAAAGGAAGTTTGTTAAATGAAAATGTTAAAACTTCATTTACATCACCTCTTTTCTGCTTCTTGTCTTGTTGTCCCAATAGAACATGCTCTTCAATCTACTATTCTAATTGATCATGCTCACCAACCTCTTACTTCAAGTCTAATTTTTCTTCCACCTCATGTGCAAGTGTACCAACAATAAAAGACCTCACTTGTTCTTCCCTAAAAACATTCTCTTCTTGTTCACTAAACTAGTTATCTTGGTAGACAATGGGACCATCCTTACAAAGACAAATGGTGATAAGACAAGAGGGATGATTATGAAGGTCTTGTTGGGTTTCTTGAGGAAGTATACATTTTGGAAAATATTGTTCTTGAGTGATATTAGGCTGATGTTCAAAATCTTGCAAAGGATGAAGGTCTCTAAAACTTGGAATTTGAAGCTCAAAAGAACAACTTGAAGATTCAAGAAGCTTACCTTTCTTAAATCTTGGAAATTTTCACTTGGGATGCTCTTCTTTTGCATATTGATCCAAATTGCAAGAGGTTAATTGGTCTTCTATCCTTTATTCTTAGAGAAGTAAAAGCTTCATCTACTCTTCTTTGGCAGCAATCTCTCTTGCAAAAGACTCTTCATATCTCTCACTTTGATAATCCAACTCTTGTTGGTGTTGGCATGCTTGATAAGCCAACTCTTCCTGCTGTAAGTTGTGTTCTTAGCCTCGTTCAATTTCATTCAGTTGTCCTTCCAAGTACATTATTATATCTTTGACACTCAAATTTTCATCATTTTGAGGCTATTTTTGAGGATAACTATGTTGGTTGGAAACCAAAAGGCCTTCTTGTGGTTGAGTTTGGACAAATGCAGGCTTTCATGAAGCTTGAATAGGGGTGAGTGGGTGGTAAGTATGATAAGTGTATTGATATACTACCGTTAATTGGTTATTCGAGATGAAAACAACAATATTTTCCATTTGGCATGGCTAATAGGAAGGTGCATGAATATAATTTTCATGGAATGGAAGATGGTAAAAATTTTCTTCACTAAAAGAAGACATTATGCATCATCAAACAAGCTATAAATTCATAAAAATGTTCTAAAAATTAGAATTATGAAGATTTTTGTAAAACGTGAATACATTCAAGCACTAGTCTTCTTGAAACTAGTAGAATAGACTTGGAGTCACCAAATGTGTGAATGTTTTTCCTCCAAAGGTAGGAATTATTGATACACACCAAATATCAACAATAATACGATGAAATTTGAACTATGATAGCTCAAATAGTCCCATAGAGCATGCCAAAAATTGTTGTCACAGAAGTGTGCACCCTTTGATGAGTTGCAAATCTCTCAACCACCTCATGAAATAAGGGATGATCTCCTTGAGTGTGGGCTCAGATGCTAGAGATTAACCTCTCTAGAGAGGACTGATTCCCTTGCATTTATCACCTACACTAAGTAAACTAATGATTCTTACAGAGAAAAGAGAGAAAGATAACATATAATGAAATCTAAACTTTAATACGACAATGCACCAAAAAGGTTTTCAAACCTATTATGTTGTTTTAACACACAATTTCCCAAATACCTAACTAAAATTCACACAACCCAATTGTTTAACATGCTCATACATCAGTATTTCATAAGAAATTTGATTTTTTTACAACTTTAGAAGGAAGAATATATATAGAGAGAGAGAGAGTGTGTGTGTGTTTAAACATCAGTGACATAACTTATGACTTGTAGAAGACATGCTTTCTGCTTAAAGGTGTTGAAATGAGGCAACAAACTTTAGGATTTATACATAAAATATAAGAAATATGTATCAATCATTCATACACACAATGAAATAGCTATTTAAAGGAAAAAAGCACCAAATTTTATTGATAAAAGGTGTTCTTATAGCTTTGTAAAAGTCTAAAAGTGAGCTACATCTATTGCTCTAGCATGAAAGAACTAAGAAAAGTTACAATACAATGGTCTAAGAGAGAAGAGAACTAACTGAAATCTATCTTTAAGCTTGCCTTATATGCTACTCAACAACTACAAAAGAATAGGAACATGTGTGGAGAAAGAAGAACAAATTTTCACTTGAGTTTCTAGGTCAAACTCCTTTGGGTGTCCAAAACTGAAAACCCTATTTTGTAGCCCTCAAAAGTGCTTCCAAAAGGTGTTGGAATGATGAAAAATTCTTCCCTTGCCCTTTTCTACCATCAAAGATACTAAAATAGCTCCTCAATGCTCTCCAAATAGTCCAAACTGAGCCAAACTTCCCTCTATATCTTCTCAACTTGTTGAATAGCTCATTCAACCATCTTAGATGCTTGCCAACTACTACACAACTCACCAAATTGTCTTGATTTTATCTCTGCAAGTTTATAGGACATGTGGAAAAGGACTTGGAAATTATCATAAAGTTGAGGAATGACACATGTCCTATTTCCTAAAACGTCTCCATGCTGATCTTTGTCACTATTCTTTACCGTCTCTACCACTATTATACCTAGAATTTGCATCCTACATTGTGATTTTCATACATATCATCCCTTGACATTACTGTATATTGTCATACCATGTATGATGCTCTTAGGACTATCATTCCCATTAGGTCTTCAGGTTTTTACCTTGATGAACTTTTGACATATTCCATAGGATAATGTTGATGTCCTTTATCTACGCCCCTTTCGTTATGGGTGCTATCATCTTACCACTATCCTTTGTGGTTTTCTTGTTCTATGTTGAACATTGTCACTTGATAAATCTATGTTTCCTCCATCTTTCTCTCATGAATTTCATAGCCTCACAACCTTTCCCAAGAACTTCATAAGTATCATCTTGCTTCCAATAAGTGAAACTTGGTATGAAAATCTTCTTGAGCCTTTGTGTAATCAACAATAGTAATTATGGGAGCATTCACACAACATCCCATGCATAAACAATGCCATATTTTTTTGTGAAAGAAGATAAGCTCAAATAATGATGGCACTTTTAACACTTCCAAACAACAAGAAATGTTCCTCGTGTAAACCATAGTCAATTAGTCATTGGATTTGAAGCAATACCAAGTGTAAAATGAATAGAGTAGATTGAATGTTTGACACTTTCGTTTGATGTTAGACTACCACTTTCATGAGATTGTCAGTGCCTTTGTCATTTGAAACCTTTGTTTGACTACCTCTAAAGGGATTACCATATGTATAAGTTGCCATCATGCATAGGTTGAAAGTACTGTCATGGGGAACATACCACAATGTTACCCACTAATCACTGCTAAACCCTCATTATCCTCATCTTCTTGGCTTCTACGTTGGCATGACCCTCTTGACTATCCACTTGTGCATCTACTAAAGCATTGTGTTTGATAATAGATTGGAGATAGCAACACTTACTCCACTAGCAGTTCCTTCTGAAAACTTATTTGATTTTCCTTAAAAAATCAATGCTTGTCATGACTGTCATGCATTATACCCTTTCATATAACATTTTCAAAAAATATTTTCTTTCTCTTAAGGATTTTCAATATTTTGGACAAGGCTTCTATATATTCAAAATCCTTTTGTTATGATTGCCATTTATTATTAACAAACCTCTGCTCACTAGACCAATGAGTGTCCTTCTTTCCACTATTGTAGGCTTTGCTACCTATGGTTACAATGCAATTCCATAAAGTATCTGAAGAAGCTTAACCTTCTATTTGGGGCTAACCTAAGATGGGTCCTTTGATCATGAAAACTTTTTCTTTCACTTCAATTCCAATCCTTATGAATTGCTTCTTTCATGTTTTTACATAATAAACCTTGCTCCATGGTTGTCCCCTGTCATGATTACTAAACTGATATTGTGTTTTTCATTTTTCCAATCATTATAGACTGTGCCTAACATTAATCATTCTGAGCAAAGCTATAACCTCATTTGTAAGCTCTTGAAGGCCTTCTTGGCCATCAAATTCTTTCACACTAGCAAGAATATCGATAAAGACATCCTCCCTATATATGAGTCTCTCTCTGTAGCATGTTACCAAGTGCCTTTTCCCCCTTATGCATGGTAATCTTACATGATTATTGTCCTCAACTGACCATGACAATCCTCTTAGCTAGTAAAGACTCCAAACTCTTGTCTTCTTCAATATTGTCATACATGTTAATTCCTATAACCTACTCCATTTGATAATGAATACAAGGGATTACCTTTTTAACTTCTATCTATTTTGTCTCCCAAATCTGAAATGCCAAAATCATGCCAAACAACCTTTGGAAAAGGCCTTGGGGTATGCAAATACCTCATTTGCTTCACTGCCATAAGCCATTTGATCATTGTTGACACAATTTTGTTTGAATTGTTATTTAAGGACTGTCACTTATCCTTTTTTTCTTTTGTTTTGTGTCATTTAGAACTTGACTTTCTTGCCACTATCATTGGTGATAGTGATCATGTTATTCATACTCTGCCTTATTGACACCAGCAACCCCATAGAAAAACCTTCTACTATCCTCATGATTGGACTATCTTGCACTATAATCAAGTATGTCAATACTATGTTCTCATTGTACCCTTTTGCATGGCTTTGCCATCTTTCACAACACTGTCCTCCTCTCTGTCAAACCTTGACCATATGTAGTGTCTACAATGGAACACTTCAATAACTCCATTGAATTGCAAATCAATGTACTAGTTTTGTCATAAAGTACAGTGTCAACTTTCCCACTAAATATTACAAAACCATGAATATAATTACAAAACCATGAATATAATATGTGCTACACATTTTAGAATCTCTACTTTTTTGAGGTGTCAAAGGATAGCTTTGATCTTTAGACTCCCTACTATAAAGTAGCATTACCCGCATATATCACTTCCCTGCTTGTGAATATTGAATTATAATCATGGACACTTTCAAACTGCACTCAAGTATATACAAATGAGGCTTCGTAGCAGTAGCAACGAACAACTACTCCATCCATTACAATAGCCCTTAGTTGTCCTTTGAGTCAAACTATCAACTATATTAATTACTGGTAAAAGTTGTCATACTGTGAGACTTGAAGTCGGGCCTACCGTATAGCAGAGAATGGTCAGACTTTCTTCATGGGTTTCCTCGAACATCAGGGTTTGGTCTATGCTCCAAACTCCATACAATGACTCCAATGACAAGAAATAAATTCAAATATTGCACACCATATCTCTAATGTGAATAACTGTAGGAAATCCCAAGTGTCATCGGGAAAGGTCTCTTGGAGAGAAATCACTATTCTAAAGCCTGAATCTACATGAGGCTATTAATATCCATACCTTTGCCCAACTTGCTATGATATAATGTCCCAACTGCTACATTAAAGTTCTTTGAGACAAGTTGTATAAGCTCATTATAAATTGGGCTTTTTTTTTTCATTTCCAAGTGATACAAATGTGTATGGAATAGGATAAGATAACATGTTCACTGCAGCAAAAAATATGTTAATACAAAACCCCATCATTTTGTAGTTGGCAGCTTCCGAGACATCACAATCTTTTATATTCTTCCAAACATTCTCATGTTCTCCTTCACTCAGTCCTCAACTCAAACTCAAAATATTATGAACAATTTATTGAAACAAAAGATATAATGCTCCAGAGATTAATAAAACAAAGAGATATAAAGGACCATCATGTTTCATTGGAACCCTAGACAAAAAAAATTGTATATGACCTGACACTACGAGCTTGTTTTACCAAAATTCTGCCCCTTGACAATTGAAGCGGCATGCATATTTTGCATGCACTTACATGGATCATAAATAGTAGTTCTTAGGGATTATATTGTCTTTTGTAACACCTCTGCTATTCCATTAAAACACATTTCCACGTGCATCTACCTCATAAAAGTTCCTTTAAAGCTTTGGACTAAAATAACAAAACACACACGTTGCATACATATAGCGGAGTATTAGGGTGCGGTCCTATGGCAGGGTTGTAGGGTCTATTTTTAAGGAACAGGAGGTCTCATGGATTGATAAAAAAATTGCTACAAGATTATTTGGAATCTTTTCCTGAAGAATAGCAGCTCCTACCTTTTAGGACTGCAGATTTGAGGGGGTGAAAATGGGGTGGGGTAGGAGATTGCTCCTATAGTTTAGCAATTTTATTTGCCATTTGTAAATCATCTCAAATTTTAAGCTTCCTTAAATTTTGAAACTTAAATTTTAAGCTGAACTCCACAGTAAATTAGTTGATGAGACCACCAGCTTCCTTAAAAACTGGAGCTTAATATTTTAAGTTGAATTGCTCTACTAAGTTCATGGGGTCACCACCTTTAAAAACTTCCCAAAATTTCTCAGCAGCACCCATTGAAAGTTTTCAGGAAACCCCCCTCCATGGGACCCCACCCTTAGCAAGCTGAAGTTCCACATTTCCGTGCTAAAAATATGGTGTTTGCAAAAAGCTTGGCTGCCATTCTAATCTGCTGGAGCTATTGTGGAAAATCCTAAAAATGCTCTAAACCCATAATAGGCCAACCCATTCTCTTTGAACTCGAACTCCTCTTGAAACACAAAACCCTCCTCATGCAAGCACGTGTTATTTTTCTTTTAGCAAAAGAAGGCTTTTGGTACACTTTTTGAAATATTTGAACCCCTTTAGACTTAATTGGAAGATAAACTTTTCCAAAAGTCAAAAGACATAACTTGTCAATCTAAAACATGGACAAGCAACCCTTCATTTTCCTTTTACCTTGGATGGATCTTCACAAAAAAGAAAATGGAGCAAGACTTGACATGAGACCTAATATTATCAAGGACATCTTGTTATTTTCTTTTTCTTTTTTAAATAGGCCTTGATGGCAGAAATAGACTAAGAGATACAAAAGGTGGAAGGAAAAGGTTGGGACTCATAGTGTAGTTTGTAATGCATCGACTTTATTTTCTATCTGGGATGCATTATGGAGATGTCTTAGTCAACCATTGTGGATGTGTTAGCTAGTCACTATGTGTATGCAATGTATGTTGGAGCTCATCGTTTTGTATTTGGGATGTATGCTAGAACTCGTCATTGTGTATTTATGATGTATGGTGGAGCTGATCACTGTGTATATGTGATGTATGTTGGAGCTAGTCACTATGTATTTGTGATGTATGCTAGATTCAATCACTAATGTAATTGTGATAAGCATATGAACTAGTCACTATTATACTTGTGATGTTCTAAAGCTAATCATTGATGTAGTTTTGTTGTACATACGAGTTGAGAACCATCGTTCTTGTGATGTACGTATGAGCTAATCACCATTATAGTTATGATCTATGTATGATCCATTCACTATTTTACTTGTGATGTGTATGAGCTAGCCAACTTGTGTATATGGAGGTATGCTCGTGACAATCATTGTGTATGATCTTTGGGATTATGGTATGATATTCCCCTTATGAATATTGTGTATGTTTGTACACTAATACTTGGTAATGTTTGGTATGGACCCAATAGTTGTGGCAAATTCATTATCATTATATCATAATTGGCTAAGTTGATAGCTCAAATGTACTTAAATAATAGTCATGGGTTAAAATCGAGATTAGAGATCTCATGCAAGAGAAGAGAATAAACTCCCTCTAACATTGTGGGGCAAACTATGAATCCTCTAATTCCAATGAAAGGATACATAGGCATGGTCACCCTAAACCATCAAGGTTTAGGTCTGGGTTTAGGAATGATCCTAACCGAAGGAGCTTAGCACTTTTGAGTGTAAGCATATAAGTGATGATGTTGATTTTTGGTCACCATGATGAATGAATAAATTTTGAAATCAACACCAACTTTAGATGAAAGTTTACTTGGTCGGTTAAGTTGGTAGCTATCATGAAATGAAAAAAAATTGTAGTGGTTGAGGGGCGGATTTTACAAATCCTTAATAAAATGAAGAAAATTTCAATTTTTGAGATCACAAATAAAGACTTTAATTTTGGGATTGCTTAAGATATTTTAAGCATCTACAACAAAAAAAAATGTCCACTTTAACTTATTTTTATTTATTTAAAAATAATTAATTAGATTCTAAGAAAATCTTCTTAAATATTCATAAAGTAGAATTTTAAAAATCTAAAGGAGATCTCTAAGGTTATAATTTTATAGAGGGAGGTTACCCAAAATTTCTCAATGGGTGTTGATAGTTTTTAAGAGTTTTTGACAATTAGTGGTTGCAAATGATTTTTTTAGTGGCTAATATTTGCCAATTGGGCAATAGTTGAAGTTGAGGATTTAAAATTTGAATAATACTAATAGAAGTTGAAGACAACCTAAATCGTCATATTTTTCACAAAAAAATATTTTAGTCTTGGGAACATTTGTTTTATTAAACTTTTAAACTCAAAAAATTTCCACAATATTTGATACCTAACTACACTAGGTTCACCGACATTTTATAAGATATAGTACAAAATGAAATTAATTTGTCAATAATATTATATAATTATTGGTTTGTTTAAGGACATATCACCAATTTTTAGTCACCACCATTAATTTTATTTATAATCTAACGGTTGAGGTTGTATTCCATGAGTTAAAATGTACTCATGGAGCTTCAATGCCCATCAAGCACAAAATTCTATTTGAGTCATTGATTATTTATAATCTAATGGTTGGAATTAAATTGTATGGGCCAAAATGTACCCATAGAGCTTTAATACCCATGAGGCCCAAAATTATATTTGGTTTATTGAAAATTTCTAGTCTATGGTTGGGGTTAAATTTTATGGGTCAATATGTACCCACAGAGCTCTAATGCCCAAGGGGTCTGAAAATGCATTTGGGCCCCATGAGCATTGGAGCTCTATAAGTACATTTTGTCCTATGAAATAGAACCCAAACTATTAAATTATAAATAAAATCATTAGTGGTGAAAAATAATTTAGGACTGATGCAAAATATTTAATGACTAATTTAAAACATTAAGGAATTGAGGAATTGTGGAAAAGAGCATTACACCTTAAATTAGTCAATTAGTACCACCCTTGGCCACTTACTTTTCTTTAGGATTGCTTTTTTTTTAAGGATTTGCTATGGTATTTAATGTGTTTTTCTATTTTATCATTTTTGTTTTAAAAAGGAAAGATTCACCAATAAAAATTAATATTTTTTTTCAAAAAAATGAAACTCGTTAGGATTATATATCCTCTATCAGGAGGTTTTCTTAAAGTTACCACTTGTGGTTTAATATAGATTTATTAGTAATAGGAATGCTAAATTTTTTAGCTTAAAATCTTTGGGAAACTATTGATTCCATAAACATTTTCAGCATTAGTTAATGTTGAAAATTGCAAATGCTTTTAATAATGTCATGTGGCAAAAAATCTTTTAAATTGGTGGGTCAAAGTTTGAGCTCACTGAAAATCAGCTTCTATTAAAAAGTAAGAATTTATATTTTTCATAATAAGATAATTTCTATTTTTCATAATAAGATTTCAATTTATCGTGTAATTCAAGAACCTATTGTTAAACTCCCGCTCATATAGACAAACTAAATTTCAAACCTAAAATGTTCTATTTACTGCTGGAGTGCTCTACCAAATTACCAACCCCTCTTTGACTAATCCAT
This sequence comes from Sequoia sempervirens, assembly GCA_007258455.2. Classification (NCBI taxonomy): domain Eukaryota; kingdom Viridiplantae; phylum Streptophyta; class Pinopsida; order Cupressales; family Cupressaceae; genus Sequoia; species Sequoia sempervirens. Next base: position 432,066,614 of record VDFB02271358.1, on the reverse strand, counting down.
TGTTGATCACAATATAACTTATTTCTAACACCTCTCACTCTATAAAAGTAAATCTCAAAATCATCTTCAAGACCTGACTACGAAATTATTTCCCAGTAAAATTCAACAGAGAAAAAGCAGCACTTAATATATAAATTCCCTAATGTACGGGATGCTTTTAAAGAAGAGAAGCATTAAAACATTAAGGTAAAAAGGTCGAAGAAAACGTGTTACCCTTCAATTATATAGAAATAAATGTGTCTGTGAGAGGAAGGTCCTAGATTTAGGTCTTGCATAATCCATTAGATAGAGGGTAATTGATAGACGTTCCTTCAAACCTGTGATGCAGGGCAGAGAGAACTTACAGTGTTCCAGCGACTCCAGTTGAATGATGCGTAGCAGCTTCTTCTTCTAAATCTATATACACTGCCTCAGCTTTATACTTACTTCCATGTCTCCATTTTGAAAGTTTTCTTGCAATTCCAAAATCAGAAATTTTGGCATTAAAATTTTCATCAAGAAGAATGTTTGTTGGTTTAATATCTCTGTGCACTATGCCCACATCCTCATGAAGATAGACAATTGCACGTACTACTCCATGTATAATTTTCAATCTCATAGGCCAATCAAGCACTCGATTCTCTCCTGCCTCTGTCATTTGTCATATATTTGTGTTTTGAGATGAATATATTCATCCACAGAAAAAGAAAGAAATAAAAAGTAGGCCACGAAACTTACCAAAGAGAAAATTCGAGAGATTTCCATTGGGCATATAGTCATACACAAGCAGCAACTCATCTCCATGAAGGCAAGCTCCCACCAGAGTCAAAATGTTTGGATGCTCGAGATTTGTTATGCACTCCAACTCCCTCTGTAAGATATTACTTCTATCTCGCGATCTTTTTATTACGACATGCCTTCCATCAGTTAAATTTCCCTTCAAAAATCAGAAAAATCCTAATCAGTTTTATGTTATAGAACTATTACATTTAAGTTCTGTATTATAAAACTATATTTCTTGAACAAAAAGGAATAATTACTTTGTATGTTAACCCAAAACCTCCTTCACCCAGCAAATTCGTAAACTCATTTGTTGCCGTCATCAATTCATCAAAGGTGAAGCCCTGACCAATTATCAATGAAGATAAGTCATCATTCGAATGTGAGCGGGTTTGATCCATTGAAAGCCTGTGTGGGGTTCGATTCATTGAAAGCGTATGCACAGCCTTTTGGCATTGATCAAATCTCTGTCCAGCAATCTTTCTAAGTCCATTGGCAATGTATTTGAATAATTTCCCAAATGCAGTAAAGGGACGCACTAGCCTTGCTCCTGGTTGAAATCCATTTTTCTTATCAGGAATATCTAAATTAACAGATTCTGGTAATTGAGTTTCCACGCATAAAGTCTCTGTTGTTATTGTGCTGATGTTTATTTCAAATATTTCACCTGTACAATTAAAAATGAATTGAAACAACACATAATAAGATCAGAATCTTACGTTGGGAGTGCATCAAAACAGTCCTATAGTTCCGCCCGCTAATATACACAGCTAAACTTATTGCTCATAAGGAATTAAATGAATTTGAACTTTTATTGACTGGGTTAACTTAAAATAGAAAACAAATTCAATATATCTCATTACCTGTGTCATTAGCATGTTGCTGATCTTGCCCTCCTTCATCTTTAGTAATGTGCTGTTCTGTTGATAGATGGAAGGTACAGGAAGACACAATCATATAATTCATTTGAAGAACCATATCTACTTTCAGTGTATCGACTTTTCCTCGTAAATAAACGAGTTCTTCACAGATCTTCTTGGTCGACAGGAACCTTTTTGTCCACATGTCAGTAGTTGTTACAAAACAATTGTCATACAACAGATAAGGCATACCTTTCAAATAAACAAATACAACTATATATTTTTTCCCCACTTGACGAAATGCATTGCCAAAAATACAGAGGAGTTTGTAGTTTTTCATACTTGGATATTTTGTTGCATCTGATAAAGGAATGGCACAAAATTGCCCCACTAACTATCAAATGTAGAGCTTCGGACATTTTTTCTAAAATTTCTTTGTGGAAATGAGCATCGACTTGTTTCACCATCTTAATAAACTTAGCCAAGTCTAACATCCCATTCAGAAGATCTATGCATTCTCTGTCATTTGAAGAGATCTTTTCCAATCTTTCCAAAACATTTGCTATTGCGAGAAGCCCTACTGCAGCCCAATGAGCGTTGCCCACTCCTTTTAATACATCCACAGCCATTGTGTGTGCTTCGCTAGAGAGGTTGTTTGTAATGAATTTCTGCTCCAAACAGAAATATAAGGAGAAACAGGGGAAACAGGGTATTAAATAAGGGCTCCTCACATGGCTATTCTTAAATATCGAACATTTTTAACAATAATAAAGTTAAGTAGGAGGTATTTGTCACAGCATGTCAAATTGTGATATTGTTATCAGGATTCAATGGTGGAGAGTCAAATTCATTGATTCAATAGCAATATCACAATTATAAAAGATAATAAGTTTGACTAATAAAACTACATGATTAAATCCTGATAGCAATATCACAATTATAAAAATATTATTAAAAATTGATAATTATTTATTACCTTTTTGCGTCGATGAAATGTAAAATTTATCATAACTGTTTGACGAATCAATTCTATTATTTCATATTTTAAAAAGTTAATGAAGAAAAACAGGGGGCAGGAAGCTTCAATTATTAGTTTCTCTGCGAAAAGAAAAAAAATTGTGATGGGTAAATTACCTGATCGGAAAACATTTTCGCCCCCTGTGAAATCCCTTCACAAAATTTAGAAAAATCTGACGCTAAAGGCTCCACCATGTCCTTTAGTTTCATTCCGCTGTCAACCAATTTAGAGGACTTCTGTAGAGATACAGCACCGTATCAGTTATGGAAAGGGTAATGGTAAACAATTAAAATTTAAACGAGAAAAGGCAAAATACATATTCCTTACCTTATTAGTAATAGCAGACAAAACGTCCTCTATATAACCTATAACCAATCCAATGGCGAGTTTAGCAGAGGCGTCAGAATCAGCAACATTTGGAGAAGAAGATGTCTTGGCTTCAAAGCCGTTCCCAATGTTTGGCAAAGTGATCGTGGAAGAAGAGCTGGAGGCTTCGATGTTGTTAATCTTAAATTAAATCTTTCAATTCACATTCAGTAGCTCCTTCACTCAACCTACCATCAAACAACATGACTGTAAAGAAACTTATACAAAGATAAATATTTTGCACAATAATAATTTGAAGAGTTAAGGGTACCTGTACTTCTTAGAGAATCCTGTAAAATATAATGGCGTCCATCAGTTCCCCAAATATCCTTGGCCAAATACCTGATTTGCGCTTCAAACTTTTCGGCGCAGGTATGCACGAAACTTCAATACAGAGAGTTTCAGAATAGGCGTCGCATCTGAAGCTTCCCAGAGGAAATATGACGGTCGCAGCCTTAATTGGAAAAACACTCTCATGACTGGTACAGTCATTGACTTACGTAACTTTCCACATCATGACTGGTAGAGTCATTGATTTGTCTATTCTAGTTGTATATTATTTTTAAAATTTAAATATTCCTTATATTATTGCAACACGACTTGTAATGAGTATAGATATTTATGTAGAAAGTGAAATTCAATCTTAGTTTCATTAATCGAGATTTATTTTTATTTTTTATGAATATTTAATTACTAGCAATCCCACCTTGGTGTGCAAGGGGTACATCAAAGAAGTGTGGAAGGTCAATTATGAAAAGAATTGGTTTTTTTTGCATCCTTTTGTGTAATCCATGAAATATATAGAGAGGGAGATATGGAAGGAGAGAAGAAGAGGGAGAGGAAGAAATAAAGATAGAAAGAGAGAGATAATGAGAGGATAGAAAGATAAAGATATACGAAGTGATACATAAACAAAGGTATATATTATATATATAGAGAGAGAGGAGGGGAAACAAACATGAAGTGCATCCCTCTCTTATTCTCTCTCCTTTCTACTTTAACATTTGTCTCTTTCTCTTTCCATCCACCACTTGCTCCCTCCACCTCTATCAATTTTTTAATTAAAAGTATATATTATACATATTCAATATATATTATATTATATTTATTAGTTTACATAATATGCAGTAGTAAATATAATTATAAATAATTAATAATTTACAAATTATATAAAATTAATTAAAAAATATAATATAATATAAAATATTATATTTAATACTTTATATAATATAAGCTAATAAATATAATTTTATCTATAAAATAAATACATAATAAATATTTAATATTTAATATATATTCAATAGTTTACATTATATTAAATATAATAATAAAATTATTTCATTATCTATTATTATTATTATTATTATTTATTTATTTATTTATTTATTTATTTATTTATTTATTCTTTTAGGTGGTAAGTGCTACCAAAAAAGGGGTAGCTCTCGCAAAATGATTACATCAGCCTTACGGCTATAGAGAAAGCGAAAACCAAGCAAGCCAAGACAAAGATTAAAACTAGTTATTTATGCATGTCAGAATGAATACATGGACACATATCCTCAGGAATAGTGTCAGAATTGAAGACCACCTCGGAAGAATCCATCCCCAACAACTCTCCTAGATTAGCCAAGAAATTCGCAGCAGCATTGGCTTCACGATATACATGCCCAAAGGAATAAACTTCTAATTTTCCCAACAACTCCCTGATGTGGAGAAGAGCACCTTCCAACTTCCAGCATTGAGTTATGTTCTTAGATAATGTATTAATACATATTAAAGAATCTCCCTCAATCTCTAACACCCTAAAGCCTTTCTCTATGCACAAATCCATACTGCAAGCAAGGGCAGCAAATTCTGCCTCATTGTTAGAGGCATAACCAATTTTGCAAGCGAGCGCCCAGATACATCTGCCATGCCAGTCACAAATTATCCATCCTATTCCAGCTTCACCACGATTACCTTTTGATGAGCCATCAAAGTTGAATTTGTAGCAATCCTCCCTTGGTGGTACCCAACGTGCATCAGAACGAAGCTTCCTCTTCTCATTCAATCCAATATTCGGTGGTTTGAGATTGATCCACATTTTCTATAACTAATTGTCCCAACAAGTGAACTGTACATCTTTGGGCCTACACATGGATGAGCTCACCGACTCGCATATTCCCTCCTCAATTCTTCTACTCACAGTTTCCACTAGGAGGCTAGAATCTCTAAAGATTTTGTGATTTCGTTCTTTCCAGAGGTGCCAAACCACCATAGATGGCGCAACAGTCCACACCTTTACCCAAACCGACTTAGAGTTACCCTTAGGCCAGCTATAGAGAAAGTACACAAGATCCGACTGCCTGGGAGTGGACCATCCCAAAGACGTCAAGAGCCAATCCCAACATCGAGCAGCAAAAACACAATTTAAGAGCAGGTGGTTGACAGACTTGGAGGCATTGTAACACAACGGGCATCGGCTAGGCCCAAAAATACCAATCGAAGCTAGACGGTCCCCAGTAAGAATTTTCTTATGTAGAGCAATCCATAAAAAAGCCCTAGCCTTAGGTAGAAGGCCCGAGTCCCAACATAGCCTGGTCGGCTAGGTAGGAGAAGTATGATGAGCAGTTTAAATTTGATAACCTAGTCAAACAAAATACTGGCCGAACTTTGCACAGTCCAAATTACTACATCATCTTGCTCATAAAGCAAAATATGTTGGGGCGAGAGCATATCCTTTAGGAGCATTTTATCTTCCTCTAAGATACCAAAGTCTTCCTAATATATCCATTCAACCATTGAATGCCACCCCACTTTGGTTCTGTGGGCATAATTGATTACCTGAATACCTTTTTTACCAATGACATTGACCATCCAAATCCTATCGCCAAAAGTTTCAAATAGTGTCGTGTACCCATTCCATGAATCTTTCAAGAAATCCTCCTTTAGCCCATTCCCCAGCTTCCAAGATATATGATTTGTTATGATGTCCCTATAGCCCCATAAGAAATTCTAAACAGGAAAACCACCTGGGGAGTTTTCCATCATGAAAATACATTTATGCTCTTCTCTGTCCAAGTATTTCCTCCTCACCACTTTGCACCATTGCTTCTCAGGACACTTGTATAGCTTCCAACACAGTTTTTCTCCAAGTGCACAGTTTTTGAGTTCTAATTTCCTAAGAACGGTGCCACCATCCTCCTTACGTAGGCAAGTAGTGTTCCAACTGACTAACGAGATTCTTTTTACTTCCTTGGCCCCTTCCCAAAGAAAATTCTTCATAAAACTTTCTAAATCTTTGATGACTTTGCATGTCAAAGCAAAATAGGACATCACATAAATCGTTACAGTAGCAAGTACCAATTTAATCATAAGAACACGACCCGCAAGAGAAAGCCCTTTGCATTTCCACACATCCACTTTAGCTCTACATTTCTCTGTGATTTCATAACAGTGTTTAGATTTGCATGCACCTTGAAAGGGTGGAACCCCCAGATGTTTGGATGGAAAGGCACTAATAGCAAAGCCAAGAATGCTTGCAATCTTCCGCCGAGTAGAGAATTTTGTGTTGAAAAAGATTATCTCTGATTTTTCTTTGTTCAAAAGCTGCCCAGATACTTCTGAATATGCATTTAATGCATTGTTTATCACTTCAGCTTCTTTTACAATCGCTTCACCAAATATCATATCATCAGCAAGTTGAGAATGAGTTATGGGAGCCAGATCTTCAGCTACCTTGATGCCTTTCTAGAGCCTAATTTCTCTTAATTTCTTAAAATTTCTGCTCATGGCCTTTGCCATAATTACAAAAAGGAATAGGGATATGGGGTCCCCTTGTCAGAGCCCATTGGTTGTGTTGAAAAAATCACACATTGAACCATTTACCAATAGAGAGTAATGTAGAGTGGAAATGCAAAAACCCATCAATTCAAGCCAATGAGCAGAAAAATTGAACCTAGACATAACATCCTTCAGAAAAGCCCAATGAACTCTATCGTAGGCCTTGCTGACGTCGAGCTTGATCAACATACTTTTCATTCTCTCTATTGTGATAGTATGGATTGTTTCAACTAAGGTGATAATGTTGTCAAAAATTTCTCTTCCTAGCGTAAATCTATTTTGTTCCTCTGAGATAACCAAGCCCAAGGTGTTTTTCAACCTGTTCGCAAGCGCTTTCACCAATACTTTATATATCGTGTTGCATAACGCAATTGGATGGAAATCAACAAAGGTCTGGTAATCCTTCTTTTTTGGGATTAAAGCTATCATCATGTTATTAATCTCTCTTACGAATCTCTGATTCTTGCAAAAGTCCTCAACAAATCCAAAATATCCTTTCCCATAAAATGCCAGCAATTTTGGAAAAACTTTGCAGTGAAGCCATCAGGCCCCAGTGCCTTGTCGGGATGAAGGCTGAAGACAACCAACTTCACTTCTTCTAGAGAAAATGACGCACATTCATTATATATTATTATATTTAATAGTTTATATAATTTAAGATAATAAATGTAATTTTGTATATAAAATGAATACATAATTAAATAACATATATATAAATATTTAATATATAATATATTAATTAAAATTTCAATTTTGTAATAAAGAAAATATTATTTCAAAAATACATTTAATAATTTACATTATGTAAACTATAATAATAATATATATCCATTAAATATTATATTTATTAATTTATATAATCTAAGATAAGAAATATAATTGTATATATAAAATAGATATGTAATTAAATAAATAATATATATAAATATTTAATATATAATGTGTTAATTAAAATTTTAATTTTGTAATAAATAAAATATTATTTTAAAAAATATATTTAATAATTTACATTATGTAAAATATAATAATAATATAAATCCATTACGTATTATATTATATTTATTAGTTTATATAATATAAAATAATTAATATAATTATAATATTATTTTTTATATAAAATGAATACATAATTAAATAACATTTATAAATATTTAATATATAATATTTTAATAAAAAATCAAATTTATAATAGAATATTATATTACAAACATATTTAATATATAAAATATAAAAGCCGATATTGGCATGGTGTGATGGTTTATAGGTGGCATTGTTGTTCTTGCCACCAAGGTTCAAACCCCATTGGGATGGTATTGTTGAATGGCTGTATCCAGTTCATAGCTCCGGTCAAAAGCGTTTACCCCTTGAATAAAAAAAATATATAAAAAATATAATATATATTTTATATTATATATAATTTTATTCTATAATGTCATATTACTATTTATTTCTTTATTATATATTAAATATATTTGTAATATAATATTTAATTATAAATATTTTTTTTATTAAAATATTATATATTAAATATTTATAAATGTTATTTAATTATGTATTCATTTTATATAAAAAATAATATTACAATTATATTAATTATTTTACATTATATAAACTAATAAATATAATATAATAGGTAATGGATTTATATTTATATTTAAGCTGGTGAAAAATGATCAAGGTCACCTTTACATTTTCATGTGTTGGAAGAATTTATTACGCTAAAGAATTTATAATATTAGCCGATAGGCTATTATAGGTGAGAATTCAACCGGAAAAGTCTCACTGTCTGATGTCGGCTGAGACTATTCCGGTTGGATTCTGGTTTATTGATGCAGAGAATTTTTTGCAGTTTATGGCTACCGTGTTACAGTAGGTACTCCCTGAACTGGTATTCTATTTCTCATAAATATTGGAGTTGATGGGGCCATCAGTCACACCTACCTACAGAGAAAAGGGCTGCTCGTGCCATTAATATGGCATGGTGGCTGATAAGCCCGAGCCTGAAATCCGCCTTACACAACCCATCACGACACAAAGTCACAAAGGTGTGCCACTTTCGTTGGTTTCCAACCCTGGTTATGGCAGCCTTGCCGTCCAAATCATCGCTGCGTCAAAAACAAAAAGAGACGTTAAATTGCAACTTCCTGTACTTAAGATCCACCACTTGGATTGAAATTTTCTTTCGGCTTGACACGTTTTGGTACCCTAGGGTTTGGAGGCGAAGAAGCAGGGCAGGATCTTCGAGGATCGATTCCAGGTAGGCTGTAGAGAATCTTTGCTTAAAAAAAGCTTTTGCCTGCACATATCCTGCAAGTGCCTCATCGGCATGGCATCTCTCTGCTACAGCTCACTCCAGTTGGCCCCGTTCAAGAGCAATTTCTCGTATCGAATGGCTAATTTTACAGACCTCATTGTTTCATAGTGTGAGAAGATGACAGGCTCCAGGCTCGATTGTAGATTGGTTCTGTAAAAAGAGTAGTCCTAGTGCGAGTGGAAAAACAACTGCGAACTTCTGAACCGAATGGCTAATTTTACAGACCTCATTATTTCGTAGTGTGAGAAGATGACAAGCTCCAGGCTCGATTGTAGATTGGATTTGTAAGCGGATTAGTCCCAGTGCGAGTGGAAAAACAATTGTGAACTTAAATTGGCAAAATTTTCCAATAAATTATCCATTTCGTTCGAATTGTTCTCACAGTACTATGCACATTTCAAAGCGAAGAATGGCGTGTCTCTATCCTCTTCTCTAAGGTACGAAATATCGTTGTGAAACCTCTGGAAGCAAACTCTGTTGACAGCTAGCTTAGGGTTTTGTACAGATTTGCAGAAATAGAAGGTGAAATATTCTGGATAGTAGCTGCTATTTTTGCTGAGTGCAAAGCTGACCAGTTCCTCAATGGAGGCGACGATGCGAAATTCTTCAGATTAGTGATGTCTTTGCCTATGATCAATCCAATACCTATGCCTGGAATTTCCATCTCTCTGTCAAACAGGGGGTTTGATGTTGTTATTGGTGAAGACAAGATTTTGCTTTCTGATTTTCTTGGCATCTTTGGTTCTTTTCTAATTTTGCTTTCTGAGTTCGAGCTACAAAGTGTCACAGTAGTAACGCTGCGCATGGACCCTCCTGCCTTCGCCGTGGCCAACATGGAGGTGTTCCTCTCGCTCAACATCGCCACGGTGTTTGCTGCCAATAACCCTAATAATGTGGGGACAACGCCTACGCCATGGCTAGCATGGAGGTGTTCCTCTCGCTCAACATCGCCATGGTGTTTGCTGCCAATAACCCTAATAATGTGGGGATTAAATACAACCCCTCTAAGTTCTATGTCATGTATAAGGGCATGCCAATTGGCATTGCTGTTGTTCTCGCCTTTTATCAGCCCTTGCACAGTCATACGACAGTGTAGACATGGTTGCTTGTCAACAGGGTCAATATTTTGCAGGCTGCTGCGCTTGATTTTGCTCGCCGCTGCCTAGACTATTTCCTTCCCCTGTAGGGTATTGGTAATGCTTTGCCGTTTATCTATTTATCAAATCTGTTCTATTACTGATCAGATCTAACTTGACTTTTTGGTATGCTATTTTATTCAATCAGAACCATTCTTCATGCTGCCTTTCTGAAATGCATGCTATGAGCACCAGTTGGAGATAGGGCAGGCGATTCTAGGAAAAGCATTTGCCCTGAAACATCCATACTTTCCTAGCGTCAAGAGCTTCGATGGTAATGCTTTGTTGATTATCTATTTATCAAACCTATTCTATTACTGATCAGATCTAACTTGACTTTTTGGTATGCTATTTTATTCAATCAGATCCATTCTTCATGCTGCCTTTCCAAAATGCATGCTTTGAGCACTAGTTGGAGATAGAGCAGGGGATTCCAGGAAAAGCATTTGCCTTGAAACACTCAATACTTTTCTAGCGTCAAGAGATTCGACATCATGGAATATCCTTTTATTCATTATGGACGTATGTTTGGCCTAAATGCTGCCCTCGCTATTTTTTTGCAGAGCAATTACATTGAAAATGATTATTATATGTTTGAATTTAATTTTCCAGTTACTTGCAATGGTATTTCAAAATAGTAAACCCTAGGGATACTATAATATATTTAGTTATTGGAAATTCCTCTGTCGGCCGCGGCAGTACCTTTGCTCCTGTGGACTTATTTTGGTGTTTTCACTTTATCTTGTGGGGGGTTGGGAAAATTTCATTGCAAATGGAAAAACTTTAGGTGTTTCCAAACTTGGGTTGTAATGTGTTGGCTGTGATTTGCAGAAGGTTGCGGAGCCCAATGGATTTCAAAACCATGCACACAACAATTATTTTTTTAGGACTACCAAAGAGTTTGTTGATATTGTGCTGCAATAATTTGCTTAGCAGCTATGCTATGAACTTTTGAACTTTTCTTTCTGTCAAAATATTTAATATTGTTTTCACTCTGTTGTAGTTTCAGTTGAGTGTTTTGTTTTAGTTGTGAGGATTTTCATCTTCTTCCAAAAATTGATACGCATGTGCATTTTGGTTTCCTTTCTTGTTTTTTTCTTTTCAATTCAATATTGTTTTACTCTATATGTGGATAATTTTGCTCTTAAGCATTTGGGCACTCTTCAATTAGGCTTAGAAAGTTTGGTAGTTTTAGCTTTTATGGGCACTCTTCAATTCTATCATGTTTTCTTATTCCCAAATTTCTCTTATTGCTTCTCAGGGTGTATAGGAAGTAAAGAAGATAGCCATGGCTTCAAGTCAAAGAGCGATGCTCAAGACGTTGCTTCTAATGATCAAAGGAAAAATTCATGAGTGATGAAGCTAAAGAAGCATTGAGGAGAAATCCTCCTAATCATAAGTGTATTATGGGAAGGGCTAAGAGAGGAATTTACGCTGGTCGCCACATCCAATTTGGCAATAAAATCAATGAAGAATGGAGAGCTTGTCGTAAAGCAGGTGCAACCATGTAGGAATCTATGGGGGTGCCAAGGTGATGATTGTCATGCCAAGTTAGAAGGAAAACTAGAACATAATCAAGTTATTGGAATTTTTAGATGAGAGTTAAAGAGTGTCACCAATATTCTGAGTTGGGGAAAATTTGTTCAATAGTAATCTCACATGTTAAAGTATTCTTCTTAGAAGCGAGCTGCATTTTTCATTTTTGCCATAAGTTGGGAAGGTGCTTTGACCTGCATTTGAAAACATTTTCTCTTTAATGTGGATGAGGATGATAACTTACAAAATCTACACATTTGAGAAAAGTCAACTGCCAGCTTTTGTATACTGTTTTTCTGCTTTGCAGTAGATAAACAGGGGGACATGACAACTAAAAATTTGACAAAATTGAAGCTATAAAATTTACCATTCCCGAATTTTAGCTGTCCATAGAGTGATCATATCTTTCAGAGATCAATTTCAACGTCACTTCATTGTGGTCAAACTTTCAAATAAATAGTTTCTATCTGAATAGCATAATGTTTCAACAGTTGAAGGCAATAGAAGCTTTTTATTTCAGTTTTTCTTGTAAATAACTCTCAATTGTTCAATGCTTGAATTTGAATTTTAAGAGCAACATGCTAATAATTTGAAGTTATTATTTTTTTCTTTGCTAAAAGAAAATGTATATACTTTTAAGGTGTAAACCTCATTGATATACGCAGCAGATGTAGCCTTGGTAACATGATTCACAATTCTACCTCTAATCATGTAGATAATCAAGAAGCCAATCACATGATTGTATTTTTCTTCTCTTAATTTGTAAGAATGTTTTTAATATTTGTATTGTGAAAAATAATACTGATAATTAGCCAATAGGCTATATTGTGTGGGTATTTCCCATCGGAATGCCTGAAAATAAATTCCAAGTAGTTTGAAAATTTCTGAGCAGTCAAATTTTTTTTCCATCAGAATCTCTAATTCAAATCAGATTTTAGTAGCCCCTAAAACCCCAATATTTTCAGATCCACTTTTTGTTTACTTTGAATAGATTGAAGCAGCAATTGTAGGGAGATTGGTGGTTTTGATTTGTCTCATTTTTCCTGCAAACTCTGCCCATTTTTTCCCATCAGCAATGTTGACAGCAGGACACGATTTGTGCAGAATCTTGAGGTAAGTCACTTGCCATGGTTTCAGTAAGTTTTATTTTTTTGGGATCTGTACATGGTGGATCATTTTTTTGTCATGTTTTATTACATTCTCAAACAATTCTGTTGTTATCTGTTAAATGAAGGCATTGGTTGTGTGGTTTTATTTCAATTTAATTTCTCATTCCCAACTTCATAATACATGTCTTAATGTTTGTTGCTTTGATCCAACATTTTCCATTGCTGTGAGCAATGAATTTTGTGAAGTCAATGATTTTGGAATCTGTAATACTGCATTTTAAGTCGACAAATCAGCATAGTCAAATTTTTCTGTCAATTGACGAAGGCCTCAGCATACTTGAATAGCCATCTCATTTTACAGAAGCCAAATGAAGAGGTTAGTCTGCTATTTCTTCACTATTTTATCCACTTAAGGAGTTCAATTGGCCTGAAGAATGAAAACAGAGTAGCTAAATTAGGTGAATTTTACTCAACCTTCATTTTTGTCTGTGCAGGTGGGATATGTGATTTGTGGAACAGAGTCTGAGAAACCAGCTTGGCTGGATTCCCTACCCACAGAAAAATTCTTAGTGGGATGCCCAAATCATGAAGGTGATGAGAATGAGAAGAACATATTTTGCTTGGATTGTCTCAGAAGTATTTGTCCACATTATCTCTATGTACACCATAGTCACCGCCTTCTTTAGGCAATTATCTAAGCTCTGATCTACTTTCAGAACTACTTTGGGCTTTTTTCCCGCAGATTCAAGAGTCTTTCTTGCTGAATAGTTACAAAACTTTTTTCTTACTAAATTTTGTATTCACAGAGTATTTAGTTGTTTGGAAGGTTGTTTATGAATAACTCAGAACAAATTATGAAAACAGGCCAATACCCATTCATCAATTACCTAAGATTTGGCCTTTTATTGCGGACATGAATGCAAAATTCATTTTGGGTATTTGAATTCATGGTTGCTTTTGAAGGGGGAAAATAGGGTCTTTGGTTTAATGGTGTTCTTTTGGTGTTTGTAGGCCTACACAACTAATAGTGCGAAGGTAGTGTTCTTAAATCAGAGGACCCAGTCGAGGCCTTTCAAGAGATCCGGTAATATTTGCAGCACACGTGAAAGTAGCTTGTAGGAGCTCTATCTTTTGTGCTCACTTGGCTGTAAGGCGAGACATGTTCAAATGAAAAAAATAGTAAAATTGTGATGTAACTGGTGTTGCCCACTTGGCTTAATAATTAACTCCTACACCAAGAAACGAGTGGTGATAAGAAGTCGTTCTTTCAGAAGAAGCCTTTCTGGGGACATGTGTTGCATTCTCAGTTGGGGTCGTCTTAACCTTCAGGTGTGGGTATTCAGATGTGTTGTCAAACCCACTCATTGCTGCCATGTGGGTTAGTCGATCTTACTTAGTCATTGTGTAATTTCATTCTAAATGTGCAACATAATTAGTGCATGAGTTTTTTATACTGTGCTATATATCTCGGTCAATCTCAAAACTCAGTGTTGTATCTGCTGCTACACATTCAATATAACCTCTGAGTCATTTCTTGGAATAGGACAAGTCTGAAATGTGCAGTCTCATATGTATGGATAGCCATTAGATGCACTCAGAATGTAGTAATAGTACTGCTGTTCTCATATTTCTGCGACTATGTTACAAAGATAATCTTGTTTGCAAGGAAATATCTTGACTTTTGCTACAAATAGTTAGTCTTAAGAAAAGCAATTTACATTTTGTTGCAATTTTTTCCCCTGCCCTTCAATATATTGTCATAGTATATCCTACTATCGGCGTAACCATTGCACCTCGTTGTGGTGCAAGCACTAGTCATATTATCATGTTGGAAAGTCGGTACAACAGCCAGCCCGACAGTGAAAAAAATTGCTATTTCAGGTTTTAAAATGGTAAATGCAAACCTAAAATAAAAATGATGAAAGATCCAACGGTGCATAGTATTTCTATCGTCTTGCATTATGATCGCACAATGCCAACCGTGGATGGCCAAAGTCAGCCGACTCAATTCATAGAGGGAATGCCTTCGACGTAAATATTATTTTGTTTGTACAATATAATTAGTTTTTGATAAATTAAGTAAAATATCAGAATTTTCATCTAATTATGAAGATGGTTCTCATTCATTTAAACAATATAAAAATGTTTACAAAAGTACTTTGAACAGGGAAAGAGTATTTCTACGTTTCTCACAAGAATACACATTGCATTTTAAACTTTTCAAAAGAAATAACATATTTAATTGAAAAAAATATTAGAAAAATGTTATATATTTTAAATATTTTATAATTAAACAATATATTTTAGAGATAGACAAGATACATCTCACAAAAATATTCAACATAAATAAAATGGGTAGATACAAATTTAAGTGAATAATATTTTTTAATAAAAAATATATAAATCCTATAAAAATATCTAATGTAAATGACTCATAAACTAAATATTTTATAATTAAACAATATTCTAGCTATATATATTTTTAATATAAATAACATATAATAAATACAGGGAGAAGCTAATCTCCCAACAAAAAACACCTCCTACAAGCATGATAACATAAGACTCCATCTACTTGTTACTTTACAGCGAAGGCTAGTAGACATCCTAGAGTTCAAGATAGACCACCTTCCAACAAAGTGTCTAGGCATACCATTGATCAAAGGTCAATCAAAGTACTACTACTGGGATGAGATGATCAAAAAATGCAGTGCAAAGGTGGAAACATGGAGGAGCAGATGGTTGATGCTAGTGGGAAGACTTGTAATGATAAAATTTGTCATTGCAGCCATCCCTATTTATATGCTCTCGTGCCTAGAGGTGACAAATAAAATAGTAAGAAGGATGACGAGTATTCAAAGGAAAATTTTATGGGAGGGGTCAAAAACTAGATGCTCTATGGTGTAGGATTCTATGTGCAAAGTATCTTGATTCTTAAGATCCTGAAAGGATCTTAACTATCGCAAATCCTCAAAAAGGATATGTGGTTTGGAATTTTATTCTAAATTCAAGGGATGTGATATGCGATCACTTATCCTGGTGCCTAGGGGATGGCAGGAAAGCCAATTTATGGGTGGACTCATGGAATTCTTATCCTTCATTGGGTGAGATCCCAGGTTTGGAAGAAGCAGTGGAGCCCTCAAAAGCCGCCTACGATGTGGAGCTAAGAAACTATCTAAATGTCTAGCAAGAGAATGGTAGGTGGAATTGGAGGTGGAAGCCCTTTGACTTCCTACAGGAGCATTCAAAGGAGAGGCTCTTAAATGAGCTTTTGAAGCACCACTTATTCATCTCAGAAAAGCTCGATGCAATCATGTTGAGTGCTTCAAAATCAGGTGAGTATGTAGTAAAGTTGGGTTACAAGATAATCAAGCATGACTTGGAGGTGTCATCATGGCCTAAGTGGCTTTGTTGGGGAAACCACATTCTTCCCAAAGTGGGATCCTTTTCCTGGGTAACACTGCATGGTAGAATACTCACGAGTGATAGATTGGAGAAAATTGGGATCTGTGGGCCCTATTGGTGCATCCTTTGCAAGCATGGTTTGGAAGATTCCCACCACCTTTTGCTCAATTGTGAGGTGGCACAAGCAGTTTGTAATTTTTTCTATGCGAAGTTGGAGTGGTCGAGGCCACTACCAAGCAATCTCTAACTCCTCTTTGAGTCCTGGCCCGACATCTATAAGAGGGTACTATTGGGGGGCCTATGGAATGAAATTCCTACCATGATTGTGTGGCATCTTTGGAGAGAGCGAAATGCTCGAATATTCAAAGAGAAATTAGATCCCCTAGAGAGAATCCTCTTCAACATTGAATTAGGGGTAAGTGAGAACTTAAATAGGAAGTTAAAAACAAATAAATTTAAATAATTTTTGGCCTAGGATAGTAGGATGGCAAAAAATTGGAAGATGATCCAAGCTCCACCCATTAAGCTTCTCAAAATAAATGCTCAATGGCCTAGGATAAATGGTCCCTTCCTCTGAAAGGAAGACTCAAACTAAATTTTGGTGGGGCCTCAAAGGGCAACTAGGGCCCTCAGTTGTGGGGTTTGTTATAAGGAACAAGGATGGAAAATTGTTGGTGGCAGCCTCACTCAAGCTCCAAGTAGACACACATAATGAAGTGAAATGTTCAACTCTATTAAAAGGGGTGAATTTTTGTATCTCAAAAGGATGGCACAATGTTGATTTTGAAGGTGACTCATTGATTGTTATAAGGGCAATAGGGTTGGGAATGCCTCTGAGTTGGAAATTGAGTCAATGGGTGGCCGAGATAAATGTGGCACTTAGACAAATTCAAAAATTTAAGCTGACCAACATGTATAGGGAGGCAAACAAGTCTATTGACCTTCTATTAGAGATCGGTGTTGAGTAGGGCAAGGCAAGGAGGCTCTCAGATGATTTATGTAGCTGGTCGGGTCCATTAAACTTGATCCGCTCAGATATGAAGCTACAATGAAAGGACTGAAAGGAGGCTATGACACAAGAATAGGTATGCCTTAGTGGAAGTCACTATGGATATTGTATGGCCCTCTCAGACACGTGGTGTTGTGGAAAGCAATTAGCGTGCCTGGTGGAGTTGAGCAGGATTCATCAGATGTTGGAAGCTCTCCCAATAACTATGTAATTTCCTCCTTATATAGCTTAGATTAGGCCTGGCTAATTGTTTCTTCTGGTGAGTGTTTGCACTCAAACTCTTTGTATGGCTGTAGCAAGCATGTTTCTAGATATCTTCAATCAATAAAGGAGTGTCACCCTCTCTAGTGATAATTTACCAAAAAAAAAATACTCCATCCCTCATACAATAGTATAATTGTGATATAATACTAATGGACAGATGTTGACAAACATTTATGCATGTGTCGTTTGGAGTGCCATCACATATGTTGTCATAAAAAAATGTGGTAATGTTGACGGGTTTTAAAAATCCTAATTTAGAATGGACAAAAAGGCAGAACATTGCCATTTTTGACATTCACGAAGGGAAGTGTAGGCATTCAAAGGTCGAAGCAGAGGGACCACTCTCCCTATCAAAACACATTTGATAGGTGTAGGTAGCTAGCTAGCAAGTATGCATATCTGCTAGAAATATATGCCATTTTCCCATTTTTCCTAGGGACTGTGAAGAATTGAATGTGTATTCATTGTAAAAATTGGTTTTAATTGACGAGATTCTAAGGGTTTTAATTTGGCTTAAGGGTGTTCATTTGAAATGCAAAGTTATTTATGTGCTTTTGTGTTGAGGATTTTTTAATTTTTCCATTTTAACTCACAACACAAATTTTTTTGAGGAAGGCGAATAAAATAACTAACATATATTTTCTACAATTGAAATAAAAGTGAAATAATGTGTAAGGAAACTGCATAAAGCCCATAAGATTTTCATTTTAGACATTCTCATTTTAAAAGTTGTTGGCCCATAACCACACATTAAAATGCAGCCCATACGAGAACCTGATAGAGAGGAATGAAAAAAGGTGATTTAAGATAGTAAATGAGGAAACCCCAAAGCATTGAATCTAGTAATAAGGATTTGAATATGAAATAAAATATCTTGAGTGGGAAGTTCACACCTAATCCGTAAAAAAAGTGAAAAAAGACTTCAATTTTTGAGATTGTAGAAGACTATGGGTGGCTTTAGAATAGTGGTTTACAATTTATATGAGGAAGGAAATTTTTCTTTTTTCCTTTTCCCCATATTCAATGGGTTCGGTTGAACCCAATGGTTCGATCAAAGCACATTATGGGTTCGACCGAACACATATGTTCGGTTGAACCCATGGTTCGACTGAACCCATATAACCTAGATAAAAACAATCATATTTAAATGGGTTTAGTCAAACCTAGGTTCGACTGAACCCCCTTAAATATGACAAAAAACAAAAATTCTTTCATTTTCAACTGTCATTTTCAATTTCTAAATTTACCAGTCACTTTCCCTGGTTCGTGCAGTGAACTGATGGCTAGAAAACTGACTTTTTCTTTCCGGTGAAAGCAAATTTAACTTTGTCTCTCCAAAGTTCATCATTCTGGCTTGCATATCGAGCACCAAGTATTTAAAATTCAAATTCTTTAGAGTTCAAAATGCATTTATTTGTTAAATTTCAAAACCCTAAATGCAATTTTTTTCAAATTTGTTGAATTCAAATTGCATTTGTTTGAAATTTTTTAAAGCGTTTTGAACATACAAAATTTTTCTTCCCCATTTTGCATACATTTTTGTCCTGTGTAAATGAAAAATGCCTTCCCATTCTAGCAATCAAAGCTATGGATAGCCTACTCCTAAATGGAAAGACCAAGTGAAACATATATAAGAACTTAATAGCATATGGAAACAAACAATATAAAGTTATGAAGTTCAAATAGAACCACAAATTGTATCATTTGTAACATTAAAAATGTCCATATCTACACATTTTTGGTGGTAGGTAGGTATTGCACAATAAAATAGAGGATGTAAACTGATTAAGACTTGGATCTAGTATTTTAAAAGGAATTTGAGGTGTGGAAACACTTCCCATATTAACCTATCAAGAGATAAATATGCAAAATTGATTTAATTTTAGTTAGAAGAAAAATGTATAAATTATGTACATGGGAAAATCCTCTTGGAAGAAAAATCCCACAACCAAAAACATGAACCAATTATATTATTTGATAATAATATCATTTACAATAAAATATTCATGTGTATACCCTTATAGTAGTACCATCAACATGTGAATATGGAGTAATTTCTAGTAGCATGATGATACCTACAAAATCATTATGCTTTCTCCATCTCAAGCACCCATAAATAGGAAAAAGTTAAACCATAAACCAAGTGTGGTTTAACCAAAGCCATGAGCCAAAATAATGACCTAATAATGGCACCAAATTTGGCACAAATTCCAACATCATATTCCTTGACTTGGTTTATAGGATGTATTTAGAAAATGCTTTACATCTTGTCAAAAAAATTCAAATCCTCCTCCTCATAACCGACACTCCATTTTTGACATATTCAAGTTACCCATTATTTAAGATGATCTTGATGATTTTCATAATTCTAATCAATATTCTAGTGTAACCCCCCTTTTTTATTCTCTTATGTGTCATATAACATCTCGCAAGTAATTCCCATCTTACAATTTCATACAATGCTCTTACAAGTTCTTAAATATATAAAAAGGACAACCCTAGTTCAATTAGGATTATTTAATTATTATCACCTACATCCATTCATTAGATGTTATTAGTTTTTAGTTGCACACATTATTAGGAAATATGCATTGTCTAAGCAATTGGGGTATATTGCATGTTTGAGAGTGTTTTCCTCAATATTTTATCTAGTTAAATTAATATCCTTTAAAATCTTGTTTTATGGAGTTTTCATCTTAACTCTAATATGACTAGCAAATAAAATGCGTCTAATTGAATCATTTTTTGATATAATAGCTAATGACAACTAGATAAAGAGCCACATTAAAGAAGATGAAAAATAATGATCACTTGAGACTATGATTTAGATACATATTTTGGTAAACAAGATATTTTCCTAAATTGATAATTACATATTGATGCACCTCTCCACCCTATATATCCTCACTCATTGGCCAGTAATTTATATAATGTATTAGGTGGCTATCCTTAGGGAATTAATGCTATTCATAATATTACCACTATAATGGATTTTAATAATGTTGTACCCTCAATGCATCCATCTACCCTTCATCCTCTTATAATGATTCCTCCTATCATACTATAGTTACCACATCCATGGGATCCACCACCCATGTCCTACCGCCTTTCTCTCCACTAGTATTTTTCTTATCTCCCATCATTTTATATATGTTCACACCATTGTTACTACTAGCACTATCCTATACATATATGTTCTTCATACCATTCCTCCTTATCCTATGAAAATCTAACCTTATAGTGTAACTTCTCCTTCCATTACCATGTCATTACCTTTCTAGACCTTCCCCTCTTTATACATTCTCCTTTTTATCCTACACTACTACCACTAATATATCCCTATACCTTGGATATACTATTGAAGAAATTTAACTGACTTTCAATATCACAAAATTAGACCCATATTTTTAAGCGATAATGTGTATAATAAAGCACAATCCATGCTCTAATTCAACTTCACTAATATCTATTGAATTAACTTAGGTTAATTACAATAAGATAATCATATAGCCATAATTAGTTGTCGAGATAATGGTAAAGTTTTCAATATATATTTATCCTTCCACATGCCACCATTAGACATACACATAAGATTCATGAACATCCATACCTATGAGCATCCAAATACAAGAAATATAACTATATATCATGCACATCATCAACATACACATAAAATATCACACCCATCATCAACACAACTAATAGTTCCCATATCATATTATCTATGTTCTCATACAAATGTGTCTTTAAATACATCAAAGCACTCATGAGTAAATCTCTCTGTAGAGCATACACACAACTAAAAAGGTGCCCCTAAGGTATTTGTCTCCTATATCTATCATCTTTGCTTATCCTTCTCTATGGATATGTTCCACTCATATCTACCACCTTGAGGTTATCCATGTCTCAATCCTTGTCAGAGTCTTCTCCTCTCTACCTATATCCTTTCTCAATGAGCTAGATCTATCAGCTTTCTCCCCAAAACACCTACATTTAAATATTAAAAAATGTTCAATAAATCATACAACATTGATTAAAACTAACTAATCAATGAAATCATTTAATACTATAACGCCTTATGAATTATATTGAATGTCCCCACCTTGAAATTTATAGCCATCGATGTCAATCACTTATTCATACTATAGCTTCGTTCTCCAAAACACCTACATTTATATAAAAGTGAATTTTTAATAAAAATAATATTTAACCTACTTTTAACTCAATAATAATGGATGTATTTCTATCATAAACTCTTTGTACTCATAATAGAATCATGGCCTAGGTAGAGTATAAAAAATGTTGTTTCCAACCTCATATGTAAATCTAGAGTTAGAGTGTCAAAATTGTTGAATTTAATCCTTTGTGCTATTAATTAGCTTCTTATCAACTCATGGAAGCCTACTACTAAAAGCTCAAGTATGATTTTCAATAGGACTTTCTAATCATGATCTTATTGATAGTACTTTTGATAATGTTTTACGATTTAGGATTAATTCAAGACAAGTTTACCTTAATAATTGAGCCTTTTTAATTATTTAATTTGTTACTAATGATGTTATGAGTCTATGAGCAACTCTTTTATCTTTTTCCTTACTATTATTTACAATAGAATTGAATGCATTAAAAAAAAAATTAACAGCAATATTATTTCGATCAAACTTTT
>VDFB02271358.1:431931223-432044250 GCA_007258455.2 Sequoia sempervirens | reverse complement strand
TTGGAAATAAATTTTAAATGAATTCATTTGATCCCCCAAAAGCTAAATCAAAAGTGATTTTTATCAGCATTTTGATAGGTGTAAAGGAGATGCATTTATAGGTATGGTTTAAAACTAGCGAGGTTCTATCCAAGGGGGTTTGATCTAAGGTGATTTCATCAAACCCTATTCAATGGGAATCCTTAAAATGGAAATTTTTAAGGCTTAAATCACTATATTTTCTATAAATATGTGATTTCAACTAAAATTCATTCCTCTCAGGAATTGTAAACCACTATTATGACAGGACCCATCAAGCTCCCCTCAAAATGAGCTATCCAACGAATATAATTTCTAATATGTTTTGATTATATTATCTATCTATTTTTTAAGTTTTATTAAATATAGGTTTTTCACTAAAAACAAAACTCTCTGTTCTGCACAAGTGGAAAAATAGAAGATTATCAAAAAAAATTTAAAAATATGAGTGCACCAGATATTGGAGTCCTTGATCCAAAAAAAAATAAAAAAAATCGATACATACAATAAAAGTTATGCATTATACGGTCGTGTTATGTCTAAATTGTAATTGATTTGACTTTGAAACTTGATTAAAGAAAAAATATTTAATAAAAAACTATCTAACCAAGTGGGATCACTAGGTATCGGAGTTACAAATCTAAATTTGAAAGAATTGGAATTTTATCTTTCAAGGAAAAAAATTTGTGTTATACTACAGGCCACTTTTAAAAATGTTGTTTTTTTGAAAAAAACCAATTTGGAGATGGAAAAAGAAGTACAATTTGATTCCAAAAAAATTGAAAAAAATATTTTTAGAATCTACAGACAAAATCTAACAAGACTCTAGTTTGCATCATCTTCAAATTCCTCACGGTTTAATTGCTATAGGTGCTCAAATGTGAAGATTTAGTTTTAAAAAAAAATTAGTGTCTAGTTTGGCCAAAAATTGTAAACCACTATTGTGGGATCACCCCTATAATTTTTCAAGTTGGAAAGAAAGAATTTAATTTTTTTTTAATTGGAAAAAGGACTTTATCAACAAAATTAGAAATTACAAACTAATATACCAGCAAGGTCAATACAATAGCAAATTTTGTTGATACAAAACCATGTCATACATCCACCAGCAAAGCCAATACAATAGCAACAAATTATACTGATACAATTTAAAAAAAAATCTCCCACACAATAACAACAAATTTTGAAGCTTGATGGTTGTCCATATCCTGTCCAAAACTCTCATTTTGGAGAAGTATGATTCCATCTTGCCTATGTTTATTAATTGATCCCAAAACAACAATGAGCAAAGTAGAATCAAAGACAAACAATGATGTTCCACCAATTGCACAAGGAAGGAAGATTTTGGCAAGAAATATGTTTGTTGACCTAAAAGAAGTTGGAATTGCTAAACACACCCTCATCCATCACTGTAACACACCCTCATCAAGAAATCTAAACAAAAGGACTGTAAAACTTCCAGCTTCAAAATATTTAACACCTTTGTCAAAATAAACCTCTGAGATTGTCTTTTGGAGCTTGCATCCATGTACCCTACAGACTGCCTTTAAATGATTTAATTTGCATCTATAGGTTTCCCAATATAACTTGAAGATCCGGCTTAGTTTGGAGAGTATGCTAGAGAACGGTGAAGTGGAGGAAGAAATATGTATTGAGCATCAATACCTCTATATGAAGAGGGAAAAAGGTATGAGAGAATGAAGCCAAGCACTGGAGTCTCCAGATAAACTTAAGGATAATTTTCCTAAAGGTTTGAGAGATGAGATTGTGATGTTGGGAAAGCCCAAGAAGCACAGATCTCCAAGTCCACTTGTGGGGTACAATAGAAGGGAAAGTGGATGAGAGACAACACAAGAGGCTATGGGCGTGAGGGCAGAGCCAGAACGTATGCTTAATAGACTCTGGTCTAGAGCAGAATGGACAAGAAGGGGAGGGAGTTAAGAAGTGAAGGCCGTCTCCAATAGGAAATTTAACATGAAGAATTTTCCATGCCACAAGTTGGGATTGAGCATCAACTTTGGAATGCCAAATGTGGGAGCTTAGTTTGTTCCATTGAGCACGGTTAAACTTGCAATTTAATTTCAGATTAAGCCGAGGGGCAAGGGAAACATGGGGCAAGAGTTGTCAATAAACAATCTTGAGAGGAAAGCATCGGAAGCTGTGGTTGTTAGGCCATTTCTAGTCTTTTAGAAAGTTATCATGCCAAGATGTAGATAGTAAACACAAGAGCTCAGGGGTGATAAGTTGTTGAATTTTTAGAACAACATCTTTGATGGCTGGAGAAAGCTTGAATTGAGCTTTTAGCTATTGCCAAGACTTCCAATTAATGTATTTGAGTCCAAAAAATCACAAAACACTTGGATTCCTTTTTTAAACAAGTATCTTCCTTTAAGGTTTTTGATTTTTGCAAGTGTAGCATCATCTTATTGAATCAATTGATTGCACCAAATGGAAGAAGATGCAAAACTTAGACTATGACTTAAATGTTGTTCATACCAAGATAGTCTTTGTGAAGTCATCTGCCAAGCAGTCCAAATGGTGTTAAATGGGGCGGAACCATAAGTATTAAAGAAGGGAGCCATAAGAAGCTTATCCCTCCAATTAACCAAGTCCCAAGAGTGACCAGCTATAGCAGTTTGTATTCAATAGCGAACTAGATGTTTCCAAGGAGCACCCCCATCCAAGGCCCTTATGATCCATTTTGGAGTAAGACAAATTCCTTGAGTAAAAGGGTCAATGAATCCCAAGCCCCCCTTGTCTTTTGGCTAAATGCAATGGAGCCATGAAGAAGTAGGAAAACCTTCTTATTTCCCCACTTAGCCTAAAGGAAACTCTTGTGTAAGATTCTTATAGCATTTTTTTGGAGGGAGCCAACAAGAAGAGATGTAGACATGACTAGCCAAAATGATTTTTTTGGCAACTTGAATTCTTCCAACTGGGAATCAACAAAGTACCCCTTCTTCCTATCCTTGAAGAAAGTGTTGTTGGTTGTATTCCTAACAGAATAGATCCTGAGTACAGTAAATTCCTCGATCACCTTCTTTCTATTGAAGAGATTGATGAAGCCTTGCATTGTATGGCCTTGGAAAAAGTTTGAGAACTGATGGTTTACCAGTTGAAGCTCTTTGGCCCCATATTAGGGAGGACTTATATAATGTTTACCTTGAGCGCATTGAGATTGGTTCTTTGGGCGTGGTTATAAATCTGGGCCTAATCAAGCAT
The DNA here is from genome assembly GCA_007258455.2 of Sequoia sempervirens. NCBI lineage: Eukaryota > Viridiplantae > Streptophyta > Pinopsida > Cupressales > Cupressaceae > Sequoia > Sequoia sempervirens. The sequence goes on along the minus strand of VDFB02271358.1, from coordinate 432,041,010 downwards.
ATCCCTAAAGGAAAAGATGAAGACACTATTAGCTATTGGAGACCTATTACCCTCCTCAAACCTCCTATAAATTCATTGTTGAAGCTCTAGCAAGGAGACTCAAGCCCATCACCCAAATGATTGTCCATCCAGAATAGGTCGGCTTCTTAGGAGGAAAGACTTTAATTTTGAGGTTGTCTAACTTTCTCACATAAATGAATTATTGCTTAATATATTTAAAGAAGCTACGACAAAACATCTCTATAAGATTTTTTATGTTTTTTTAAATTATATTTTAAGAAAATCTTTTTTAATATTGCAAAAGTAAAATTTATTTATTTTCAAATTGAACTCTAAGGTTATAATTTTATGGAGTGAGGTAATTTTTCAATGAATATTTCTCATAATTTTTAGGATCTTTTGATAATTTGGAGTCTTATAGATTTTATAGGAGAAGATAATGCTAAATTTTTTAGCTCATAATTTTTAGGAAACTGTTGATTCCATAAATATTTGTAGTATTAGTTAATGCTAAAAGTTACAGATGCCTTATGGCAAAAAATCCTTCAAATTGGTAGGTTAAATTTCAAACTTGAGAACTAAAAATAAGAGCTTTCATTTTTTTAGAATAGATTTCAGTTCATATAAACAAGTTAGGACTTGGACCTCGAACACTCCTTTTGTTTTTGGAGTGCTCTACAAATTGAGCTACTAGCCTCTCTTTAGCCAGCCTATTGTAGATCCAAATGTGGCTTGTTTGAACACTCTCTTTAAGCCACACTACAGGTGCTTGATACTCCTAGCCTAGTTCTAATACCATTGGTTTCAAGAGCTATATTTCATATGGACAAATCAATAATTGAATCTAGGACATTCCATTTACTGCTAAAATGATCTACCAAACTACTAACCTTAGCCATTGTCAATCCAACTATGACTTATTTCCATCACCTATGTATAAAAATAAATTCCTAAATCCCCTTCCAGATCTAAATTAAAAGCTAAATTGGCCCTTTATTAGGGAGGACTTATATAATGTTTACCTTGAGCACATTGAGACTGGTTCTTTGGGCATGGTTATAAATCGGGGCCTAATCAAGCATATCCCTAAAGGAAAAGATGAAGACACTATTAGCTATTGGAGACCTATTACCCTCCTCAAACCTCCTATAAAATCATTATTGAAGCTCTAGCAAGGAGACTCAAGCCCATCACCCAAATGATTGTCCGTCCAGAATAGGTCGGCTTCTTAGGAGGAAAGACTTTAATTTTGAGGTTGTCTAACTTTCTCACATAAACGAATTATTGCTTAATATATTTAAAGAAGCTACGACAAAACATCTCTATAAGATTTTTTATGTTTTTTTAAATTATATTTTAAGAAAATCTTTTTTAATATTGCAAAAGTAAAATTTATTTATTTTCAAATTGAACTCTAAGGTTATAATTTTATGGAGTGAGGTAATTTTTCAATGAATATTGCTCGTAATTTTTAGGAGCTTTTGATAATTTGGAGTCTTATAGATTTTAAAGGAGAAGATAATGCTAAAGTTTTTAGCTCATAATTTTTAGGAAACTGTTGATTCCATAAATATTTGTAGTATTACTTAATGCTAAAAGTTACAGATACCTTATGGCAAAAAATCCTTCAAATTGGTAGGTTAAATTTCAAACTTGAGAACTAAAAATAAGAGCTTTCATTTTTTAGAATAGATTTCAGTTCATATAAACAAGTTAGGACTTGGACCTCGAACACTCCTTTTGTTTTTGGAGTGCTCTACAAATTGAGCTACTAGCCTCTCTTTAGCCAGCCTATTGTAGATCCAAATGTGGCTTGTTTGAACACTCTCTTTAAGCCACACTGCAGGTGCTTGATACTCCTAGCCTAGTTCTAATACCATTGGTTGAGCTATATTTCATATGGACAAATCAATAATTCAATCTAGGACATTCCATTTACTGCTAAAATGCTCTACCAAACTACTAACCTTAGCCATTGTCAATCCAAATATGAATTATTTCCAACACCTATCTATAAAACCAATATAGCCTTTTCAATAGAACCTTATCAAAAATGAAACAATATAGTCTAAGGTAGAGAACAACAATCAACAATGCCTTATGGAAATCAACATAAAAAGTATAACATTAACTATTTTTTTTCGCTGCAACCATAGCCACAAAATTGAAGCCATAAATCAAACAATATTGGTTTCAACAATGACCTAGATAGAAAACCTCACAAAACAAAGAAATTTAGAGTAACAAACCAATGCAAAAATACACTCTTTTCTCAACATCACCTTATCAAAAATTGAAACAATATAACCTTCTCAACAACACCTTATTGAAAATGAAACAATATAGCCTAAGCTAGAGAATAATAATCAATCAATCAAATAAAAATCTACTTGCAGTTTGAAACACCTTCCCATTGACAATGATTATAACCTTGTAAAGTGATAAATTTAGTAGATTTTTTTACTACAAACAATTTTAATCACTTTTGAAAAACAACAATCAACATTGCCTTATGGAAATCAACATAAACTGTATAAAGTTAACTATTTTATTGTGTTCCAACCATAGCCACAAAATAGAAGACATAAATCAAGCAATATTGGTTTCAATAGTGACATAGATGGAAAATGCCACAAAACACAAAAATTTATAGTAGCAAACCTATTCAAAAGTACAGTCTTTTCTTAATAGCACCTTATCAAGAATTGAAACAATATAGCCTTTTCAAAAGTACCTTATCAAAAAAGAAACAATATAGCCTAAGGTAGAGACCAACAATCAACAATGCCTTATTAAAATCAACATAATCTATATAATGTTAACTATTTTATTGTGTTGCAACCATAGCCACAAACTAGAAGCCATAAATCAAACACTATTGGTTTCAACAGCGACCTAGATGGAAAAACCCACAAAGCACAAAAATTCACAATAACAAACCTATGCAAAAAAAAAAATCTTTTCTCAATAGTTTCTTATCAAAAATTGAAACAATGCAACTTTTTCAAAAGCACCTTATCAAAAATGAAACAATATAGCCTAAGCCAAAGAACAACAATAAACAATGCCTTATGGAAATCAACGTAAACTAACATTAAATATTTTATTGTGTTCCAACCATAGCCTCTAAACTAAAGCCATAAATCAAACAATATTGGTTTCAACAACGACCCATGTGGAAAATCTCACAAAACACAAAACATAAAAATTCACAATAACAAATCCAAGAAAAATCATCGCCACACAACAAACAACAAACAATACTACCTTGCAACCATTGTGACTACACTGAAACTATAGATGAAGCAATATAGCCTAAGCTACAAAACAACAATCAACAATATACTATGGGAAATAACATAATCTATTTTCGAAATACTCTATAAAGGTTTTTTTTTTAATATGCACCTCTTCCCGCTTTCTTTCTCTTCACTACCTTATTTCTGGGATGCTTACAAAAAATGGGTAAAAAATTATCACAACCGACACTTTTGTATTGCTTTTTCAACCATCTCCCCATGCAAAAAGCATAAAATAACCTCCAACTACCTTCACACAAGCCCGACAATAGTTGATTGAACTTACACCTTCATAGAAGCTTTTCCTCCTCGGTCACAACTCTAATAGTAGGTAGAGCCACAAAATCATACCTCAACAATGCCCTAACAAAAATTACACAGATTCACTTATGTTTTTTTAGGTTTTAAATGATAGGTATTATTACAACCATCACCACTACACGAAAACCATACAACAATTAATGTTGATGCCAACCAACATTTAATTTTGCTAGCCTTCTCTATCCATGTTCCAAATAATCCGTAACCTTTTTCCCAACTGGTACCAAACACCAAAAGGACTCAAAATGAGTGCAAAGCACATAAAATATTTTCAAAAAAAAAAAATCCACCACCTTTTTGCCAACCATTAGAAGGATGATGAAAATTCTGAGAAAAGTTGACACATATAGCTTTTTGGCTAAATATAAAACTTATTCCAAGAGGACATTGAAACAAGTTAAAACAAATCTAAAAATATTACAATCATACTATACTGTAATAATAGTGAAGAAAAAAGGTCTACCGCCCCATCAATATCTAGGTTGCACGGGCACCCCAAAACCAAACACACATCAACTTTTATATAGTTCCATGTCCAAAAAATAAAAAATAAATGCAATGTATTCAAATAATTAGAGAAAGTATAATTAAAATTAAAGGTTTATTTATATAGAATAGTTATTATTATAAAAGAATCATGTTTAAATCTATTTTTTTTTACCAATTTAGATTTTATAGTCAAATTTCTACTTATATTAATATGCAAATTGATTCTTTTGTTAATTTCTAATTATAATGCTTTGTTGTATAATAAGATTCCTTATTATATTTCTTGTAATCTATGTAAAATTGTTTGAATCCTTTTATAAACCAAATTTCACAATTTACTAAAATAAATTAATTTCTTGAAAAAAACAATTAAAATAAGATAGTATTTATTAAATGGATAGTAATACTAGAAGTAATAAATAATATTTATGAATTTTCTTTTGAATTAGATACTTATTGAAGTTAAAATTTATAGATTGATAGGAAATCATAGTACATGACACCACTATTTAATTATATATAAAAATTTCTTTAAATAGATGTATTGTTTATATCAAATGAAACTACTACTTTAAAGAATAATCATATAATTTATATCACTTTACATAAATAAACTCCATATCACCCACATCTAGTCCCCCTATGCTCTTCTCATTTTTCCTTTCAATGAAGTACAATTATTTATGTGAAAGAAAAATATTAATACAATTTGTTCTTAGAATATGTTTGCTAAAATTTTATTCAAATATATTTAAATATATTAAAAAAATCATAACAAGCTCCCATTTCAATATACATTTTCATCAATCTAGGGATGAGTGGCATCGCCATCTTTTTCATCTCTTATTTTATCTATAATTTGCTATGTTTGTTCAAAGAATAGACTTGCCATGATAAAAAAGTCAAAAAAATTCAATTTTTTTATATGCCCTAGTGGAAAGTACACTAGTACATTGCCCCCTCAAGAGATCGAGTGAAAAGATTCGATTTGAGGGTCGATCTGATGATAAAGAGGTTGAAAATGGATGGTTATGATGATGATGCAAATGCGATTGTTTTAAGATGCTTAGAATAACCAATCTATATTATCCTAAACAACTTAAATGATAATGCAATGCATGTGAGATGGATGGTGCGATGATGCCTATATAATTAGGCAATAGATTTTTTATGAAAATGTATGATTTTATGAGATGCTTAGACTAACAGATCTATATTATGATGATGAACATGCGTGTCAAATGATATGCGTAATGTTGATGGTTTGTGGATGCGGGATTGGTGCATTAGTGATGATGATTAACTACCCTGGCATGATGTTAGTGTGGAAAAGAAGAAATGAGAAATAAGATGATGACAAGAGGATCCAACAAGCCAAATTTATGCTGAGATGATGATGAGAAATGGATGATTTTCTTATCAAGAATTGGGATTTTAAAAGGGCCACTTACCTTATGTTTGATAACATGCATAAGCATGATGCATCATGGTATAAAGAACCAGGATGGCGTTGCACTTAGTGTGATGGATCTTGACTCAAAAAATAGATAGGAGTATTCGTGTTCACACTTGACATACAAAAACCTTGCTTGGATGCACTTTATAAGTTTCAAACACCTCAGACCAAAGCACAAAAAGGTATAACCTATTAATGCAATAGTCAACAAGCTACCCACAATACCCTTCATACATATCTAACAACGCAAGTATTCACCAAGTTATATTACAAGAATATCCAACAAGCACAGAAGACAAAAGATAATGATTATTGCCCCATTCCTATCTCTCTAAATCCATTTGTTTAGACATCATCAAGAGGTTATTGGAATAAGCCCAAAGAGATAAGTCAAAAGACAAAGATAAAGTAAACAAACAAGCTAATGTTCTTCAATACCGCTAACCAAAAGGAAATGTGTTTTTAAGGATAAGAATCAAAACTATTGCCAAAAGATAATGCCCATTGTAAGAAGGATACATCCTAGGACATGTTAGTGGATGACAGCACGTCATTTCATTTATCCAAAGTGTTCTTTTTGATAAATAATACCCATTGTAGGAAGGATACATCCTAGGACATGATGTTATCAGATGATTGAAATGTGATTGATTGGATGATAGGCTATTGTCAAAAAGAGTTTACTAACTTGTTTACATACTGACCTAAACTTAAGACTTGATGTTTAATTTTTCACTTTTAACCTGCTAGACTTGTTTCCAACTGTTTCACCAAGGTTGAGGATGATGATTATTTATTATGAGTGATATTATTTCCAATGAAAGCAAGATGAGACAAATGGATTTTTTCAAATATTTGGATGTTTTTAGAGTTTTGAAATGTTTTGAGGCTATTTTTGGTATTTTTCAAGATTTTCAAATATTTTGATTTTTGATTTTCTAATGTTTTTGGGGTTTTCTAAGATTTTGACCAAGAGACTAACCAAAGGACCTATCCTAGGGGCCTCAGGGGTTGATCAAAATATTAGACTTTCCTATGTTATACATGCAAAGACCACGTAGTTCAAATGATGACTTGACTGATTTATAGATGAAGATATACATGATGAAATGTTAGTTTAATATGAAAAACTCCTAAAGGACTAACCTAAGTGTCTCAGGGGATGATCAAAGATCAACCTTGCTTATGTTCAAGGCTTAGAGACCCATAGTTTGACAAGACGACTCTATTTTATCTTTTTTGATTGAATGTTTGACCTGTTTTTTAATTTTGATATGATTTGGATGTTTTGGATTTTGGTGATTTTTCAATGTTTTTGGATTTTTTGGTTTTTTTGATGTTTTTGGATTTTTTTGATTTTATGATGTTTTTGGATTTTGTGTGATTTTAGGACTTCAAGAATATACATGAATCTAACCTAATGAGAACATGCCCCTAACGTGATGCAATAGACTACTCTGATAAAGGCAAGACAAACTGACCTTGAGGATGGGCTGAGTAATACTAGGAGGGATCATGATATGAACACAAGACCAAACTATGATGTAGATGTAAAATGGATGGGTGATTGATGGAGATCTGAATGTGATGGATGATGGAAATGTAATAGATGGATGATGCAGAACAAGCCATAAAGATCCTAGTGGATGGAAAGTACTTATTTACACAAGGTTCCTATTTGCTAGGTTTTCACCAAGGTACGTGTCCAAAGTGCCACCGAAGTGGTTTTCACCAAGGTACGTGTCCAAAGTTCCATCGAAGTGGTTTTCACCAGAGGATGATTTTTCTCTTTACTATTTTTGATCCTTTTTCTAATTTTTTCTGATTTTTTATTTTTTGATTTTTTTGTTCTCACCAAGATGCCTATTTTCCAATTTTTTTCCAAGGTAACCATTTTTTCATGACATTTTTTTATTTTGATTTTTTTAAATTTTTTCTTGGTTCTTATACCTTAAAATATTAGGTATAATTTTTTTTGAGATGGGAGCTATTCATGGGATCTTGTAGAGGTTTCACTTTAGGTGTTGATAACTAATATGCTCCTAACCTATAGCTTGTTATGATAAAAAATGGTCCCAACCAATTGGGTTCAAATTTTCCTCTGCTGTTTGGATTTGGGATGTTCTTCTGATTCTCCTTTAGTACTAGTTCTCCAACTTGGAAAGTCCTGCTTCTAATTTTATTATTATAGCTCCTCTTGAGTCTATTCTAATAGGATTGAAAATGACTTAAAGTGTCTATACACAACTCATCCAGTAGCTCCAAGTCATTCATTCTTGATACTTAGTATTCTTCATCCATGATGAGGTTTTGCAGTGATATTCTTAGTGATAGGAGCTCGATCTCAATGCAAAGTACTACTTCTAATTTGTAGACCAAGGAGAAGGGGGTGGTGTTAGTGGGTGTGTGGATGTTGGTTCAGTAGGCCCAAAGGGCGGGATTGAGCTACAAATGCCAGTCACAACCTACATCATTGGCTATTTTATTGAGGATCTTTAAAATGGTTTTATTTGTGGCTTCTGCTTGGCTATTTCCTTGGGGTTAGTATGGGAAGGAGAAGTAATGTTGGATTTTGAATTTTTCACAAAAGTTGCAAATGTCCTGATTCTTAAATGGTGTCCCATTATTTGAGATAATGGCTTGTGGGGCACCATAGTGGAAAATGACATAGTTCAGGATGAACTTTGATATTTGCTTCTCGGTTATATATGTCATGGGTATGAATTCCACCCACTTCGTAAAGTAATGAGTGGAGATTATGATGTACTTGTGGCCATTAGATGAAGTGGGAGTGATTTTTCTAATGAGATTGAGTCCCCACTACAAAAAGCACCATGGTGTGATGATGGGATGAAGTTCTTGGGCTAGAGCATGGATGAGGTCCCCATGATACTAACATTGTAGGAAACTTTTCACATATTTGTGCACTTCTCTTTCCATTGTAGGCCAATAATACCCCATGCTTAGCAATTTCTTGGCTAGGGTCATTCCACTTGAGTGTGAACCATAGATGTTGTTATGCACTTTAGTTAAAGTAGTCAATGCCTCCTTAGCATTTAAATAGCATAGTAAGGTTCCTTCTATGTTCCTATGTTACAGGTTATCTCCTAGGATGATGAATCAGGATGCCTTTTTGACAAAGGTTCATTTTAAGGTTAAAGGTAAGTCAATAGGTAAGACACCTATTTGTAAGTAGGTATAAATTTTATGGTATCATGGATCACCAGGACCAATGATTTCACACACAAATTATAATTCTAGTACCTTGAATGTGGGTACGAGAAGCTCCTCTACCAAAAAATCATATTTTGGGACATTATGAGGGATGTCCAGTAGCGATATAATCATTTCTATGGCGTCTGTTGCTCTATTTTTTTCTCTAGGAATCTACTCAAATGTGATCTTGATAAAGGATTCCTTGAGAGTGTCCACCAATTTCTTGTATGGAGTGAGCTTATCATCCTTAGTCTAGTACTCACTGTTCACTTGGTTTATTATTAGTTAAGAGTCTTCATATACTTTGAGGGCCATGATGTGCCACTGCACTGCTATTCTGAGACCTATGGTTAAATCCTCATATTCTGTAATGTTGTTGGTGTAGGGGAATGCCAATTTATATGATATAGGTATGTAGTCCCCATGTGGGGTGATAAAGAAGACACCAACTGTTGATCCATGTTGCATGTATGAGCCATCAAAGTAAAGTTTTGAGTGGTCAACTATGTTGAGATTGAAGATGGATTCATCTAGAAACTTTGAGATGAGAGGAATTTCTGAATAGATTGGGGCTTCTACAAGCTGATTTGTGATGACTTGGCCTTTAATTGCTTTCCACTCCACATATTCATTGTCATACTCTGACGGTATCATGACCCATTTGGCCATACTTTCAATGAGCATTTTCTTTGATAGTAAGCACTTGAGGGGATCAATTTTGGTGATGAGTTTGACTTTGTGCACCAGCATGTAATGTCTAATTTTTTGTGAAGAAAACACTACTACTAAACATACTTTTTCAATGAATAAGTAGTTTAACTCATGATTGATCATTGTCCTATTCATATAATATATAGCCCTTTCTATCCAATTTTCATCGTACTAAGCTAGGAGAGCTCCAAGGGTTGTTTTTGTTGCTAACACATAGAGAATTAATGAATTTCTTGGGATCGGTGGCATGAGGACTGGTGGTGTAAGCATATATCCTTTGATCTTATTGAAGGCTTCTTCACACTTTTCATCCAACTTGTATGCTACTCCCTTGTGAAGTAGGTAAGAGTATGGATTTTGTTTATCTGCCAGTTGTGCTATGAACCTTTAGAGGGACTGAAGCCTACCTTGGAGACCTCTCAATTGTTTTAATGTTTTGGGTTCCTCCATCTCAAGGATTACTTTTACCCTAGCTGGGTCTACCTCAATATCTCTCATTGATACTATATATCCTAACAAATTTCCTAATTGTATGTCGAAGATGTGCATTTCTTTGGATTTAATCAAACCTTTTATTCCTCCAGCCTATCAAAAATAGCACTTAATTTTTCTATGTGATCCTTCCTCTTTCTAGATTTGGATAGTATGTCATCGACATAATCTTCAATAGTTTTATGGATCATGTCATTGAAGATTAAGGCCATGGATCTTTGGTATGTTGCTCCTACATTCTTCAAGCTGAATGGCATCATATTTCAGCTGTAAGTCCCCCATGGACAAGTGAAGGTCATTTTGTGTTGGTCTTATTGATCAATCATTATCTGGTTATATCTTGAGAAACTATCCATCAAGGAAAGCATTTCATGTCCCACTGTCATGTCTAAAATCATGTCAATATTGGGCAATGGGAAATTTCTTTTTGGACATGATTTGTTTATGTCCTTGAAATCTATGTAGATTCTAATGCCCCCATCGGGTTTTGAGATGGGAACCAAGTTTGACACCCATTCTGGATAGTTTATAGGTCGAATGAATCATGTATCCATAGTTTCTCTAGTTCCATTTTGACTAGGAGGGCAATCTGAGGGTGCATTTTCTTGAGCTTTTTTCTAACAAGCTTTGCTTCAAAGTATACTGCTAGGTGATGAACTATAATTTTTGGATTGAGCCCTGGCATGTCAACATGCTCCATGAAAAGTTAACTTGTCTCTCTCTCAAGAAGGCTACTATGAGTTCTTGTTCTTCTAACAGTAGTGTCTCGGCATAGAATGTGATGTGCAGGGTCTCCTCTATTCCTAGATTAACTAGATTATACTTTTTTGCTAGGACTGCTATTTTTTCCTAATGTAGAGCTCTAAAAGGAAGATTGAATCCCCCATCCTTAGGTTCCTTAGAGGGGTTTTCACCATTGGATGTGTCCTTTCTTTTTTACTTTTTCATGTCGGAGAGTTCCACCATGTGGTTTTCACTCAAGTACTTAGATATTATTCTTAGTTTCTCACTTTTGCAATTGAGGGATTCAACCATTTCCCCATAATAGGCTTGTGTATCTAGCTCAATGATGAATATTTCTTTGTGATCTCCACATAGAATATCATCCCATAGTCTCATGAATTCTGAGAGCACCTCATTATTTTTGAATGTGTCAAGAATTGGTGGTCCTCATTGGTCATAATCGATGAGTTGGGGGTAAACTAGGTGGATTTCATGATTTTGATGGTCTAACTCAAAGTATAAGGTTCTAATCATGAGAAGGGTGGTATCTTTGAAGAGCTTAGGTAGGTTGGTTATGGGATCATCATCATCACTACTACTAAAAATATTAGTTATGTCAAATGTGAAGTTGTCTCTGATTTGACCTATAGATACAGGCAAGTGAAGTTTGGCTATAGATTGTTGAGGAGGATTATTGACCTTTCTAACTAGAGGACTTTAGCCACATATGGTTATACTCAAAGTGGTACATCTGAGGCCAAGGTTTCTCATTCACATCTCTAGAATGATAGGTATTATAAGCCCATTGTCATTTTTCCCAAGTCTTTGCTTTCTACCATATCCTATTGTGAGCATCATTTTCAAACCTTTGCTTCTATCATCCATTGGTAGATTGGTTGTTGGTCTATTATCTTAGTATAGGAGATGAGATGGGTCCTCCTCTATGACTTCCTAGCTGATATCTCCCCAACTTCTGAAGTTGGGATATTCCTTAGGGGATGTTTGATATGTGGAGGCTTCATTTGATTGTATATGTCCTCGTAATCAAGGAGATTGTGGTAACTCTCCTACCACAAAAGTATTTTTGGGAATTGCATGGTTTTTGCAACCATTATATTGGATGATGACTTTGATATTAGAGATGGTGGGTGTCTCTGTCATACAAGTGGAAGCAAAAGTGGCTGGATCAATGTACGGTGTTGATGGGCCTTCATCATTTTTAGGAACTTGAGAGATTTTGTAGTATGTTTCCTCAAGGTTCTTGTAGTAGGAGAATGGTTCAATATCTCCATGGATGGTGACCTCTTGTCCCTCATATGTGAATTTGACACATTGATGGAAATTTGATGTTATCACTTGCATTGCATTAATCCATGGACGTCCTAGGAGAATGTTATAAGGCAAGTTGAGGTCCAAGACCTGATAGGTGGTTTCCATGATAGCTAGCCCTGCTAGAATAGGGATTCTAATTGTGCCTTAGGAAACTCTTTCTTGATCATCATATGCTCTAGTTGTAATACCTTTTCATTTTTCAATGGAGTCCTTTGATATTTTTAACTACTTAATGAGCTTGAGGGGACAAATATTCAAGCTTGCACCTCCATCCACCAATACTCACTTGACTTTACTTTTCTGCACTAGGACCTCTAAATGGAGTGCATGGTTATGACATGGTTGAGTAGGAAAGTCTTGGTTAGAGAATGTAAGGAGGTTTGGAGTGATGATGTTTCTGACCATAGCTTGGAATTGTTCTACATCAAGATCTGCAGGGATAGTGGATGAAGCCAATGCTTCCTCAATTTTTTTCTTGTGGGAAGATGAGAGTTTTAATAACTCCATGATGGAGACTTGTGTTGGTGTTCTTTTTAGCTGATCAAGGACATTGTAATGATTAGGAACGGATCTTGAATTGGAAATGAAATTTCTATTTGGTTGAGATGACCTTGCAATAGTAACTTTTCACCTCTTGTGGTCACTTTATAATTGGCCTAAGCTCCTTTGATAGTGATTATGACATAGTGTTCATCTAGGGAAGTGACAATATTTTCATACACATGATTCACGTTTTTGAAGGTTCCTTTTCCCTTATTAGTGTTATTGTTTCATTTATTGTTATGGTTAGGCATCATATTCATGTATATTTTGAGATTCTAGTTTCCTATTGGTTGTTCCACATTTATGATTCTTTGATCAATGAGATCTTGGACTATGTGGAGGTCATAGAGCTGATTTTCATTGTAGCAAGGTGGTTTAACATCTAGTTCTTGGTAGTTCTCATAGGTGGGAATCTTGATGATGTTTTCATTTATTAGTTTTTTCATGATGAGTTCAAGTGGTTCTGCAAGAGCGGTGCACTTTCACATAATGGAATTCTTGTTTCACTAGGGTAGTCTCCTTTGATCATTGATGTTATTGATTGCTTGATTGTTTGGTTATTGTGTTGCTTGATGGTTGTTTTGATGATGGTTTTGGATTTGTTGTTGTGGTGTAGGTGTGTTTTGCTTAGGGACATTGATGACAAATTTGGCATCAACGACACCATCATTCATAATATTTTTGTTTCTTTCCCATGTGCGAGGTTTGTCATTGTAATTGGTGGGTGGGAGATTATTTTGTTGTTTAGGATATGGAGTGGATCCTCTAGGTTGTGTCATAAGGGCTCATTCGATGTTGAGCACCTTGGAAATCAACTAGTCATATGTAGTGATCCCTTAGACCTTCATATGGAATGTCAAGAGGTCATTAAGGATGGATATGAAAGTGCACACTTGTTGTTCCTCGGGCATGACCCATTTACTCTAATTGGCCTTGGATCACCATCATTGTAGGAATGAAGCAAATGATTCATTCTTACCTTATTTCAGAGCTGAGAGTTCCTCTAGACTTACATCCATGGCGAAATTGCATGCATATTTTTATATGAATGCATTTATGATTTCTTGGAACATCTTGATGCCTATAGGTAAGTGAGAGAACCATTCCATGGAATTTCCAACCAAACTCCTAGGAAATAGCCACATTAGATAGGTATCATCATACGTGACTTCCATGCAATGAACCTAGAATTCCCTAATGTGATCTTTAGGGTTTCCCATCCCATAGTACTTATCAAATTTGGGGATCTCAACTCCCTTCAGGAATGGTTTCATTACAAGGATTTTTTTGAATAGATAAGGACACAAGTGTTGAGTGTTTTTGTGGTTTGCCCTGATTGAAGGTTGAGCACTTGTTGTGAGAGAAACTTGATTTGTGTTGTCACCTCATTTTACAGATCAGGGGGTGGGATGAAAGTGTTTTGAAGTGGTTCAGTTATCGATGGGATGGGTGGATTGGTTGGTATGTTAATGGATGATGTTTTCATATTTTGTTGATCCAAGTATGCTTGCAATTGTTGTTGTACCAACAACACTTGTTATTGGTCCTATTGTTGCTGTGCTATTACTGCCTATTGCTAAGCTTTCTGTCGTGCTTATTGTTGAGTTGCTAATTGGGCAACTTCTTACCGTTCTTGATATTACTTTAGCACTTGTTGATATGCTTGTTTTTGCACTACATATTGTTGTACAAGATATTGTGCTTGTTCTTGTACTTTTTGTGTTTGATATTGGGCTTTGGATTGAGTGTGCACTTGAGCTTGGGCCTAAGCTTATCCTTGAGCTTGTGCAGCTTGAGCTTGTGCTTGCACCTATGTAACTTGTGTAGCTTGAGCTACTTGATTGGCTTGTTATTGTTGCTACTACAATAAGGCTTGGGATTTTGCAGCCTACTATGCTTGTTGTGTGACTTGGGTAGCTTGAGCAATTTTTGTTGCTTGAGCGACTTGCTAAGTAGCTAGTTGTGTGGCTTGTTGAGCAGCTAGTGGCTTGTTTTTTTTCTACTTCCTAGAATTCCTTTTGATAAGTATCTTTCTGAGTGGCTTGCAATGCCATACTATATTGGCTTGATGTGTTGGAGCTTGGTGGTGGTGGAGGTGATTATGGATTTAGAATGGTGCTTGTTGTGGTGGTTAGAGGCACTGTCATGTTGGTAATTGGGGTTTTATTGGTAGATGGTGCAATCGATGTGGTTGTTCCTTTAGAGATCATGTTTTGAGATGTTAGGGGGGTGGTCAATGATTTGGTGATTTCTTGTCTAGTTGTCATCTATTATTGCGATGTTGATAACTAGTTTTGAGAGTTTAGCATGATGTTTTGATTGATGTTCGGGATGTTGGTTTGATTTTGATTGATATTTGGTAAAGGTGGAATCCCTAAGCCAAGAAGTGGTGTGGATGATGATGGAAATGAAAGAAGTGGTGGAAATATGAGGGGTCTAATCTCTTGAGGAAATGGTGTAGTGTCAAAAATCCCCCCTAGTTCAAACATGTCACCCTCTCCTTGCGAGGTTATGGGGAGAGAGGTTTGGGGTGCTACATGGAATGATGATGATGATGGATCATTTGAATCATGAAATGTGAGAGGGGCATATGTATTCAATGAATTTTGGGGTACGGTTTGTCCCAAGATGGTGCTTGCATCCAAATCATAATTTTTTATGTGAGGATGCATTTGCAATGCATTGAGAAATGTACTTCCTTTGTTAGCAATGGGTTGCATTGGAGGAATGGATGATGTGATTTTTGGGATGTTTTGAGTGACACTTTCAAATGAGGGTGTAGATGAAATGGGGATAGTAGATGAGATTGGAGGCATGGCTCCAAAATATAGTTCCATAATAGTGCTCACATTGAGATCAAGGGGGAGTTTAGCCCCTTGCTTTTCTAATTCAAGCATGTATAGTGAGGGATTGATTCTCATCATGATGTTGATAATCTTATGGTTCTCTAGATTTTGAATTATTTCAGTGATTTCCTCATGTGACATTCCAAAGGGATTATTGGTAAGATCCTCCATTTGAACACCTTCCTCTTGATGGTCCTGCAAAAAATGGAGGAAGGTTAATCATGAGACTGTCAAACCCAATGGGATTTATTTTAGGAGTGGTTTGAATTAAGACACTTGAAGTAGATGTTTCTTTGTTGGCTTCCATGTTCCTCTTGTGTTGTGACCTATTTTGCACCATAAAATAGGGATCAATCTTCAAGAGTGGAAGGTGAATTCTCTAATTCTTTGGATTGATCTAACTTTAGGTACAAAAGAGAAAATTTATGATGATTTAAGGATCAAAGGGTGATAATGATATGGATGTAAGATGAATGTTTGATGGATGATTGGAACTCTTGAGAAAATCTTGAAGGGTGTGTTAAAGTTTAGGACTTGATTTTAGGATTTTTTTTTTTTGGATTAAAATTTTGGTGGACTCATAAACTCTAAGAGGTTGGATGTTGTCCAAGAGTTAAATTGTTCACAAGATGCTAATTTGTCTAGGTGTGAGAAGAAGGATTCATCTAAACACTCCTATCCAAACAAGATGATTTTGATAATGAACTCCTAAATCCCAAGATGTTGGATGTTATCAAGGGACGAATTTGTTCACAAGTTTTGATAATTTGATAAAATATGTGGAGAAGGATGCATCTACACACATTCAATCAAACAAGGTGATTTTGGATTGATTTCAAATGATTTTCCTAAAGTTTAACATGAATGATTTTTTTGAGATTTTTGAAGAATTGATAATGAGATGATATTGGTTTTGATTTTCAAATATGGATGAAGGTTTGATTTTGATCCTAGGATGTACCTAGAAAGACAATTGCTTACTAGAACTTTGTATTGAAGAACATATGATACTTCTAAGGACCTCTATAACTAAGAAGTGGTTCAAACTGAGCATACATTTCTAGATTGTTCAAAGGAATGAGTCCATTGAACCTTTTGAATTTTTTTGCTTATTTGATGTGTTGCTTTTGATTGCATTTCCTAATGTATATCTTGATGACCTTTTGAGTGTGACTCCTAAATTTTGAACTTTGGCTCAAGGACTTTTGTTTCAGTATTTTGACTTTCTTGGAAATCATGAGGAATTAACACATGTGCAAGCCAATTTTTTTATCTTTTCTTAGTGATTTTGTTTTACCAAAAACACTTATTTGATTAGATTTCCAAACTATATGTCCAATGTCTCAATTTCTTTGAATCCCACATTATGTTATGTGTAATTTTGATGAAGTCAAGGAAAGGCTTACCTATTGTTTAACTTGAGTAGGAAAATTGAGATGTAAACCCAAGTGTTTAGAAACCTCTAAGGATAAAATCCAAAGGGAAAGAAATAACACATGAATTTGGTTGATTGTATTTGCCTCCTAAAGGGTTTGAAATTTTGATGATGATGTTAAATGTTTGTCTCCAAATGTTTTCAAACAAGCAAAGCATTTTGTAATCAAGAACAAGCACAACCTTATGTATATGAAAGACTATATTTGTTGAGTCCCCACTTGGATAAGTCTAGCTATGCTTACCTTTAGTGAATGGTTAGATGCTTGACCCCACTAGCTCCCCTCCACGACACTCACTTATATGGGTCAACCAACCATCAACACCCATGAAACTCCCATAGCATGCTTTCCATTTCTACTAAAGACCGTAAAAGTGTGGGGTGGCTTCAGAACAACTGTTCTTGCACCAAAACATAGATAGGGATTTTGGCCTTTCTACAACAAGGGTTTTAAATCAGAATTTTTATTCATAGGAGTTGACACAACATGGCCAAAGACTATTGCTTCCCTTCTTTTCGGAGTCAACCTCGTGATATTAGTATTTATTCTAATACCCATATTTATATCTCGGCTAGAAATACTCTTGGATTTAGAGTGTTACTAGTTGAGTTGTTCCCTTGGGTGAGTACTTTTTCCCCAAGGCAGGCCCTCTAAGATAAACAAAAGCGAGCAAACATATTCATAGTTCGATCAACCTTCATTTAGAAACAAAGGGAGAACACATGCAATAGCTTTACTCACACTCACACAATGTTTTGTTTAATTTTAATCCCAAAATGAAATGTGGAGGTGATCACTTTATCCCACCCTAAGATCACCAAAAATGCCTTTTAATTCTCAAGATCGCTATGAAGCGTGAGAGAAGTGTATACGTCCTTTTCGATGATGTTAGTTTAAGTACGCAATCTCAAAAATAGTAGCACATGTTCATTTTAACCTTTCAAAGCAATTGTGGGTTCCTTTTAAAGCACCAAACAACAAATGAGAGTTTTTTTGTTCAATTGTTAGCCTCAAATGAAATCTAGTAAATTTTCCTAAAGTTCATTTTAACCCCTTTGCAATGAAAATTGAAAGCTTTTGTAATGTTTGTTTTAAAGCCCAAAAACAAGTGAGTTAGTCGAAAACAAAAAATTAAAGCATATGATGGAAGCTCCAAGCATTAAAAACTGCTTTGTGAATTTAGAGTTTCAATATCTACTTTCCTTCAACTCCACTCTTGCTTGCTTTTGCTCAATTCCAATTTCAACCTATCCTTTTTTTGTCCTTTTCAAGAATGACTATCAAAGTTAATTGTGTTTCCATTAGAGGTTTAAAGAAGAAAAATGAAACAAAAAACTCTCAAAAGATAAGACTCCTTGTACCCTTCTTCTAGCGCCATATGTGAGCACCCCTAAATCTATCCCATAGTGGATTGGTGTCACTTTGTCGTGAAAAGTGACCCTTTCCCAACCCTTGAAAAACTCAATGATAGAATACCTTCAAGATGAGTGGACAAAATCAGTTCTCAATGTGAAGAGAGTAACTTTGCATAAATTGTGGATGCTAAAATGAGGAATGAGACCTCCAATTTATAGAAGATTTTGATGAGAGAAGAAGCAAAATAGGTGATTGTGGGACAAAGATTCAACCAATAGGAAGGAGCCACTTGTCCAAATGTGAGTGGATGGAGGATATGCAAGTTTTGGTCAATGTGTCAATAAATGAGATTAGTTGGCCTTTTCAAAATTCAAATTCAACTTGTTGAAGTGAGAAAAGAGGACTTAAATTCCAAGTGAGGGACATGTAAGAGGGGAGTTAATGCCATATTGGAAGGGACAAGTCAACTTATTTTTGAATTCAAACTTGAGGGAAATTTCTCCAAAGATGCCTTGTTGAGGGAAAATGAGGATTTTAATAAATTATTTAAAATGCTTTATTTGTGCAAGTGGGAAAATCTAGAGAATGTGACATGCATTAGATTAGAGTAATCCTGATTTAGTTAATTTAAAAGAGGATTAGATGGTTTGACCCATTTGACTTAGATACTTAGATTTATTTAAATAAAAAAGGAGGAATATGAATTTTGAGATTTAATTAAATAAATTTTTATTTATTTAATTAAAAGGATGATGAACTTAGGAGATGATTTATTTAATTAAAAGATGGGATGTTAGGATTTGATTAAAAATTGATCTATTTAATCAAATGAGGTAATGATTTAATAAAGCGAATTTATTTAATTAGAGGATGAAATGTTAGACTTAATTCAATAAAGGTTATTCAATTAAAATAGTGAATTGAAATGCATGCATATTTTGTGTGTCTACAAGTAGTTATTTTAAGCATATTTTCACTACAAATTCAAACTTTGTGAAAGGAAAAATCAAGTAAATAAAGGTAATTTATAATTTACATGATACATAATTTAATTGAAATAATAAAATAATTTTATTACATATTTTATTATATTTAATATTTAATATAAGATAGAAGAATAAATACCTGAAGTGAAAAAAAAAAGAAGAAGATTTTTTTAGTAGAGAAAAAAGGAATAAAAGACTATATTCATGAAGTGAAAAAAAAATTAAAGAAATTAGATTTTTTTAGTTTTAATTATAAGTTAGATTTTTTTTTTCCCAATAAAAACTATATTCAAGAAGTGAAAAAAAGTAATCTCTCGTTCGTTAAGAATAGACCTATTCATCACTAGTTAAAGCATAGGTGGTGCATATAATTCCTTGAGCAAGAACTAATGATAGGTTTTATAGACCATAAAGTATGTTAGAATGTTCTAAATGTTGAGATACAAGATTCAAATGCCTTTCCCAACAGATAGCACTTGACATTTGGAATATTACTATTTAAAAAATTCAATGTTACATGCCCTATTCAATGAGACTATAGTATTCAAGACTTACTTTAGATTGTCTCCCATGTCATTCAAAATAAGTTTAGATAGATGGGGAAAATTATGTAGTCCACACAATGGTCAAAATAAAATTTTAAGGGACATTTGAGAAAAAAAAATTCTTAAGCCAATTTTACAAAGTCCTTAAATGAGTTGTTTTATAATGTTGATTCTAAACGGAAGCTTACAGTTATCATGTATCCCTAGGTTATATGCAAATTTATATTTTTTTTTGTGTTTTTTTGTGTTTGAGGATAAAATCAATGTAAGTGCAATAGATAACTATTCAATTTGTCAGTGTCATATTTTTCTTTAAATTAATATTTTGATGAAGAAAAATATCAGGTTTACATAGGTTGAATATATTTTCACCTATCACCAAGTGTCGAAAATTCCATGGCTTGTGGGAGAGGACAAATTAAAAAGAAGATTCAAGCCAACCTAAGAAAAATTCCTAGAAGCCATCAATGATGAATGATATATTTTAGACTTCTATATTCATATACAACAAAAGTGATGAAGAAGAATTTAAGCCTATTATGTATATATAAAATAAAAGTGTGATGATGAGGAATGACATCAGGCATTGTTAAATAGGAAAGACATCAACAAAGCATTGCAAAAGTTATGTGATTAGAGATGTATGGTGTAGAGCCAACCTTTTGAGCTGGTTCCTAATACTAGCATTAAAGTAGAAATCAAGGAAGTGTTATGGGGTCCATAACCACGTGATTACCATGTATTTATGTATTTATTTCTTTTCAGATGATAACCATGTATTATTCAATTGAATTGTTTCGTGATTTGCGGGATTTTCCTGCCTGGAAGATGCGTTCTCTTTGAGAGTTTAAGCTTACTATATTAATATACGACAAAATTGAGATGATGGAGAGTGATAACAGGAATCTTTTCTAAACATGCCGATAGGGATGTAGTTTTCTATATTAGAAAAATTGAATTGAATAAGTCTAGTTTACAAAGCCCATAATAAACAAATATAAACATAACTCTTTAGTCGTAAAGTAAACATCATTGAATGGAAAAAGCAGAGAATTAAAGTCTTGCATGTTTATACGGGATGGTAAATATATATTTATATAGAATTCATTTATGAGTGGAGATTGACATATTTAAAATTGAAATGTGATAGAAATCATTGTCTTTTTGGAATTCAAGTTAATTTTGATTTTAATTGTTAGAAGTTGCAATAGAGACATTACCACTCAAATAATATTCTACCAAATTTTAATTGAATAATTATGAATACACAATATAATATCTATTTACTATATAATGTTATCTCCTCTTCTTATCTAGAAGGCATTTCTCTATAAACATTTTAAAATTAAAATTAATAAATTTTTATAATTTTTTTTTAATATTTTGAGTTAAAAAATATAGTAATAATTTTTTTTTTAAATATTATTTTTTTAATTACAAGATATTTGATTATATTGTGTTTGAATTTGATAATTTTTCTTTGAAATTTTATTTGAATTCTAGAATATTGTACAATTAAACATGCGTTTTAAATTTTTCTTATATTAAATATTACAAAATATTTTCAATTTTTTTTTTTATAAGATGACATTTTATTTAAAATTCAATGGAAGGTGTTAAATGCAATATATTAATATAGAAGAAAAAGTGTGTTCCTTGCATTTTTATCTTGTACATGTATGATGAGTTCAATATATGAATCTATTTATTTTACTATCCATCACCTTAGGAATAAGATTTTTCTTTCTCTTTATAGGACTAGAAAATTGGTGCAAATATATTGCTTGGAAAGCTTGGTATTTGAAGTCTTTTATTTCTAGTTCAAAACCTATTTTTATACATTTTTTTTCCCTATTCAAACAATTTCAGTATTGTGATGCATCTTGGTGCAAAGTGTGCATAAAAGGAAAAAGTATGGAACATAAGGTGGTATTGTTGATATAGTATGGACATATAACTCACCTTTCCTTATAGAGAAATGGTTCCCATTAAATCGCACGTTGTGACTAACTTAGTTGATGTCAATATGAAAACCCATTAGTTATGTTGAGTAATTTTGTAGCCTCATCTAGGTCCTTCAACCTTTCTTGTAGAGCAACATTCTTGTTGCACTTGAAAGATACCTTAAGGTATTTACCACACAAATGGATGATTTAATTGCATGTGGTGCATGAATTGGTCATGCACATATTTTTCCAATGGCTTGTAGATGTGAAACCTTCTTTAATGATGGTTAAGAATTAGTAAAAAAATAAAATAGACATACGCCTACCCAAGAATTAGTGAAGGACATGATTTTTCTAGTATGATTCAAAATTGAATTATGGTTTGTATACACATCTTTCTAATGTTAAGGGAAGTCATTCCTTATAATCTAGCACTCAAAAGAAGAGGGTACGAGAAATCCTTGCCATCTTATTGAGGAATTTGGTCCTTATACGTTTTACCCCAAATTTACACCAAATTTACACTGGTGCGTGTGCTAATTATTCATTTAATGATGATTGGTAGTAAAGTACGATTATTTGAGAAAAATATTGAAATGCATTGTGATATATTGCATTAAACGTTATTAAAAGTGTATACATGTTTGAAAATGTTGACAAAGTATACATATGCTAGGAATATTTTTTTTTGTCAGTTCTATAGTCACTACCAAATTTCTTATAATTATTGACATCCTTGAATATACAGTCAGTAGGGATTTAAATTTATATACAGCAAAAGTGAGATGACGAAGAATTTTGACAAGAGGCATCTTTTCGTTACTGTTAAATAGGAAAGACATTAACAAAGCATTGCAAAAGATAAGTGATGAGAGATGTATGGTGTAGAGACAAGCTTTTGAGCTGGTTCCCAATACTAGCATTAAAGTAGAAATCAAGGAAGTGTTATGGGGTCGATGCCCACGTGATTACCATGTATTTCTTTCTTTCAGATGATGACCATGTATTATTCAATTCAATTGTTCCATGATTTTCCTGCTGGAAGATGCGTTCCTTTTAAGAGTTTAAGCTTACTATATTAATATACGACAAAATTGAGATGATGGAGAACGATAACAGGCATCTTTTCTAAGCATGCCGATACGGATGTAGTTTTCAATATTACAAAAATTGAATTTGAATAAGACTAGCTTACAAATGCCCATAATAAACAAATATAAACATAACTCTTTAGTCGTAAAGTAAACATCATTGAATGGAAAAACCAGAGATTTAACGTCTTACATGTTTATACGGGATGGTAAATATATATATAGAATTCATTTATGAGTGGAGATTGAGATATTTAAAATTGAAATGTGATAGAAATCGTTGTGCTTTTTTGGAATTCAAGTTAATGTTGATTTTAATTGTTAGAAGTTGCAATAGAGACATTACCACTCAAATAATATTCTACCAAATTTTAATTAAATAATTATGAATACACAAAATAATATCTATTTACTATAATGCTATCTCCTCTTCTTATCTAGAAGGAGAAAAGGCATTTCTCTATAAGCATTTAAAATTAAAATTAATAAATTTTCATAATTTTCTTTTTTTAATATTTTGAGTTAAAAAATATATTAATTTTTTTTTTTTTTAAATATTATTTTTTTAATTACAAGATATTTGATTATATTGTGTTTGAATTTGATAATTTTTCTTTGAAATTTTATTTGAATTCTAGAATATTGTATAATTAAACATGTGTTTTAAATTTTCTTATATTAAATAATACAAAATATTTTCAAATAATTTTTTTTAGATGACATTTTATTTAAAATTCAATGCAAGGCATTAAATGCAATATATTAATATAGAGGAGAAAACTCTGTTCCTTGAATTTGTATCTTGTACATGTATGATGAACTCAATATATGAATCTATTTACTTTACTATCCATCACCTTAGGAATAAGATTTTCCTTTCCTTTTATAGGACTAGAAAATTGGTGCAAATATATTGCTTGGAAAGCTTGGTATTTGCAGTCTTGTCTTTCTAGTTCAAACCTATTTTAATACATTTTTTCTTTTCCCTATTCAACCAATTTCAAGATTTCGATGCAACTTGGTGAAAAGTGTGCATAAAAGGAAAAAGTATGGCACATAAGGTGGTATTGTTGATATAGTGTAGACATATAACTCACCTTTCCTTATAGAGAAATGGTCCCCATTAAATCTTGTGCACATTGTGACTAACTTAGTTGATGTCAATATGAAAAATCATTGGGTATGTTGAGTAATTTTGTAGCCTCATCTAGGTCCTTCACCCTTTCTTGTAGAGCAACATTCTTATTGCACTTGAAAGATACCTTAAGGTATTTACCACATGAATGGATGATTTAATTTCATGTAGTGTATGAGTTGTTTATGCACATATTTTGCTAATGTCGTGTAGATGTGAAACCTTTTTTAGTGATCATTAATAATTAGTAAAGAAATAAGAAGCACATACACCTACCCAAGAACTAGTGGACATTAATTTTCTAGTATGATTGTGAATTGAATTATGGTTTGAATATGCATACTTTCTAATGTTAAGCTAGTATGATTGTGAATTGAACCACTACTCATGAAACATGGGTCAATGAGTTTGACTCGAAACTGCACGGTTGAATCCTGATAGCAATATCATAATTTGACACGCTGTGGAAAAATACCTCCTACTTATCAATTGATGAGCTAAAGGGGCTCTATTATGAATGGTTCATAAGGTACAACACTTGCTGAAGGTTTTGCAAATGGGGTAACAAATCAAGCGGGCTTAACCTTGGAGAAAACTCCTGGCTCGTACTGGGATGGGTGACCTCCCGGGAATGAGCATCACCTAGATGCAATGAGTGCTAAGTGGACCATTCGATATCATGAGAGATGGGTTCTTATTGAACCACTACTCATGAAACATGGGTCAATTTGACTCAAACTGGGGTCATAATTTGACACCTCATCACGGGCTTTAAATCCTTGGAAAAAACAATGAAGTTTTGAGCTGGCACTACTGGGATCCTGACCTTACCCATGGGACGGACAATATCAGGCTTACCTCCTACTTATCAATTGATGAGCTAAAGGGGCTCTATTATGAATGGTTCATAAGGCACAACACTTGCTGAAGGTTTTGCAAATGGGGTAACAACTCAAGGGGCTTAACCTTGGAGAAAACTCCCTGGTTAAGCTTGAGCTGGAGTGGGATGGGTGACCTCCGGGACCAGTGCTTCACCTCTATGAGCATCACCTAGATGCAATGAGTGCTAAGTGGACCATGATATCATGAGAGATGGGTTCTTGTTGAACCACTACTCATGAAACATGGGTCAATGAGTTTGACTCGAAACTACACGGTTGAATCCTGATAGCAATATCATAATTTGACACGCTGTGGAAAAATACCTCCTACTTATCAATTGATGAGCTAAAGGGGCTCTATTATGAATGGTTCATAAGGCACAACACTTGCTGAAGGTTTTGCAAATGGGGTAACAACTCAAGCGGGCTTAACCTTGGAGAAAACTCCCTGGTTAAGCGCGCTTGAGCTGGAGTAGTACTGGGATGGGTGACCTCCCGAGACCGACCAGTGCTTCACCTCTATGACGATCCCCTAGATGCAATGAGTGCTAAGTGGGCCATTTGATATCATGAGAGATGGGTTCTTGTTGAACCACTACTCATGAAACATGGGTCAATGAGTTTGACTCAAAACTACACGGTTGAATCCTGATAGCAATATCATAATAAATGATATGTCAACTAAACTCGTGAAATGTAAAAATTGGGGGTGAAAGAGATAAAAGGATTATTGGGGAGTCATCAATCAAATTTATATATTTTATGTTTCATAAACATAGGTAAAAGTTGCTAATACATTGTTAAAGGTTATATTATAACATCTATGGGAGATATGTTTGTTATTAACAATCAAGGACTTCATTGATATTTTATTCTTAGAGAATGACTACAATTATTATTGAATTTCAAATAACATGGTACCCTTTAATAGTCAAAGAAATTGGTAATTTATCCATTGTTGTAGATAAAAGCTAATAAATCATGGAGATTTGTATTATGAGCACAAGTTAATAATCAATAAATTAATAGTATATCTTTTTATTCTTAATTATGATGTAATTTTAGTATCAAGTGCAAGAATGATGCAAATTTTCGTAACTTTGTTCATATACATATAGGTCGTAATATAAAATGGTATTAAATAAAATAAAAATTGTTCCTTATAAGTGTTGGGAAAACCAAAATATACAGGTACAACTAATATCATGTAGGGTGCACAAGATCTCAAATGCTAGAATACTTGATGTGTGAAGGTTGGGATTATTAAGATTTCTTAAACACAAAATTTTCTATAGCCAAAGGAGGATCATTTAAAAATCCAGGTCTGGAATTTTGAGTAGACAATGGTGGGGGACCAAAGAGAATCTCACCACTGAGTTCACTAAACCACAATATTGAGACTCCCAGTGAATCCAGATGACAAGAAAGTCTAGGTTAAATATCATGTGATAAGAACACTTTCTTATACTATACAAAATATATAATACACCTGATACAGGATTTCACATGCAATCACTTAATATTGTAGGTGATAAGGAATTCATTAATGAAACTAAAACTATACTTCTACCATTTGAATTATTTTATGATTAAATAAAATGAAACTATCATTTATTTCAATGATACACAATGTGAAGTTTGTTTAATAAGTCTCAGGTTAGCAGATGATTTTTTAACTTGAGTTTTTGATATTTAGTAAATATATCAAGAACATATTATGATATGGTTGATATCAGAGCATATTGGTATATGTAATTATAAGAAGTATTTAGCTATAATTGAAAAGTGCCAATATTTCCTAGTTCATAAACTAAACTATTGTAAGAATGTGGGATTGCATTGGAAGGAAAATAAAATTTGAGGTTTAAGGACATTATTAATATTATTGAGTTTACATATTCATAT
This sequence comes from Sequoia sempervirens, assembly GCA_007258455.2. Classification (NCBI taxonomy): domain Eukaryota; kingdom Viridiplantae; phylum Streptophyta; class Pinopsida; order Cupressales; family Cupressaceae; genus Sequoia; species Sequoia sempervirens. The sequence goes on along the minus strand of VDFB02271358.1, from coordinate 432,014,301 downwards.
GATGATCTTAAGGATATGGTATTGACCATTTGACTCTATTATGACTCAAATGTTGAATATGTTTAGAGAAGGTTTGTAATTAATGTCAATAAAGTAATAAGAATAATTATAATGGTTCATTTTGAATAACTCTACTAACATCTTGTTCTCCATAAGACTGAAATAAATTACCAAAGTTTTGAATATTATAGTGAAACAAATATAAAATCCCTAAGCAATTAAACTAGTTCAAGAGGTGAAAATTCATTTATTTTATAATCGACACTCCAATAGGATGGAATACTCTTGGATTTCATCCTCAACCTTCAAGAGTAACAAAAAAAAATCCTAACAAAAATCTCTTATCAATAGTAAATTAGCTTAACACTAATTTCCTTTTGGGTGGTGACTTAGTGTCTAAGTGAAGGGGCTTGTGAACCCTAACCGATTAAGGTTTGTAAAGATAATTTACCATTTAGGCTCATGGTAGGCATTAAGCTAATTAGACTTTTGAGGCTTGCATAGTTGTTGCATGATGAATAATAATGGTTGCGAGGTTCAATCTCAATATAATTGTATGGAAGTGTCATGGTATAGGTTCACTAAATTGAGAATTCGTGCATAGGTACCGTTGATAATCTATGTGAGGAGAACTATGTGTAACTTTGACCCGTTTGGAAGCGGGAACATAGGCAGTCCTTGGGTGAAGGATGCCCTTGTGACTTCAAGTCCATAGGGGGAGGGTCTGGGGGGAACTCCAAGGGTTGAGGTTGTTCCTAAGTGGTTGACCTTTCCTCCTCCATAAGCTTCAATTGATGCTGAAATGGGTATGAAATGAGTTAAGGGAATCTAATAACTTGTATTTAATGCATGATGTGTCTTTAATAGTAAATGAATAAAGTAAGTGATTTAAATACATATAATTGGTAAATGAATATGTGTATAAGTTCAGAAAATTCCATCTCATGTAGGTTCCATGTGATTTTTTGTGTTGTGAAAACTGACTCCACATCTAGAGGTCTTATGTATAGGTCCATATATATGTTGATTGTGATTGTGTTTCATGTTTTGCATGACCCATCCAAGAGTGAATGTTTGGAATATATGAGCAGTGACAGGTAGCCATTGGACCATGCCAATGATCGATATTTGGGCTACTATGAGGGATTAGTTAGCATTCACCTAGTTCATGGAGGTGAAGGTAGCAAGCTACCTTGGTTATGATTAAGATACAGTAATGGCTATATGGGTAGGGACCCATCCGTGCGGGTAGCGGTAGTCCAGGGCTAACCATTATATCAAGGGGGTTCACTGGCTAACACTAAGAGAACGGAAGTGACTGAGGCAAGTGTTACCTAGGATTGTGAAGAAGATAGTTGACAATACCACTAAGGTCACAAGTTGGTATATGTTGGGAGCTACTTCTTCCTGGGTGGACAGACTTATCGTCGGGGCCTATAGGTGATTGAAGTCAGAATCCACCAGGTTTGGTAGGTTCACTACTTGGGGAAACCCTCGGGATGGAGGATGGACCCGTGGTGTAGTATGGGATGCATTGAATCCCCTTTCCAATTGTCAAACTATATACTTAGTCTTGTGGGGTTGAGGACGGACCTGTGGTGTAGTATGAGATGCACTAAATCCTCTTCCCATTTGTCCAATGGTGCAAAAGATCGGTGGAAAGGATGGACCCATGGTGTAGTGTGCAATGCACTGATATTATTTCTATCTAAGATGCATTATGGACATGTTCTAGCCATTGTGATATGTTAGTTAGCCATTTTTCTTATGTTATGTGATGTATGGTGGAGCTCGTCACTATGTTTATGTGATATATGATGGAGCTTGTCACTATGTATTTGTGATATATGTTAGAGCCAGTCACTAAGGTAATTGTGATCTGTGAATGAGATAATAATTATGTACTTGTGAAGTACATATGAGCTAATCTCATTATACTTGTGATGTACATATGAGCTAATCTTGTTATACTTGTGATTTGAGTATGAGACAGTCACTGTTATACTTGTGATCTATGTATGATCCCATCACTATTATACTTGTACTGTGTATGAGCTAATGAACTTCTGTATATTAGAGGTATGGTCATGATGACCATTGCGCAAAATCTTTGAGTTTGTATGAACAACCTCTTGTGAGTATTCTGAATGTTTGTACACTAATGCTTGGTATGGACCCAATACTTGATGGCAAGGTTATTATCATTATATTATAATTAGCTATTTTGATAGCTTACATGTACTCAATTAATAGTTATGGGTTAACGGTGAGATAGTAGATCTCATACAAGAGGTGAGATTGAACTCCCTCTGTCATTGTTGGGTGAACTACGATGCCTTTGATTCCCATGAGGGGATACGTAGGCAGGGTCATCATGAACCCTCCGAGATTAGGTCGTAGGTATAGGAATGACCCTTATTGTATGAGCTTAACACATTTGAGTGTAAGACTATAAGTGTGACGTTGATTTATTGTCACCATGGTGAATGTTGAGTTATTGAATTTAACACTTCCAATATTTATGGAAAATGTTTGGTTGGTTAAATTGGTAGTTGTTGCTAATTGAAAAAAGAAAAATTGTTGTGCCCGAGAAGGGGATATTACATTGGTATCAGAGCAACCAAGTTCAAACGCTGGACCTATGAAGCTTAATTGACTCTGGATTAAGTAAGTCATCTTACACTATCAACCGACCATAACTAAGCTAGTCACTTAATATGTATGGAGTTGTTTTGAATATCTTAAATTTTATTTCAAGCTTGCAAGAATGTAGGGCTAGTCCTAACCAAGAGAACCTGAATGGGTGAAAAGGAAATTGAGATATAATGAAAATCATAGTACACAATGGAAGGTTGTGGTATTTGATTGTTAGTCTTTTCCATAAACCAATTATTGAATGGGATTTGACACCTTTTTATGCGATAATTGTCATGGCATATTTAAGGGTCATTTTCAATAGATGGTGTATTTGACTACCAAGAGCAATAATTGATGCATGATATTTTGACACTTTACAAGGTTTAACTGGTAAAATTGTATACCCAATGACATAATATAGACATATTTTAAGAAATATCAACCCCTAAATTCAAAATGGTGGATTGGATTAAGTAAAAATGTTCACTTGAGCATATGTTTGTAGTATGCACCCTCCTAAATATTGTAAAATTACATCAAATTCATCAAATCAAGAAAAGGGAAACCACTTGAGAGGCAAGGAGAAGGGGTTCAAAAGAAATTAACTTGGCTAATAACCCAAAAATTTGAACAAATTATCAAATATGAGGATTTAACAAGCTGAGATGGCTTATCCCAAGGGGAAAGGATGTCACATCCCTATCAGCAAGGACCCTCTCCATGTAGGCACTACGGGGTCAGCAAAAAAAATTAACAATAAAAATAAAAAGTTAGGTGGAGACGTGAATTTTTCCATTGACCATCCAACAAGAAAACATGTCATTTATGGAGCCACCTATCCCATTGACGATGGGGAGACAAACCAAAATAAATGGGAATGGCACGGGTATACGAGGGAACTCTTAGAAAACTATTAAGTATGGTGTCCCAATCCTAGAGTCGTCTTAAAAAAATGTTAGATTGCATTAACAAAAATAGTGTTGGGAGTCTCTAAACCCCTGCGACCCCTTATTCTAAGGTCTCTAGTTTTTCCTTTGAGGAAAATTGAAAGAATGGAAGTGAAGGTGAGAGGAAAGAGGTTTCTGGAAGTTGGGTAGGAAAATAGAGACCAAAAGATGCAAGAATGATGCAAATTTTGGTAACTTTATTTGTATACATATAGGCCGTAATATAAAATGGTATTAAATAAAATAAAAATTGTTCCTTATAAGTGTTGGGAAAACCAAAATCTACAGGTACAACTAATATCATGTAGGGTGCACAAGATCTCAAATGCTAGAATACTTGATTGGTGAAGGTTGGGATCATTAAGATTTCTTAAACAAGCAATTTTCTATAGCCAAAGGAGGATCATTTGAAAATCCAGGTGTGGAATTTTGAGTAGACAATGGTGGGAGACTGGATAAAATCTCACCACTTAGTTCACTAAACCACAATATTGAGACTCCCAGTCAATCCAAATGGCAAGGAAGTTTAGGTTAAATATCATGTGATAAGAATGCTTTATAATACTATACAAAAATATATAATACACCTGATACAAGATTTGGCATGCAATCACTTAATATTGTAGGTGATAAGGACTTCATTAATGAAAATAAAACTATACCTATACCATTTGAATTATTTTATGATTAAATAAAAAGGAATTATCATTTATTTCAATGATACATGACGTGAAGTTTGTTTAATAAGTCTCAGGTTAGTAGATGAGTTTTTAACTTGAGTTTTTGATATTTAGTAAATATATCAAGAACATATTATAATATGGTCGATATTAGAGCATATTGGTATATGCAATTATAGGAAGTATTTAGCTATAATTGAAAAGTGTCAATATTTCATAGTTCATAAACTAAACTATTATAAGAATGTGGGATTGCATTGGAAGGAAAATAAATTTTGAGGTTGAAGGACATTATTAATATTATTGAGTTTACATATTTATATTATGATCTTAAGGATATGGTATTTCCCTTTGACTCTAGTATGACTCAAATGTTGAATATGTTTAGAGAAGGTTTGTAATTAATTCCAATAAAGTAATAAGAATAATCATAATGGTTAATTTTGAATAAATCTAGTAAGATCTTGTTCTACATAAGACTAAAATAAATTACCAAAGTTTGAATATTATAGTGAAACAAATATAGAATCCCTAAGTAATTAAACTAGTCTGAGAGGTGTGGGTGGATGGGTGGGCTCCCCCTCGCCCCTCACACTGGAAATGGGTGTCTAGGTGGGCATGAGGTGGAGGATGGGACGGACGGGTGGCATTCGGACTCGGCTTGTAGTAGTCATGCCATCCGGCTAAATTTAGCGGAATGCGGTGGTTCATTGTAGGGTTAATCGACAGCTATTTAGTTCAAATTTTATGGAGTGGGTTTAGAGGCATGATGGGCTCTGTTATCACGACGCTATCGGAGGGACACGTAGCGTACAGTATTCCTTGTTCTCTGCACGGACGTGTCGTGTGGTAATCACCATAACTTTCATTGATCACAGCTCTTAGTTGAAGAGACTGGGGATGCATTTCTACTCATGCAAAGGACAGATTTGCATAGCCATTAATCTGGTTCTATATACGATGGCTGACGGATCATTATTCAGGTTTTATATTAATCTCATGAAGTCCGTTCCTAAATTTAGGTTCGGCTCCTTGGTTTTTGCCTTTGTGTTTATGTTGCAGGTTGCTCCGGTCATATCTCTGGCAATGGAGAGACAGTCGAAGTCAAAGTTCACAATTATCATTTCGGCGGAAGGTCTTGAATCCTTTGGTGTCGATACTCCTATCTCCTTAATGGCAATGGAAAGGAAAATTGCCTTTCGAGAGGTAACGGACCAGCGTCTTAAACGTATCTTGCTCGAGGACGACCCGGCGTTTATTGCAGCAGTGAAGATGGTCCTCGGAAAGGGTCATTTGGAGCGAAAAGAATTTTCCCGAGACAATGCCCAAATTTCATCCAGGTTTCTCACCTCACTCTTGGATATTGCCACCCCGAAGACAATGGCTAAAGAATTGATGGTGCGAATGTTTCGGAATGACTTGCTCAGGGGCATCGACATTACTCTGAAAGCGGCTCTTTCAGGCAAGGGCATACCACGCCCTGCGGACTTTGCTTCTATGTGGGAATCGGATGATGCGATCAAGATTTACCCTTTTCTTCTGGACCTCAAAGGCCCAGAATTATCTAGGCATCGTACACTTACAGAAGTGGCAGTGGAGTTTTTGAAACAAAAAGTGAAGTTAGTGCCGGTGGAGGGAACGGGCTGGGTGGAGGGTTTCATCTGTTTTGCAGAGGTAAATGGTTTCTGGTGATTTAGTGGGGAACGGGTTGGTGTCCAACTGGTTTTTTGCTTGGTCTTGTCCTGGTAATTCGTAGTTTCGTCGATCTAGGGATAAGTTTTTTTTTTGTAAATTTTGTGGAAGATAGACTATGCTTATATCCTCTGTTAGGTGCTTCCAATATGGAACTGGTTGAACTCTTCCTTGTTAGTTTTTTTTGGCTGTCTGAAGGTCATCAATGTAATTATTCCTGCATAGCAAACGACTGTATATTTCTCTTTCTATATATAAAATCATCACCTTACGAATCAAAAAAAAAACTAGTCTGAGAGGTGGCAATTCATTTATTTTATAATCGACACTCCAATAGGATGGAATACTCTTGGGTTTCATCCTCAACCTTCAAGAGTAACAAAGACTAATCCTAACATAAATATCTTATCAATAGTAAAGTAACTTAACATTAATTTCCTTGTGGGTGGTGACTTCATGTCTAAGTGAAGGGGCTAGTGAACACTAACTGATTAAGGTTTGTAAAGATAATTTACCATTTAGGCTCATGGTAGTCATTTAGCATAGTTGTTGCATGATGAATAATATTGGTGGCAAGGTTCAATATTGATATACTTGTATGGAAATGTCATGGTATAGGTTTGCCAAATTGGGAATTGGTGCATAGGTACCATTGATAAACTATGTGAGGAGAACTACATGTAACTTTGACTCATTTGGAAGTGGAAACGTAGGCAGTCCTTAGGCGAAGGATTCCCTTGTGACTTCAAGTTTGTAGGGGGAGGGTCTAGGGGGGTGAACTCCAAGGGTTGGGGTTGTTCCTAAGTAGTTGACCTTTCCTCCTCCATAAGCTTTAGTTGAGGCTGAAATGGGTATGAAATGAGTTAAGGGAATCTAATAACTTTTATATAATGCATGATGTGTCTTGAATAGTAAATGAATAAAGTAAGTTATTTAACTACATATAATTGGTAATTGAATATATGTATAAGTTTGGAAAAGTCCATCTCATGTTGGTTCCATGTGATTTTATGCATTGTGAAAATTGACTCCACATCTAGAGGTCTTATGTATAGGTCCATATATACATTGATTGTGATTGTGTTTCATGTTATGTATGACTCATCCAAGAGTGAACCTCTAGGATATATGAACACTGATAGGTAGTCATTGGACTGTGCCAATGATCGATGTTTGAGCTATTGTGAGGGATTAGTCAACATTCACCTAGCTCACGGAGGTGAAGGTAGTAGGATACCATGGTTATGATTAAGATACAATAATGATTGCATTGGTAGGGACCCATCCATGTAGGTAACGGTAATCTAGGGCTAACGGGTAAGTGCACAAAGTTGAGTCCACAAAACGTGGAATTTTTTGCCTTAGCCAAAAAAAATGAAATTGACATTGCAAACATGGGATCCCGATTTTTCTAAACAGGATCTCGATTTTTAAAAATCAGGATCCCAAGCCTAAATGCAATAGGGGATCTCGTTTGATAAAGGGTCCTGAACCAACGGACATGGAACGTGATCCTGATTGGTATGAAACAAGATCCCAATTTATAAAAATCGGGATCACGTTTTGTACAAATTGGGATCACATTTTCTAATGGTATTTATTTAAAAAAAAAACAAACAAACTGCATTTTACCTACACACGAGATCCCGAATTCAAGCGACAATGACCTCCACAAATAGTCTCCAAGTACCTGTCCACTCCCTTTTTTTTTGCATTTTTTCATTTTTTATTGAAATTGTCAATAAAATAACTATTTTTAGCATGTTTTTTTTAATTTATTTCACATTTTAAGAATTTTATTTCTTGTTATAGTAGAAATGAGGAATTGTAGAAATAGATGAAAAAATGCAATGAAACCTAAAGATTTCTCGATGAAAATGAAAAAATGAACCTTGAATTGTATTTTAGAAACATAACTTAGCTTTTGAAACCTAAATTATTTGATCAAACCAAAAAAAATTGTATTTGAAAACCCTAATTGAAACGAAACAAAAAAAATGCATTTCAAAACCCTAGAAATTGAAATTAAATAAAAAAATGCATTTAGAAACCCTAATCAAGCTTTTTGAAATCCTCATTTCAAATCAAATAGAAAAAAATGAATTTGAAAACCCTAGTTTGAAATGAAATGAAAAAATTACATTTAAAACCCTAATTGCTTAGAAATCGAAACCCTAAATTGAATTGAAACAACAAAATTTGCTAAAACCCTAAATTGAAATCAAACAAATCATTTTGATTTTGAAAACCCTAATTTTGAGCTCAAGAAAATACATTTGCATTACTTAAATGTTTTAAATTTCATTTGCATTGTATGGAGAAAACACTATGTTAAACTTTAGTTTCAATGTTAAATTATAATTAGATTGGAAAACAATATGTTAAAGAATAGTTACAGTTCATAAATTTTATCAATGTTTCTTTGCAAATTTAGTTAGCAAATTCATGAATCCAAGTGTACAATCGATTTCCAATTATCACTTAATTAGATAGTATTCAACATTCATTTATATTTAATATTTTGATCTCTCTTAGTCATGCCTTTTTCCATTTCTTGTTGTCAATTACTTGTTAATTAAGCTTCTAGTTTAGTCTAAAATCTCAATTTTTGCACTAGTTACCTAGACACTAAAAGAATCTAAATATTTTCCTATTCTTTCTTTTAGTTTCTTTCAATTCCAAACAATCAAAAATAAAATACTTGACTTAACATTAACTAATTTTACACTATACATTTTATATTATAAAATTCATTTAAGTGGGAAATTTTAATGAAAAAAATGTTAAATAAAATAATCTTATATTCAATTAAAAAAATATCCAGTTAAAATATACATCAAACTCAATCTTAATAATACATAATTATGTGTTTCAATTACACAAATAGTCAATCTATTCATAAACTAGGCACTAACTTGCAAGTCCATTATTCCAAGTGCCACCCAAACTTGATCCTAAGTTCACTAAACCCTAAACCCTTAACTCTAAAATCTAAACCCTTAACACTAAAGAATTCATTTTTTCCTAGGACCTTAAAATGAAATTTGGTTGCCTTAGGCAACTCCACCAAATTTTATTCCCTTAAGCCATGTCATTTTGTCGTAGGACCTTACTAAAAGGATCCCTTTAAGCCATCCTAAATTACCCTACACCCTAAACTCTAAACTCTAAACCCTAAACCCTAAAGACATCATTTTTTCCCTAAGCCCTTAATTAAATTTGGTTGCCTTGGCCAACATCACCAAATTTTATTCACTTAAGGCATGCCATTTTTTCCAAGGACCTCACTAGACATAGATCCCCTTACTTGCCATCCTATCACCCTAAATCATAAATCAATGTCTTAAGGGTCCTAATATGAAATTTCTTAAGGGGATCAAATAATTTCTCAAAATTTGGTGAAGTTTCCCAAGACAACCAAATTTAACAATAATAAGATTGTGCAAGATTATAATATGAATGAGATTTCATGATCTAGGTTGGTCTATTGAAACAAGAGCTATCTCAATCAACTGTTCCACAAGAAAATTTTATTCACTAACTTGAAAGTTCATTATATTCCAAGGGCCACCCAAACTTCACCCTATGTTCTGTAAACCCTAAATCCTAAACTCTAAAATCTAAACCCTAAACACTAAAGCATTCATTTTGTCCTAGGACCTTAAAATGAAATTTTGTTGCCTTAGGCAACTCCATCAAATTTTATTCCCTTAAGCCATTTCATTTTGTCATAGCATCTTACTATAGAGATTCCCTTAAGCTATCCTATTACCCTAAACCCTAAACCCTAAACTCTAAATTCTAAACCGTAAACCCTAAAGCCATCATTTTTTCTTAGGCTCTTAATGAAATTTGGTTGCCTTAGGCAACTTCACCAAATTTTATTCAATTGAGCCATGTCATTTTGTCCTAGGACCTCACTAGACATAGATCCCCTTAAGCCATCCTATCACCCTAAATTGTAAATCGATGTATTAAGGGGTCCTAATATGAAATTTCTTAAGGGGATCAAAGAAGTTCTCAAAATTTGGCAAAATTTCCCAAGGCAACAAAATTTAACAATAATAAGATCGTGCAAGATTATAATATGAATGAGATTTCATGATCTAGGTTGGTCAGTTGAAACAAGAGCTATCTTAATCAACTGTTCCACAAGAAAAAAATTCTTCACTAACTTGATAGGTATCAGGAGAAGAACAATTAATGGTTTTCATGATTATCTATGCTTGTATCTTCTTGTATCATATCTTCCTCATAGATAGGAGAGAAAGTAGGGTTTAAGTGAGGGATAGGCAAGGTTATATTAAGGATTGTTTCAATGGTTTGAATTTCTTGCTTTGAGATGTCCTCATAACTAGGAAAAATAGTGGAAGGATGGGTAACATGTTTCTTAATGATCTCATCTCTATGCTCTACATTGAACTCATAAGAGGGGATGTTGTACTTATGTAATCTATTTTTAACATGCTAAATTATGAAAAAAAATGTAAACAAATGTCCTACTAATCTTAATATTTTCACTACTAAAATGTGTTTTGGAATTTCAAAACTTACTAAGTTACACTAAATGGATGATTTGACCTAGATGCATAAAACAAAAGTTCTTAAAACTTTACAGACTAATACTATAGGTTATTGAAAAGCCTATGAAGCATGGAAAATCACCAAAAATATCATAAAAGTTATTTTTTGTAGGACTCCAAGGACTCATTCATTCAGTGGTGAATGGGTGCTGGTATGCTTTTCCAAGAAACTCTAAATTTGATATTGAAGATTAAAAACTGTGAAAATTTTATGCCTTTGTAACCCTAATAGGGACCCATTCAACCTATGGTGAATGGGTCTGGGTATAATATTTTTTAAAATTGAAAAGAGAAATTTTTGAGTGTTATATGTGTTTTCTATTTTAGATTTGAAACTCTAACTTCCCTAACAAAAATTTCCAGAAGTTAATGTTGAAATGAAAGTGCAATGAAGGATAAATGGTGAACTATATGAAACTTTTTGAAATAAAATTTTGACTCAATTTTTGAATATGAATGATTGAACATGCACTAATATGAAAGTACTATGCAAAACTAGTCTAACAGTATGCATTTTTGGCTAAATTTTTAGATTTAAAATGAATGAAACATGCAAGTTTACACCTAAAATGTAATGCAATTTGAAAACCATGGATGAAATTCAAACTAATGCAATACAATACAAACAAATGCAAATCCTAGATCTAGGGTTTTAATGGACTCCAATTTTTAGAATTTTGATGTACAAGGTTAGGTTCACCAAAATGAAATATATTAAAAATTAGTTTTATCAAGATGAAGAAAAATGATTCACCTATTTTGCTCCATATTTGATTCAACATGAGGGTTATGATGTGTAATTGAGTATCAAAAATTGAACCTAATTGATATGGCAATCAAAAGGTAGCTTTTAAGAGGGTTAAATGATGTGTACCTATTGCAAAAGGTGATTTTTTGGGCACTAAAGACTCCTGGCTAGGGCTTTGGAAAGTCAATTTCAAGGTTATGTTCTTCTTATTCTATACTCCCAGATCCTAGTTGGGTACTGTCGGAAAGCCGAAAATAAATCCTATAGCTTAATTTCTATGATTTGACCTTTTTTAGCAAGTTTGACAACTTTTTCTATTTTTCTCTCCAAATGATCTTCAACCCAAAACCGAAAATTACACGTCAAGGAAAAAAAAATTGTTTGTTAGGGAATAGGGGTTTTCCTTGGTCAAACCCTATTTTGGTAATTAAACCTTGAAATAGAAAAATGCATGAAAGGAATGATGAATGAAAAAATTCAATGTTACAACTCACCACACCTTATTCGGACCTTGGATAAATCTAAAAACTAGTATGAAGTGGCTTAATGAATGTAGATCTTGATCATAAAAATTGAGTAGAAACTGTAGACACCTAAAAATGACCTAGGCCTGCAAGCTTCATTTTTACCACTTTCGTCCTAACATAATTATGTTATTTAATTATGTCCTTCGTCCACATTCAACTATTGATTAAATAATTCATAATTATTTAATTAATTCAGGTCACTTATTCTTCATGATTATTAAATAAATAAATTTTATTTATTTATTAAATACGTCATTAACTGTTTAAGTCTTTCTTTAAATTAAATAAATCTCTTAATTTATTTAATTCCCTTTGTTATTTAATTCTTATTGATTATTAAATAAATGAATTATATTTATTTATTTAATACGTCACTAACTGCTTAATTAAATAAATGGATTTATTTATTTAATTAATTGATCATATCTCCTAAATTAAATAATTAAATTTAATTATTTAATTGCTAATTTATATTCTTCTCATTTTAAATAAATTAAATTATTTAAAATGTCATGTCAATCTTAACTGTCAGTCCTTTTTGATAAATAATCTGAAAAAGATTATTTATTATCTCTCGAAATCCATAATTTGAATTATTTTAATTCAAATTAGTAATTAATCTTCCAAAAATCAAGTAATCAAGCAGATTCTTGATTTTCCAAATCTGATCTTCAGTCCAAATCTTATCTCTTTGATTTTTTGAATCTTGCAAATCAGGCAATCTCTATCTTCTTGATTTTTCAAAAATCTTTATTTCTTTAATTAATTTCCTCATTTATTCTCCACCGTCGATCCAATTTTATTCCGACTGTTCGATTAAGGATTTTGCCCTAACCCTAATTAGGGATTCTCAGGTTAAATCTGGATCGTTCGTTTTAGGGTCTTTTCATTGATTTATCTCGTCCGTCCGTTTGAAATGGCATTTTCTATAAAATGTCATTTCCTTCTCATGTTTGGGACCTTGACATTTTTACGTAATTACTATAGTCATTTACTTAACTTCACATTTCATTGTCATAGGCAATTGTAGTATTTCATTATTGGCATTAGGTTTTAGGCATTTGATTAATATTGACATTGGCTTTAGACATAGACATAGGCATTGGCAAGAGTCATAGGCATATCAAATCCTTCAAATCTTATTGTAGGGCTTAGGCATTTTAGATTACTCAAGAGGATGAATCTGAGGGTAACATATTATCCAGCAAGCAAGAAGGTGTAACGAAGGTCAATCATGGAAGATGGAGACTCTTGGTAATATCGTTCCTATTTGTTTTCATTATTTTCCTTTGTACTTTGTTATTTCATTGGATTTTTAGTGTTATTTGATCTAACCATTTAACAATCTATTTTTTCCTTGATTACATTGGTGAACCCAGCGTTTTGTAGAAAAAATTCGTGTGTTTTTGTTTTCTTTTCACTGTTTTGCAGGTTACATCCAAAACGTCATACAAAATCCCGTCACCTTCAGTTGAGCACAGAAAAATGGGAAAATAAAATATTTTCAAATAATTTCTGGGTTTTGTATATCTCACTCTCAGCTTTCCAGAACATCAAACGGTTTTAAATTTTGTTGAGATTTGAGAAAGTTATGGGTATTTTACTGTTCGTTATTTTTTTAATTTAATTCTTAAACCCGCGTTTTCTTTTGTCTATAACATTTTTTTTGTGCAAAATCGTGGAAAAAAATTTCTGGGTTTTGAAGGTCTATCATTTAACTTTCCATGGATATCTACCACTTAAAATTTTGTTAAGTTTTGAGCAAGTTATCACCATTTTAATTTGCTGTAGTCATTAATATTTTCTTTTATTTATTTATTTTGTGTTACTAATCTTTTCTTGTAGCATGTGGCGATCCCCATTTGTGAGCCAAAGACCATTGCTTAAAGAGACTACTAATTCATTGTTTGTAGATTCACATGTCAAAGAAGGAATACAAACATTGTGCTTGTTTTTTGTAGAGTAGCAAACATTTGAATTTGGTGCATATAAAAAGAACACGTCTTCTTTAGTTGATTGTGCTTGCAAGATGGTAGGTGAATATGCTCTCACTTAGTGAAAACCTTGTGATCAGAAAATTAGACCCATCTTTATTTGTTAATTACCCTTAATGATTCGGTATATCGGAGTATCATCTCCCCTTGCGCATTCGTGTGATCCTGGGTGTAAGAGAAACGGTTACTGACTCTAGAACTTGGGCCTGTTCTGGTGGGAAAAAGTACTCACCCCAGGATGACTCAGACCGGTAGCACCCTAACACCGAGGGACTTCCAGCTAGTATATAAAAGTGGGTTCTTGGGGAAAGCCCAAGAATCACGAACGTGGTTCCGACAAGATGTATCCGAAAGGGGACTCTCGCCGCATGGATCTCGCCCCACGAACGAAATGCCCGAATTAAAAACCTCTTGTCTTAGTGTCCAACCATTCTTTGGCCGTTGTTTGGTATAGTGCGAGGTACAATATCATGCCCGAAGATACTCACTACTGATCCCCTTGAGTAGAGATAGCAATTCTTGGGATGTCACTATCCAAAGAATCTGAATTTGGTGTGCTCAAATGACGTTAATGAGCCGTGGAGGGGAGCCAATGCCACCAAAATTCTAAGCTATCCGCTCTCGAGAAGGAAAGGTGTTTATCACCAATCCGGGGTATAATAGGTGGGCTATATCAAGTATACAAAGCCTTGGCCTATTGGCCTTTTAGGATTGTACTTGTCTCATGTGTGCTTGCTTACAGTCAAAACATCATGCTTGTCAAGTGTTTTCTAGATCACTCAAACAATATACACAACATTCACAAATCTGGACAAAAATAGTTGACCTTGGACAACTCAGACTTTTCAACAAGACATTCTAGAAAACAATCTCAGTCCTCATTTTGAACTTAGACTTTGCATTGTTCATCTTAGTCATCATTTTAAATCTAGACATGGCATTTATAACATTAAGTCCTTAGTTAAACATCATCATCTTTGGTACTTTAGCCTTGACAACTTTGTCATCATGCATTAATCATTTCCTTAGGAAAACGTCATCATAGTCTTGCATTGTCATCCCTTATTCCAAAAATACAAAAAAGTTAGTGGAATAACTTGTCATCTTAGTCTTCATTGTCCTTTGGCATTAGTCATTTTATTTAGACAACATTGCCATATTTCATCCTTTATTGTCAAAAATCCAAAAACATAGTCTTGCATTGTCATCTTTTATCCAAAAAAATTCAAAAAATATAGGCTAGTGTCATCCTTGCATTTAGTTGTCATTCTCATCATTCTCATTTGAGAAAATCCCTTTTACAGTTGAGACTAGGCTTCAAAGACAACGACAAATGGCAAACTTTGGACAAGATTCTTATCCCAACATTGACAATAACACTTACGACACGAACAAACATTGGACCTTTTCTGACCCATTTCACAACATGAACATGCAATCTTCCATGCACATGCCATCTTCATCACAAAACATTTTTAAGCCATTCATATAAAGAGACCAAAATGGACGAGTATATTTCAAAGACATAGAAGCTGCAAAGAAAAATCTTGATATATTCTCCTTTGTAAAAAAAATTAGTCTTACGTGACCCTCAAAGGTATCTAGCCACGCTTTTGGACGAAGGGGCTAAGTTACCACAAGGCTTTGACATAAATACTTTGCCACCATCCATCTACCCTCACCATCAACAATCACTTGACATAAATCCCACCAATAATTCACAACAAACATCCACTTATCACCCTTATCCTAACCTTGACAAGGGAAGCCAACTGTCCAATAGTCCATTCCAAACCTCCATGTCATATTCTGACCCTTCACCTATTAATTCAGTCCAAGTCTCCACGTCCTATTTCAATCAACCTTACACCAATCCAGTCGAAGTCTTCATGTCATATCCTTGTCCTTCAACACTTAATCCAGTCCAAGACTCCATGACATATCCAGTCCAAGACTCCATGTCCTATCTTTGTCCTTCACATGCTAGTCCAGTCCAAGTCCCCATGTCATATCCTAGTCCTTCACATACTAGTCATGTCCAAGTCCCTACATCCTATCCTAGTCCTTCATTCATTAATCATTTTCAAGTCATCCCCTCACAAGCCACATCTAGTCATGAAAATTTTGTCATTGCTCAAAGTCAAATCCCATTGTCTAAACTTGAGGATACATGTCAAAATGAAAGCCCAAAGCATAACCTTATAATGTCACCTTCATGTCAAGAACAAGGTAGTCCATCCCATGACCCTATCTTAAACTCCATTCAGGGAGTCCTTCAAGACAATCATGACATCCAAAACACACCTATTCATGACAACCCCATCTTTGAACAAGACCCTACCATTGACCAAGAAGTCCAAATCCATGACAACCCCATCTTTGACCAAGACCCTATTGTTGACCAAGAAGTCCAAAATGATCCACTCCTTGACCTTTACGCCATTCATGATCAAACACTTTCCAATCCTATACAGGCCTCGACTATTGATAGTTTCCAAAATGAGACACTTGCCTCCATTACACACATAGATGATATTCCTCAAGCACAAGAGTATTCCAATATGGACATATTTGCAAATGATGAAGCTATAGCTAACTTCATGGGACTATATGATAATGACCATCAAGACGGTTTTGACATTGCTTTGGAAGCACCAATAGAATCATCTGAACCTGACATGTCACATGATCAGACCAAAGATATCAATCAAGAATATGTCCAACATGAAAATGAAGCTAAGACACGTTATCACCTAGGGTCATCTATCTTTGTTAGAGCAGGCTTTCTTGCAGATGAAAATATTACAAGTGACAGTGTCCATAGACATCATGATAGGTTAGCATCTTGCTTTCAAAACAATAAATACCCCATCGCAAATAGAATCTGTCAAAGCATGCAATATCAAGGTAAAGGACTAAGCATACATGAGCAAGGCATTCTAGAACCAATACAGCTTCAGGAAAATTATAGACATCAAGGTCTTGGCTATTCCTCAGACAGCAAATCAAACGATGCCAGTGGTACCTCCTCAATACTAGGGGCAACCTTGTCAGATACAAATGTCAAAATGGAGTCCATGAGAAATCCTTGTCATAAGATTGTTGCCAACACCCCCTCCACCCACACCATAAACTGTCATTCTATGATAAATCAACCTCCCATTTGGAACCAAAAAGAACAAAAGTCTTACAAGTCAAAAGATCAAAATCAATTGTCAAAGGCCATTGAATCAAACAAAAGGACAAGTGGACAAATAAAATTAAAATGGATCCCAAACAAAGATGGATCAAACAAAGACACCAAGTCAAATACAAAAGTCAATTACAATGTGGAGCCACAAGACAAAAGGAATCCCACATATAACATGTCCACCTCCTTCAAAATGGTCATCAATCAAGGCATATAAAAGTGTTGGTTCCAAACGCCATCCCTCCAAAATCCGTCATACACCATCCCAAGTTTGGAAAGTAAAAAGTCATTCATCCAAATGTCCAAACAACCTTTCCACATCTACCATCATTTGTCATAATCCTACATCTCGCCTAAAGTCCAAAAATCCTATGTCACAAATCTATCACATCTTGGCAGCAACTCTTTACCACAAGGACTCTCATGGCACTCTATTGCAATGTGCGTATTTTGATAAGGCCAACACTAGTATCAGAAAGGATCACAATGGCATTGATCAGTTGTATACAAGTGCTACAATCCTGACAAGACAACTCCTTTAGCAAGGTCATTATTGGCATATCATGGCACTAGTCTCTACATTGGCATTGTCAGTGGATTCAGAACAGTCAATGGTTATCTAAAGCATCCAGGCTATCCAAATATCAGAAATACAAAAAAAAAAAATTCAATAATGTAAGAAAATTGTCACCCTAATGAAAACCTGGCAAACAGGCATCTTGGTGACACCAAAAAAAATCAAAAATTCAAGAAAATAGTAAAGAGAAAAATTTCATCCAATGGTGAAAACCTGGCAAACAGGCGCCCTGGATAAGTACCATGATGAAAACCTGGCAAACAGGCGTCATGTGTAAAATAAATCATCTATGTGGATTTTTACACTTGGGGGCAAGTCGTCTCATTTCCTATGCCTTTCTCATGACATTTACGCCCATCTAAGCCCTATCATTTCTGTCCATTTTTCCACCTACCTTGGTCTTGACATAAAACTGACACACATAAATCATGCTTTGGGAAAACTCTTGACATGTTTATCCTTCGGTCATACACAATTCACGAAACATCATGTCATCGACCATCATAGTCTTATTGTCCTTATATGACATAGTCCTTGAAAATCATATAACATTCCCTTAGTCTCATGTCTCCGGTCTTTTACCAAGGCCACCTCTCATCCTTTCATGTATGTCACCTATCTTGGCTTTCCCTTGTCAAACAATCTAAGGAAACTCCATCATCCCATCTAGCCCTAACGAAGTCATTCCAAATGCAACGAGTCCAATTCATACAAACACATTATCCAAAACATTACTTGACTGCATTCTTGGTCTGGCTGTAGACCTCCATACTTTTGTCACATTATCGTCATCGTCCTCAAGTTGTTTCGGGATGCGTCCTTCCCATGTCAAACAACGTTGTCATCACCTATCAATTGGTATTCAACTTGACTAGGGGCACAATCATGTTTGTCCTTGGATTCTCATGTGTAGGCATCAGTCATATGCATTTGTCATGATCCTCTTAAACGTCAAAATCCAAAAACATCATAAAATGTCCTGAAAAAAGACAAAAACATCACAAAAAGTCTTGAAAAAAAGACAAAAACATCATAAAATGTCCTCAAAAAATCCAAAAAAAAAACCATTGCAAAAAGTCCTGAAAAAAGACAAAAACATCATAAAATGTCCTGAAGAAAAGACCAAAAACATCATAAAATGTCTTGAAGAAAGACCTAAAAATCATAAAACGTCCTAAAGAAAAACCCAAAAACATCCAAATCAATATCAAAATCCTAAAAATGGAGTCAAAGTCAGTCATGTCAGTCAGTCCATGTCATTGTCGAACTACGTTGTCTCTGCGCATTTGCTACGTAGGCAAGGCCATCAGTCGATGAGTGTCCGAGACATTAGGTCGTCCTTTTAGGTTGGTGAAAATAAAATCATGGCATTTGTCACAATCGTCACATCGGTCAAATAAGTCAGACATAGTTAAAATCAAACACAAGACAGTCATTTGAAACGTCAATGTCAAAATTGGTCAAAATTAGACAACACAGTCCAATCAATCATACAGTCAACATCAGTCAACTTGCCAAAACACATTAGTCAAAACAATGTCAATCTCGTCACTCTTTGGTCCTCTTCAAGATGTGTCCTTCTTGGAGTTAGACCTCGTCAAAATGTTCTTTGCCTTTTTAGGATGTGTCCTTCCTGACAATAGGCCCCGTCAAACTGGCAACACCGTCAAATTGGCAAAACTCTTAAACTGTCAGAACTGTCAAATCAAACAAGAATTCAATCTTTGGCAAACAAACATTGGCAAACAAAATAAAATGGCTATTAATCTTTCTAGTCTATCTTGTCTTATCTTTTGATTATCTTGGCTATTTTGTCTTATATTTTTACTGTCTTGTCTTTTTGGTCATGTTACTAGCTACCTCGAGGATGTCCCATGAAGGATTTAGAGGTGCGATGACGTCTCCTGGCCTATTTTATTTTCTTTGACTGTTGTCTATGGATTGTCTTGACAAAAAGACTGAGGCAACTTCACCCTTAGTATGAGGTAGAACATTCCTTGTCTGTGACTGTCTGTTTTTCAAGTGGATGACCTTGCACACCTTGGTCTACGTCATATCATGGTGTTTGTTGTCCATTTGTGTCATTTTTACCGCCCAATGATGATTAAGAGCAATAAATATTAGTCCTATGGCAATGTTTTGAAGGATTTGGTCTAGGAACTAACATGCATCTTCTTTAGTCTTGTCATTTTCTCTCACCCATCTCATATAGGCATTGCATCCATATCATCATCCATATCTTTTACACTAACATTTCTTTGTCTCTTCATATTCTAGTCTTCTAATCAATTTCGAGAGCACACCCATGTTCTTGGAACCTGTATGTCCTCTCGAGGGGGCATACCACAACCCTCCTCGTCTTTCTTCCTCATCTTATTTTGCACTGGGGCATATTTTTGACTTATTTTCTTTGTCACAATGCGACATGCTACATTATAACAAAGAGGGGCAAAATGTAGACACCTAAAAATGACCTAGGCCTGCAAGCTTCATTTTTACCACTTTCGTCCTAGCATAATTATGTTATTTAATTATGTCCTTCGTCCACATTCAACAATTGATTAAATAATTCATAATTATTTAATTAATTCAGGTTACTTATTCTTCATGATTATTAAATAAATAAATTTTATTTATTTATTAAATACGTCATTAACTGAACGAATGCTACATTATGGATGTTCTTGGGAGAGGGAGGATGGCTCTGCAAGTGCTGTATGAGGCCGCAGCCATCTAGGCTCGGCCTGCATGTGGTCTTTTGGTGGTTGCATGTGTAGTTGGGGGTCGGATCTGTTCTCTTCTTCTCTGAAGCTTGTTGGGGGTGGGTTTTTTTATGCTATTCGGGGGGAGGTTCTTTTCTTTTGAAGCAGGTGTGTATTCTGGGGTTGGGGGGTTGCGATCCTGGTGTCCAGTGGAGTGTGCCTTCATCGAAGGGATCTTGGTTTTATTTTGGCCTTGCTAGCTCATTTTGCGTTGTGTGCTCTTTGATGGATACTGGAGAATCTTCTAGGGTTTGTCCCAATATGGACTTCCGTTCTGCTTTTGGTTCGAAACCCTCTCCACAGGGTTCAAAGATTTTTGATAATAATCTTTTCTCGGTGGAACCTGAGAAAGTCGAGATGGGCTCGGCAGGGGGGCCTAGAATTCCGAAGATTAATGGGTGCCTCGAACGGTGTAAAGAGAGGCCGAGTGTAGTCATTCCAATGGAGATGTTGGCTGAAGACATTGATTATTATGCTCGACATTCTCTTTATTGCAAATTCTTAGGTTTGAAAATTTCTTTGCAATTCTTGGATTTGTGGGCTCAAAAGACATGGATGCCTGAGGGAGAGATGGAGATCCGCCTCCTGGCAAATAACTACTTCATGGTTACATTTGACTGCTTGGCTGATCGGAATAGGATTTTTGAAGGGGGCCCGTATTTTTATAACCAGGTGGGCTTATTTATTAAGCCATGGCATGCTGGCTTCAACCCGGCAGAGGAACTTCCGAATCGGGTTCCGGTTTGGGTTCGTCTTCCAAGGCTCCCTGTGGAATGCTGGCGAGAGGATGTGTTGTGCCTATTAGCCTCGAAGCTGGGGAAACCTGTGGGTTCTTCTCAGCAAACACAATTCAAAAAGGTAATGACTTTTGCCCGGTTTTGTGTAGAAATTGATTTAAGTAAGCCATTGCCAGACTCGTTAGAAGTGAGTGCAGGAGATTATTCATGGGTGCAACAGCTGGATTATGAAACACTTCCCTTCCGTTGTCGTTTCTGTCATGAGTATGGTCACCTCCTGCGCAGATGTCCAAAGGCCAAGCCTTTGGAGGCTCATTCTTCTCAACCTTCAGCTAATCCACCTAGGGTGGATAAGGGCAAGGACCCCATTCAGGGTTCTGGTGGTAGGGAAGATGGATTTATTCCCGTTAGAGGCCGAAACAGAAATAAAGGTCATAAAAGGACTTTGAAGGACAGGCAGGAGGAGGACACCTTCAACAGGTTTGAGGTGCTAGAGGATCTTAGTCAACAGGAGGTGAACCCAGGATTTTTGGATCTAGATCATGGGACTTTGGATATTGATCAGCATGGCCCTTCGGTTGAGGCAATGCTTGCTCCCCAACAGGAGGGGGGTATGGGAGTGCCATGCTTAGATGAGGTTGGGAAAGATCCTAGTCAGGTATTGCTCAACTCAGAGGTGATTATGGCTCCGCTTACTGATGGGACTTTGGCTCTAGGGACAGATCGTCAAATGGAGGTTCAGGATGAGTTGGGTGGTAGTGCTGAGGTAGTGAAAGATAGTGTAGATAAGGTTCACCTCTTGCAAAAAGTTGGTCCGGAGGTGGGCAAGAAGAATATTAAGGCATCCTCTCAGTTGGGTGTTCTGCAAAAAGTTCTCAAGAAGGGGGGGCCGGAGAAAATTTCTAAGCTGGGAAGGAAGAAGGATGAGGAAAAGATTAAGATGATAGGGGAGACTTTGGTGGAGTCAGGGTCAGTCAAGACTCTAGATTCGCATTTTTCATGCCCCTCGAAATGATAGTTCTCTCTTGGAATGTTAGGGGCTTGAACAGTGGCCCTAGACAAAAAGCTGTTCGGGATTTGATTAGGTGTCATTCGCCTGATGTTCTTTTTTTGCAGGAGACTAAGCTCTCTGTGGAGGGTATGATGGATTTAGTTCCTAAGTTATGGGGGAATGGTGGATGCCAATGCATTGGTGCTCAAGGGTCTTCTGGCGGGGTGGCATGCTTATGGAACCCACGTAAGATTTTCCCCCTCTGGTGGGGGTCTTTTAGGTCCTCCCTTTCCATGGTGGCCTCTTGTTTTATGTCAGGGGAAATTGCTCTCTTCTCCAATGTGTATGCGCCTGTGGAGTTGCAGGGCAAGCAACTTTTGTGGTCCAACATTCATCTAGTTCGCAGCTTATTTCCCTACCATCCTTGGATTATTGGAGGTGATTTTAATGCTATCACGGAGCTTGCTGAGAAACGAGGTGGTATTGCAAGGTTGGAGGCTTCTGCTTTATTGCTCCAGGACAATATCTCTGCTTTGAATCTTGTGGATATCAAGCCTGGCAATGGTCTTTTTACTTGGAATAATAGGAGAATTGGTGATGCCTCTATTTCTGAAAGACTGGATAGATTTTTGGTGTCTAGTTTTTGGGTGGGGGACAGGTGGTTGATAAGCTCTGAAATTTTGGATGGTCGTGGTTCTGATCATTGGCCTATTAAGCTAGTGGTTGATGTGCCTCAACGGTGTGCTAGACAGACCTTTAAGTTCCAACTCATGTGGCTTAGGGATGAATCTCTTCATGTTTTGCTCCCTAGTTGGTGGGATCAGGGGAAGCCAGCATATGGCACTGCCATGTACTCTTTCTCAAAGAGGCTCCAGTATGTTAAATACAGATTGAAAAGATGGAATAGGCAGCATTTTGGTAATTTATTTCAGGAAAAGCAAAAGGCACGAGATAATCTAGACCTAATTACCAGACAAATTCGAGATCAAGGCCTCTCAGAGGAGCTGAGTTTATTAGAGGTTGCTGCAACAAAAGAGCTTGAGGAATGGGAGTTAAGAGAAGAGATTTTTTGGAAACAAAAGTCTCGTATTGAATGGCTCCAGGCTGGGGATCGAAACACTGCTTTCTTCCATAACTCAGTTAAGGATCGGAGACAAGGTAATGCTATTTCTTCTATTCTGTTGCCTAATGGGGAATCTTTGTCCTCTTCAGCCTCTATTTCAGCTGAATGCATTCATTATTTCTCTACCCTTTTCTCTGAGGATTCGCCTCCTGCGGAGGAGGATGAAGCTAAAATTTTAGATTGTATCCCGAAGCTGGTGACTAATGAAATGAATGAATCATTGCTTGCTCCTATTACCTTGTCGGAGCTTGAGAAGGTTGTATTCCAGATGAAGAAAGGTAAAGCTCCTGGGCCTGATGGATTCCCCATTGAATTTTTTCAAGAGTTCTGGGAAGTGGTTAAATTGGACCTTTTAGAGGTTGTCCAAGAATCCTTTATACATAAACAAATGTTGAAGTCCCTAAATGCTACATTTTTAGCTCTTATTCCTAAGAAGATGGGAGCTAACTCCTTGGATTTGTTTAGGCCTATAGCTCTATGTAATGTTGTGTATAAAATTATTACTAAGTTGATCGCAGAAAGGCTGAAGCCTTGGCTTGATGACTTAATTTCTGAAGAGCAGGGGGGTTTTGTTGCTGGAAGACAGATCATGGATGGGGTAGTTATTGCTGCTGAGGCCATCCATTCTATGGAATCCTCAAAAGATAAATCTATGTTTATCAAGTTAGACATGGCTAAAGCTTATGATCGTGTTAAATGGAGTTTTCTATTTAAAATCCTTGGAGCTTTTGGCTTTGCTGAGGGTTGGATTGAATGGGTTAGGAGTTGTGTCACTTCCTCCTCCTTTTCGGTGCTTATCAATGGTGAGCCCACTTGTTTGTTTGGTGCTTCTAGAGGCCTTAGGCAAGGAGATCCCCTATCTCCTTACTTATTCATCCTCCTTGCGGAAGGCCTGGGAAGACTCATTCGTGCTCAGGTTGCTAGTGGCTTGCTTCAGGGATGGAGTTGGGGAGATGGTATTCCCCCTCAGTCTCATCTGCAATTTGTAGATGATACTGCTTTGATGGGCAGGGCTAAGGTTGAGGAGGCTCTCAATTGGCGCAGTGTCTTGGATAGTTACTTGGCGGCTTCTGGGCAGCGCATAAATGAGGGGAAGTCCTTCATATATTTCTTCCACACTCCTAAAGGTATTCAAAGGAGAATTGCTGGTATCCTTCGGTTTCAGATTGGTTCGCTTCCTTTTTCCTATCTTGGAATCCCTCTTGCTATTCGCTCTCTCCCCAAAAGGTTTTGGCAAGAGACTCTTGATAAGTTTCGAGGATTGGTCAGTCATTGGACTTGCAGGTGGCTTTCTTCAGCAGGTAGAGTGACTCTCTTAAAGTCGGTGGTCCAGGCTCTTCCTGTTTATAAATGCTTTGTTCTTTCTGCTCCTTCAAATTTTATTAGAGATTTCGAGAAATTGTCTCGTCAATTTCTGTGGGCTGGTAATCTTCTTCATAGAAAATGGAGTCTGGTGAAGTGGGATGTTGTTTGTAGGCCAAAGCAGGAGGGGGGTCTTGGTCTACGGCGGGCTGATTTGAATGGGCAGGCCTTGGCTACTAAGTTGTATTGGCGTTGGTGCTCTCAACAGCATATGTGCTGGGCTAAAATTCTAACCTTCAAATATTTGGGGGCAGTAGAAAGTATGGAGGTAGCAAGGTTTAGTATGGAGGGGAAAGGCTCTGTGATCTGGAGTACCCTTAAACGTGGTGCCAAGTTGGTTAAACAGGGACTTTTTTGGATTTGTAATGGGGGTCGAGATGCTCTTTTCTGGTATGATTCTTGGGATGGATACCCACCCATTGTGTCATCTCACCCCCATCTCCAAGATTTGTGCCAGCTTTTTGTGGAGGCGGGGTGGAGTCATGTGGCAGATTTCAAATCTCAACAATCTTTGGGTCAAATTTCTGTGTCTAGGTGGAAGAGCCCCTTGGATTGGCCTCCTGGTGGTGCAATGGAGGATCGTCAAGAGCTTGCTAAGATTTTATCGAGTCGTGTTTGTAATTCTCTCCAAGGGGTTGATGTGCTTGCTTGGGGTCCTGACTTGAAAGGAAAATTTTCGGTTGCCTCTGGTTATCAGGTTTTGGATAAACAGGTCTTTGGAAGCTCCCAGGTTTCTTGGTGGAAGCATGCTTGGAATAAATTTGCTTGGCCTAAGTGTAATTTTTTCTCTTGGCTCGTGGTTCAAGGTAAGTGTCTTACTTGGGATAATCTTTGCAAACGTGGGTTCCAAGGGCCCCTCCATGTGCATTCTATGTGGTCAGCATGATGAATGCTTATCACATCTCTTTTTTCAGTGTTCTTTTGTTAAGACTATCTGGCATCATTGGTGGAATCTTTGGAGCTTACCGTGTTGCCATGTCTCTTCTTTGGAGGATTTTTGGAAGAGACAGGGTTCTTCTCCTGCTAAAACCTCTTTTCTTAAAATTGCTTGGAGCATTGGTCCTAGTTTGATTGTTTGGCAAATTTGGTTGGAACGTAACAGAAGAATATTCTTGGATAAAAAATTGCTCGTGGGGCAACTTTGGAGGCGAATTCTTGGGGCTTTGCTGGAGACTTTGACTGCAAAGTGTGACCTGTCTGTGCCGATTGATCCTGGGGACTTGGGTGTTGTAAATTCCCTGGGTCTTGCCACAGGGGAGAAGTGTATTTTGAGCAAAGTGCATCGTAGGCGTGGGCGTGAGAGGGTTGCTCGTGAGGGCTTTTGGTGCCCACCTGCTCTAGGGGAGTTGAAAATTAATACAGATGGGTCATCTAGGGGTAACCCTGGGCATGCTGGGGTTGGTGGTATTGGTAGAGATAGCCTTGGAGTGGTGGTTTTCTTCTTTTCTATGTATCGTGGTTTGCAAACTAATAATCTTATGGAGGCAAGCGCTATTCTCTTGGCGATTGAGCGTGCGGTTTCCCTTGGATGGCGGCGGATTGTTTGTGAAGCTGATTCTCAGGTGGTTATTGATATGTTGAATAATCGAAATGTGGAGGATGTGAACTGGCAGCTAGCTGTGGTTGTCAAACAGATTATTTCTCTGTGCTCTACCTTGGAATCCATTGTTTTCCGCCATATTCCACGGGAGTGGAATATGGTGGCTGATGGGCTGGCTAGATGGGCGTCGGAAAAGACTGATTCTTGGTCTGTGGATGATTGGAGCAATCTCCCTGTTGATATGGCCCCTGTTCTTGAGGAGTGGGTTGCTGAGGATATGAGGTGCTTCTTGGGTGTGAATTAATTCTTGTTGTTTTTGGCCCCTTGTGGCTTCCTTCTTTGGACTTTGTATTGCTGTTATGATTCAATAAAGTTTTTACCCTCTTTTATTAAAAAAAAAATACGCCATTAACAGTTTGTCTTTTCTTTAAATTAAATAAATTTCTTAATTTATTTAATTCCCTTTGTTATTTAATTCTTATTGATTATTAAATAAATGAATTATATTTATTTATTTAATACGTCACTAACTGTCTTAATTAAATAAATGGATTAATTTATTTAATTAATTGATCTTATCTCCTAAATTAAATAATTAAATTTAATTATTTAATTGCTAATTTCATATTCTTCTCATTTTAAATAAATTAAATTATTTAAAATGTCATGTCAATCCTAACTGTCAGTCCTTTTTGATAAATAATCTGAAAAAGATTATTTATTATCTCTCGAAATCCATAAATTTGAATTATTTTAATTCAAATTAGTAATTAATCTTCCAAAAATCAAGTAATCGGGCAGATTCTTGATTTTCCAAATCTGATCTTCAGTCCAAATCTTATCTCTTTGATTTTTCGAATCTTGCAAATTAGGCGATCTTATCTCTTTGATTTTTTGAATCTTGCAAATCAGGCAATCTTATCTTCTTGATTTTTCAAAAATCTTTATTTCTTTAATTAATTTCCTCATTTATTCTCCACCGTCGATCCAATTTTATTCCGACCGTTCGATTAAGGATTTTGCCCTAACCCTAATTAGGGATTCTCAGGTTAAATCTGGATCGTTCGTTTTAGGGTCTCTTCACTGATTTATCTCGTCCTTCCGTTCGAAATGGTCTTTTCTATAAAATGCCATTTCCTTCTCATGTTTGGGACCTTGACATTTTTACGTAATTACTATAGTCATTTACTTAGCTTCACATTTCATTGTCATAGGCAATTGTAGTATTTCATTATTGGCATTAGGTTTTAGGCATTTGATTAATATTGACATTGGCTTTAGACATAGACATAGGCATTGGCAAGAGTCATAGGCATATCAAATCCTTCAAATCTTATTGTAGGGCTTAGGCATTTTAGATTACTCAAGAGGACGAATCTGAGGGCAACATATTATCCAGCAAGCAAGAAGGTGTAACGAAGGTCAATCATGGAAGATGGAGACTCTTGGTAATATCGTTCCTATTTGTTTTCATTATTTTCCTTTGTACTTCGTTATTTCATTGAATTTTTAGTGTTATTTGATCTAACCATTTAACAATCTATTTTTCCCTTGATTATAGAAACAATGCTTTAAATATGCTTGAATTGATTTTGAAATGCTACATCAACACATTAGCTCAACAACATGCATGATGCATTATGCCTTTGAGATAATGAAATGGATCTTGATTGTTGTAATGATCTTCTATAAATTATCCTTTGAATGTCTTAGAAATGCTTGTGAATGCTCTTAACTTGCATCATTAAAATACTACCAGAAATACTACCAGCCAACATTAGATCTAGTATTTGAAATCATTAAAATACTACTAGAAACATATCCCAAGGGGGGTGTCCTATTTCTATGAGAGGACCCATTTTCCATACATAGTGAATGGTTCCTAGCTCACTTAGTTAGGACACAATTAAGAAAACATGAAATATCATGTGAAAATAGGGTCCTAGGACTTGGTGAGAACCCATTTTTCAAGTGGTGAATGAGTCCCCAGTCTCTAACCTAGGACACACGCCTTGTAAAATTAAGTGTTGTGTAATATCATTTATGAATGTCGAGCTTTATCTATTGAAATCTACAATTAATTAGGTTTGGATTTGAATTAAAGGGGCCAATTAAGGGAAATTTAACCTCAATTAATTAATAAATCCCTAGATTAATGTGAAAGTATAATTTAGGTACACCTTACAACACCCTAAATAAGGCACTATTAGGTTTATTTTATTAAGAGGAGTCCTAAACATAATGTGAATGTGAAAACAAATTACCACACTAAATCAAGGCATAATTAATCTCATTTTAATATTAATTATTAATAAATTAAGTGTGAAAAAGGAATTTTTTCCCTACACTAGAAGACTAAACTTGAGTTGGACTATTCACCACATGGAGTACCATCACTTGTGGTGATGAAAATGATGAAGTAGAGGTGAGTAGAGGATGATAATGATCTATGAGAAGACCAATATAAGAAGGTTAGAAACCATGTACATGCATGTTGAAGACTATGAAGCAATATGTGATCCTATGCTATGAGAGAGAAATGCAAATTTTGTTGTGCCTAATGAAAATACCTTCTTTTTATCTAAATACAGAGGTTTGGAGGAGTGTGGATATCTTGTAGATCATGAAAGAAGACCATGATAGTATTTCTTTTTTTGTTATTTTTGTGCAATTTATGGGTTGAATGCATATTTACCATTCCAATTTGAAGATATGTGTTTCTTATAGCATGGGTATATAGAGGATAGTACAAGATTCAATCATGTGTTAACATATGTTGAATAAGTTTCCATAGAAAGAAAATCTCTATTTGGTTTGAGCCGTTTCAACTATTCCTTGGAACGATCTATTTGTAGAACAATTAGATACTTGTATCATAGAAATTGCTAGCAACTTTACTATGAGAAGTAATTCCAAAGAAAGATAACTATTGATATTGGATGTGTAAATAAGAATTCTACCATGTCCAAGACTATTACAAAGGAGCCTAGACAACTTTGGAGCAAGGACACAATATTGTTATTACTACTGATGCAAGTGGATGCTTCCTTTTAGAAGGTATTGGTCATTTGTCTCGAGGGTAAGAGAGTTGAGTTCATTTGATACTATTTTAGTGATCCATTTGGAGTAGTTTAATTTGAAGTATTTAGAAGAATCCATAGAAAGATCTAGATCATTGGTGCCTATTGATCAAGGACTTTATCAAGTTTAAAGTAGGTAGTGTCATCATGGTTACTAGAGGTTGTAATGAAGGGTGTGTTGGAGTGATCAAGATTAAGAAGAAGCATAAGGGAATATAGTCTCTAGTATCTTTATCAAAAGACAAAGATGGGTTTATCAATTTTACAAATGGATCTTGTGAGTTTATCAATATTACCAATGGATTTTCAAACATGTATACATGGAAATTTGAGGCTATCTTTCCTTCACTTGATGACACCTCCAAAGACTCTTTTAAGATATTAAATGGGTAAAGTGTAGCAAGGTCATATTGGAGGCTAGTGGCACTGAAGGATGGAGGAATTTCCATCATCTCAAGTCAGCTTCTCACATTGAGATGATGCTTTGCATGAGAAGTTTTTTTGTCTTTTCTTTTTTTTTTCTTAATTTTGTTGATAGATTGAAGAATACATAAATAGAAAAGTTTGATTTTTGGAAACATGTAAGGGGTTTGGTGGAGAGCTCAGTATGGATTGTTTCTAAGAGAATTCACCAAAATGTGACCAATGATTACTCCTTTATGAGGGTTGATGAGACAACTTGGAGGATATTTTTCTAGTAATTATAGTCAGGGACCAAGGGTTATACCTTTATAAGGGTCGAGGAGACAACTTGGAGGGTTTTTTTCCAATAACTACGGTTATGAGAGTTCATGGAGGAAGAACTCAAGAATATAGCTCAGAGCTTCTAGATGAGTTCCACCTGATTTAGGATTTGTTTTCTCAAAAGGAAAATCTTCTAAAAAATGTGTACATATTTTGTAATCAACAAGTTTTTTTATATAAGTCTTAAGGGGGGGTCCTTTGGCAAAGTGAATAAGATCTTTTAGGGGATACATTTGTAGGAAAAATGTAATAAGAGGGGAATGTTAACATTATTCCATTGGTTAAATACTACTTATTACGTTGTCAGCTATGTTTGGTTGTCTACCGATTATCTTATCAATTATGATCGATTGCATATTGTTTATGTTGTCAATTATGATCGGTTGTTGAATTATTTCTTATGTATAAATATTCCTATGATCAATCAATAATCAATTGAGCATTTGTCCCTTCATAAGCTAATAAAATAAATGCTAGCATGTAAGTGGTGTATTAATTTGTCCCATTATGAATCAAATTATAAGTACTAAATAAATCACAAATGGTAATAAATCTAAAAATGATATGAAATTTATATCATAATTTTATATTGTGGAAAACCAATGGGTAATAAAAGTTGAATCGTATATGGTTAGGGGATAAAATTCCTTGTCAACCCTTTTCTCAAACAATGGCCTATTTTATGGTTAAACTAACTAGATCGCAATTATTTTTGGAATATCATATTGTGATGTGGGGAAAGGGATCTAGAGTCTAAATTACATTGAAATGAACTAAGATGATCACATAAACTAACTTAGCTACAAATATCAAATAGAAGAGCCAAAATAGTGTATCAAGATTTTAGTGCTTTTGTGAGGTTTGAGAAATTAATTATGAATTGAATTTAAATTTGGTGATGTAAATGTGTACCTAATTCAACTAAATGTGTACCTAAGTCAACTACTAAGTGTTAGTAATTTTTCATAAATATAAAGAAACATAACTAACTTTATAGAACATTAGACTACAAAGATAGAGAAACTTGACATATGAATTTGAGCATAAATTGGTTGGACAAGGGCATTGGAACCCTAGATCTAGAAATGTAGATCTCAAGAATAAAAAATTAGATCTTTGATGGTCACTATCTGTAGGTTCTTCCTTTCAAGACTTAGCTTTAAAACTTCATTTGTCGATGATTAATTCCATCTTCCCTAATTTACTAATGTAAAAGGATTGAATGCTTGATCTTAAAATTAGGTATTCAATCCTTTCCCTAATCCACTTAATATCTACCACTTGCACATAATAAAGGAGAGAAAGGATTTAGTTATATAAGGGAATTCCTAAGTCAAACCCTATTTTGGTGTTTCCACCTCCACAATGATTATGACGATGTAAAGAGTGCTTACAATTAGTTGGGTAGAAGAAGATGGATAAAAAGGAATGATAAATTGGCAAGTAATACAACTTACCAATTAGATCTTCTCTCCTTGAAAGACTGAAGTCATTGTACTCATCCCATACAAGGAGAATTGGATGCCTCCTTTGAAAGTCCTACAAGTTTTAGTACTCACAAAACAAACAAACATAAAACATGCATAAACCAAGATATAAACTTAATGCATTGCTAACATGAATCTTAAGTAATAGTAAGTGTTATAAATTTTATTAATTTTATCTTGACTACTTTTAGGATGCTCAATTGATCAATATATTTTCTAGACTTCTAAATAGTGAAAATGACTTGTATTTATTTGAATTAATTTGTTT
Source organism: Sequoia sempervirens (assembly GCA_007258455.2). NCBI lineage: Eukaryota > Viridiplantae > Streptophyta > Pinopsida > Cupressales > Cupressaceae > Sequoia > Sequoia sempervirens. The sequence goes on along the minus strand of VDFB02271358.1, from coordinate 431,982,632 downwards.
TCCTGAAAAAAATTAATTATCAAAAGTTGAAAAATAAACTTAAATTTTAAAATTTTAAAATATTTAAATTTGAGACAAAATATGTAGGATAAGGGCACTAGTACCCTAGTCTAGACCTATTTTGGGTCTTTCAGTGTTGTTAAAAAAATATTATATCATAAATTTCCAATTTAATTCTATTTTTAGAAGTTAATCATAAAATAGGTAAATTAAGAACATAATTGGGTGCAAAATTATAGGAGGAGCTAAATTGAGAGTAAAATTATCAAGGGCAACAATTTACAATGCTACATGTATGTTAACATCACCTTATTAAATTTTAACTGAATAATCATTAGAGAGAAGGGAACTAAAACTACATCATTGGAAAATACAAATCAAGTATCCAAGAGGTAAATTAGTTATGAAACTACTTAGTTGTTAAATGCAATCAAATTGGAGGCTTCTTCTCCTAGGGACTCTGACACCTTTTAGTTTGCATAGAAATTGTGTGATAATCTATGATAATCTATGTGAACATGTTCAAATATGTTCATGACAATGTAAGGATGTATGATGTGGGTGCACTTTTGTGTTCAATATTTAAGTAGACTTTTAAAAATAATATATCTCATATAAAGCACCTCTAGATATACTAAATTACATACTTTTACTTCTACATCTATCAAACTTAGTTCAAGAACTTTGTTGTTGTTTGAATACCATAATTTTTATCTTTTTTTGGTTGCTTCAAATAATCAAGTTGCAAGAGGTTTTTATTTAAATTCCTTAGTTTTTCAATCAAAAATATTATTATTATTATTATTATTATTATTATTATTATTATTATTATTATTATTATTATTAATGTTTTTGATAAAGAGAAAAAATAGGTTTTGGATGGACCCGAAACCGTATACAACAAGTTTTGAATGAACCCGAAACTATCAGGTTTTGAAGGGACCCGAAACCCAAACAAGGATGACCAAGTTGCCTAGAGAGAATTCAATAAAAACCCACAGCAAAATAAAAACAAACCAACAGCCAAAACTAGTTGCCCAACACAGAACCAAGATATTACATGAATCTTGAACCCATTGATTTTGATAGGACCAACAACCCAATACAAGCAGGTTTTGGCAAGGACCTTAAACCCAAGAGAGAAGCCTGCAACAACCAAACCCTAGCAAACAAGTCACTCAAGAAGATTAGTCTCACCAAACCACTGGCAGAAACAATTAAGTCATAGGTCTACAAAAGTAGAACCCCAAAAGTAGACAAAACCTTGCCCAACAACATACCCTCTCCACCTTTATAGGAAATATCTTCACAAGAACTCGAGGCTCCAAGCATGTTCCATAAAAACCAATTGCTCTCTCCACCTTTATAGGAGACAAAACCCAGCATGCCCAACCCACTACAAAGACAACACCCCTGCAAACCACCATTCCACCTCAATAGAAATGGGAACCCCCTTAATGGGAAAAGTAGGAAGAGACCTTGAACCATCGAATACACCTCAACACAAGAGGGAGAGGACTCTACCTCCAAAGGAGAGGTCTTCACCTCAAAAGAAGACCTATTATTCAGGGAGAAGGAAGGGATTGCAACGAGAAAGGGGGCCAAAGCAAGCAACAACATCTGGGTCTTCAAAATTATTTCAAAAAATCACCTAGCCCTCAAAACCTTCGACACTAAACAAAACTGATGCAACACCAAATCCATACCCACCAAAGGGTCCAACTAAAACACCAACCCCCAACCACCATCAAAGAACAACAAGGCACACGGGGGACAAACCATGAACAAGGGATTAAGAAAGATACCTGCACTCATAATTAAAAACTCTTGATAACACCAACGCAAGCCCACACAAAACCCAACAGAGCACATGGCATAAGAACTCCACCATATGGTCCAATAGTCCAAAACAGTCTCCAAACCAAGATAAAAGGAAATGAAATCCACTTGCCATTTGGAAACCACAATCGTGCTGACAAAACCCCAAATGAGAGCCACCCAACAAAGAATGTGCAGAAGCAATGAACACCCCAGAAGAAGTGAGAAAAAAAAGAGGCTAACAAATGAAACCCCCAATCCGTCCTACTACACTGAATAGAACCAAAAATAAGCTCCTTCTTCAACCCGAAAACTCCAAGGAAGCCTATGCAAACCCACACTCCCTGCTGAGAGGAAACCACAACCAAGCCAACAAGCCACCAAATAGTGAATGCAAGGGTGCAACGAACACCCCAGAAGAAGTGAGAAGAAGAAAGAGCCAACACATAAAGCCCCCAAGCCATCCTACTACACTGAGCAAAACCAAAAATAAGCCCCTTCTTCAACCCAAAAACTTCTAGAGAATCCAAGCAACCCCACACTCCCTGCAGGGAGCAACAAAGCAGAGGGCGCAACCAACCAACACCATAAAACACAAAGGGCAACCGACTTACCTGCCAACAACCAACGAGAGCCACTGCAACACCAACAACAGCATAACCCCAACCCAGGGCAACAACAGAGTCCCCACCCGTAGCACCAAGAAAGTTCACCAGTCTGATGGAAATCAATAGTAGGTCGGCATAAACAACAACAGGGAGGGCATCCTCCAAAAACACCTCCACTCCCCAAACCAAGAGAGGCTGAACACAGATCCATCAAGCCACACATAGGCCATGCATGCCCAGCGCGGAAGCACCCCCCTCACCGAAAGCAGAGGACAATCGGCAAACACTCGAGCAAACCCCAGCCAAAACTGCCTGCAGAAGAATCTGTACAAAAGAGAAAGGCTCATCGACAGCCTCGAACAAGCCTCCAACTCCAACACAACACTCAAAAACAAGCAACCCTCGCCACTGCTCATCTTGTCGCATATCTCAAGACTCACATACGCGGCCAGAGCAGCCCCATTCATACAGTAGAATCCCTAGAGCAACGTCTTAGACCTGTCCTTAGCCCACAGGGACCACGAAAACAGGAACCACGCAGTACAAAAGTCCAAAATATGGAACAAAAAAGCCACCTCCGCACCACAGCATGACCTCCAAACCAAAACACAGAGCCACCCGAAGTCACCTCTCACAAGGATAGCGACCAGAGAAAATGATGAATGCCAAACCTCTTTCCATCGAAAGGACAGAACCCAACCGCCAATGCCCAGCGCCAGGAAATAGAGAGGAGATTCCGCGCCAAGCAAACACCAGTCATCGTCACCCTCCGAATCATCTTCACCATCGCCTGAATCGCCTGTAGAATTCAAATTAGGAGCCCTGCTCCTTCTCCCGCCCAACCACATCATGTTCCTTTTCTTCATCTATTATATAATATATTGTGACAATGGTGATAAACCAGTAGAAAATTTGAGAATATTCTCGTAGTATATGTGATGGAGACAGCCAATCTACAAAAGCAAAAGTTGTTAAAGAAAAATGAAGTATGAAAGTATAGGGAGTTGTTAAAGAAAAATGAAGTATGAAAGTATAGGAATCCCTGGCTTTGATAAGATTCCTTTGACACATACAAAGGTGTGAATTGGCTTGGGATGCATTTAGAAAAGATAGCAAAATTTTAACACTCTTACATTTTTATTATTTTTATGATAACTTTTTAAGGAAACTAGATTTTCTTGGAGAACCTAGTATTGGAATTAAGTGTGTCATCATATTGACTCACTTGAAAGGCTTATCTTTCTTCTATCTTCAATTTAGAATATTGAAAGGTGTGTGATGTTAAAGATCTAATTATTATGATTCTCCAATTAGAAATTGGTTAATGATTTGTGGTGACTACAATAAAGGAAAATCAATATACATGGTGATAACTCTTTCTTTTTTTCCACTTGTCAAACGTTCTTAAAATTATAGGGGTTTATGTCACATGTTGCAAGTAATCAAATGTACTATTAATCTTCTGAATGGATTTTTCAATTTGATTTACATGTTAATATTTGAATTTGTCTTCTTTCAATGTCATTTCATATTTACTTTTTAAGTGAAAACATTAAAAATTTTAAATTATATATTCCCCTATGGAATGTGCTTATGTCAATAATATTATCATTCAACAAAATTAAGCTACAAATATACTAATTCTATACCCAAAAAAATAATATGTGAATAATTTAAATATTTCTTTATATACAAATAGAGCTGCATTGTCTAACATATTAGCTTACATATAATTTTCTATCTTTATAATCATTGTACCTTCTTTGATGTTGCTATCAAGATTCAACCATGTAGTTTTATAAGTCAAACTCATTAACCCATGTTTCATGAGTAGTGGTTCACAAGAACCCATCTCTCATGATAATGAATGGTCCACGTAGCACTCATTGCATCTAGGTGATGCTCACAAAGGTAAAGGATTGGACCCGGCTTAAACATCACCCACTAAGCATTTGACCGCTTAGGTGGATGTTGTGGGGCCCTATTCAACCATCCCCCTTCCGTTCACTATTTCCGTTTCCGTTAGTCACTCCCCGTGCAATTACTTACATGGATTTCGGTAATCTGTTTAAATTGTTTCTCCTGCCCACGTGAATGCCGGTAAATATGTTTAAATTGTTTCTCCCGCCCACCTGCACCGTTGAATTATGCGTTGCACTCACACTGAACATGTTTTCAACTCAATTTTCATTCGCCAGCATACAAGGATTATTCAAACATCACAGTTGGATATGCTCTGGTAGACATGCATGCAAAATGTGGAAGCACGTCAACTGTGCGACAAGATGCCTCAAAGAAATGTGGTCTCATGGAATGCTTTGATTGCAAGATATGCACAAAATGCATTTGTTGAAACAGATTCAGAAACTTTCAATCAAATGTAACTTGCAATGGAATGTTGGACTTCGCAGTCTTTTCCAGCATCCCCCTACCTGTGCCATGATGGGAGCTTCAGAACGGAGCATGGGCATCCATCACAGGATGAAGGAAAGATGTAGTCGTAACTGCCCTGGTAGACATGTAGCCATAACTGCCTTGGTAGACAAGGCACGTGAACTGTTTGACAGAATGCCTCCAAAAAAATTATTTTCATGGAATGCCCTGATAGCAGGATATTCACAAAATGGATTTTTTGAAGAGGCTTCAGAAACTTTCACGCAAATGCAATTAGTACGTGTAATGCTAGACTCTACAAACTTTTTCAGCGTCCTTACAACCTGTGCCAAAATGGGAGCTTTGGAACATCGTATGGACATCAAAGGATAGAGGAATTTTGTTAGATGTAGTAGTTGCAACCTCTCTTGTAGAGATGTATACGAAGTGTGGAAGTATACACAAGGTAGGCGAACTGTTTGACAATGTGCCTCAAACAAATTTGGTTTCATTGAATGTCACAATTGTAGGATATGAACAAAATACATTTATTGACAGAGATTTACAAACTAAATGAAAGTAGTTAAAAAATTATAGATGGAAATGTTCTAATAGACATGTATAGAAAATGTGGAAGCATAGATAAAGGCAAGTGAATTGTTTAACAAAATTCTTCAAAGAAATGTGGTCACATGGAATGAACTGTTTGCAGGATATACATAAAATGGATTTGATGAAGATGCTTTCAAAATGTTTGAATTAATGAAGTATTTGGGAATATATATTAAATCTTTTTTGTGTTCAATGTGCATGCATTCATTCAAGCTTATTGGAGGAGGGTTGTACACATTTCAATCACACAAGTAACCCTTATTGCATTACACCTACAATTGATCATTGTGTGCATGGTTGAGCTTCTTGCCTATGTTGCGTATCTTGAGGACACCCTAAACTTTATCATTAAGATGCCAATTAAACCTATGGTAGTTGTGTGGATGTGTTTTCTTGGTGCTTACACATCAGATGCAAATATATGTTTAAGGGTTATTAAGACTTAAAAACAAAAATAGACTTTAATATTGCAAAGGAAGCTAGTTTGGAAGGATAGCTTTGATAGAGAAATTCCCATTAAGAGACTCTAAGACTTATTATAATTAATTCAAGCAACAACCTCCCATACTTAAATTATTTAAACTTTATATCATTAAATCTTGCAAAGAGCCACAGGATTGTGGTTTCAATCTAGGCAATTAGAATTTACCTCAAATATTTTTGCTTATACATCCCTTGATTTATCCATGGGGTTTAATAGTTAGCTCTTAATAAATTTTGACCTATGTAAGCCTACACGTTATTGGTACTTTAGGAGTGGCCTTCCTACCAAGAAGGTTTTTGAATAGGGAGTGCATGTAATATAACCTTGTACTTGATAATGCATTGAGACAAATTTAATATTTTTTTCATGCTTTTCCTTACTAGTCTTATTCACAAACCATATTTCTATGATCACTTTCCTAGTTCATGATTCATTGAAGTGCTTGATCTAATGTATTTTAAGTGTTGAAAGTAATTTGAAAAAGAAAATCAAATTCTTGTTCTTTAATATGGAATTACTCTAGCTATTTTTTTTCATGAAATTTAGTAGAACAATTGTGTGATTCTATTCACTTTTGAAGCTTATTAATGCTACTTAAAATGCACATCTACACTTACTTGGAAAGATAACATCCATCCTAATAATGTGGGATTATCTAATTCGTTTTCCTTATTAATAGCTTGCATACACATGCTATTTTCCAAAAAAAATAAAAATGATGAGTCCCTTTATTTAATTTCAAGCTTATTAATCAAATGTTCTTCTAGCTTGAAGTGTTCTAATTTTCCTTGGTTCTTGATGAGTTCGTTACATTGTAAGATCTAAATTTTTGTGCTAGCTAGAATTTTTTTCCAATACATGAGGTATTAGTTTTGTAGTGTCAAGTTTTGATTTGGGTTCTCATACCCACCTCTTGTTTGTATTTCTTTCCTATCAATTCTCTAAGTTATTATAGTTAGAATTCTTGAGCTAGTTAGAATTCTTGATTTTAGTGTTTATGGAGACCTTTTATGCTATGTTACTATTTTTTCATACATTAGAAAAGCTTCTAAGTTTTCACCATGATATTAACCCCTTTAAACTCTCATAAAACCATTAAATAGTCTTATAAATAGCTTGGAAGTTGTTTTGGAGTATTTACAACCTTTGCAAACCCTCCTTGAAACCCTTTATTATCTTTCAAAATAACATTTTTTGTCAAGAATTTAAATTTAAAGAATGATAAGAAGGCAATTTAGAATGAGGGTTTCAACAAGGATCATTAGATATATGGCCTACCTTGAATACACTATTAGATTCCCTTTAGTACATCACTAGTTACATTATATTTTCTCAATACTTTTGTGGCCAAAATTGATAGTTTGGTATGTATTGCAAACTCTCACCTAGCAATAATTGTCAAATAGGAGACACAACCGTTTATAAAAGCTATATGAGGAGTTTTTTTGGTGTCTAACACCGACTACAAGGTCTAACACATGTGATCTATGATATCAAACTCCCCCTACGGCTATTGAAAAGAGACAACTAGATTATTAATATGTGTGTTTAGTGTTGGAATGTGGATTTTTTTTAAACATCTTGTTTGGTTGGATTTTAACCTTAGGGTTAATTAATTTTAGTGGTTTACAACCTCATTCTAAATATCAATGCTAAGGAAGCATCATACTTGTAAAAACCATTTATTTCTACATGCAGGGTGATCCCACAAAGCTGGTTTACAATTTCTGGGAGGAACTGATTTTTGCTGAAATCGCATATTTTTAGAAAAAATAATGGTTTAAGCCTTAAAAGGTTCCATTTAAAGAATTCCAATTGAAGAGGGTTTGATCAAACTACCTTAAATCAAATCCCCTTGGATAGAACCCCTCTTGTTTTAAACCATACCTATAACAGAGTCTCCTTTACACCTATCAAAATGCTGATAAAAAACACTTTTGATTTACCTTTTGGGGGTCAAATGAATTCATTTAAAATTTATTTTTTGCAAGTATTTAGTCTTTAATATAAGCTTCCCAAAAAGTATAATTTTAAATAAATTTAATTTTATTATTAATTTTATTTTTTATTTCTTGTGAATGTGGGTTTTTCACCGAAAATCAAGCTCTTTGTTATGGACATGTGGAAAAATAGCAGATTATTAAAATCTATATATATATCTATTAGTGCACCAGATATTGAATTCCTTAATCCAACAAAAAAAATAAAAATTAATTTCAATACATACAAAAAAAGTTCCATGTTATACAGTTATGCTATATCTAAATTATAATTGGTTTGAATTTGAAACTTGATTAAAGAAAAACTATTCAATAAAAAACTATCTAACCAAGTGGAAGCACTAGATATCAGAGTTATGAATCTAAATTCAAAAGAATTAGAATTTTATCCTTCAAGGAAAAAAAGTTATGCATTATACGATGAGCGTCACTTTTTTAAAATGTTGTTTTCAAAAAAAACTAGTTTTTGAGGGAGATGGAAAAATAAGTGCAATCTGATTCCAAAAATTTTGAAAAAAATATATTTAGAATCTATAGACAAAATTTCACGAAACTCTAGTTTACATCATCTTCAAATTCTTCATGGTTTAGCTGCTATAGGTGCCCGAAAGTGAAGATTTAGTTAAAAAAAATTATTTCAATGTCCAGTTTGGCCAAAAATTGTAAACCACTATTATGGGATCACCCTGCAAATCTTGATAAATATATCCTAATATTTTAGGAAATCAAGATAAAATATGTTGTATCTATGCATAACTCTTCAACCTTAGTTTTTATAAAAATCCTAAGAACATATCATTTTAGTATGGTAATTTGTTTTTTGACATGCATGCAAGTATAATCATGTAGGATCTAATAAATTTGACTTTCTTTTTGTAGTTGGAATGCTTATTTAAAGGTCAACATCATTTCTTAGATCCAAGAAACTCATTCAAGCCAAAAAGAAGCTTATTTCATATTAATCAACATTTCACCATTAGAGTGTAAGTATGGTTGTTGAGAGAAATAAAATTGTTTATCATTTTTACATGAGTGTTCTACATAGTAAAGGTTGTTGTTTTCTTTGGTTGGTCAACATTCAACACTAATAAAAATTGAAAATAACCTTGACAAGTACTTTCACCAAACCCTAGATAGTGACTTATCTCTTCCTTACCAACTCTATGACTATGAAGGGAAGTGTAAAAAATCATTCCTCACTAGGGTAATAGTCTACTAATAAAGAAGAAAGATATGTCACAAAACCAAGTGGAATAGTCAACACCATTTGAGAACAACCATGTTGTTGACAATAAATGATATCTAGGGACTATTACTACAACAATAAGATAGTAAGTTAAACTAATAAATAATGCAACACAATAGAGCTTAGTTACTTAGCCCATAAATATACCATCAAAAATAATTATTCACCTATAATAACACTATCAAACATATGCACAAGATGCTATATAATGAGTAGTGGACTATAATCTTGTTTAGGCTATCCTAATAGCATCATGGGGGATATTACACTTATAGAATATTTTTTATGGTATCCATAGAGCTATTATTGACACTAGGAATTGTCAAGAGGGAATTAGAGATAACAAAGAATAATATAATTAAGTAGATTTTATGATGGAAAGATATAAAATACAAACATGCATTACTTCTATAATTTCTATGCCTCTTATGAACATGAGTTATAACTATTTCATGGCATCCAATAGGAGTACCAATGTTCCCATAAGATAACAATCATACTAGGTTATTATCGTAATTAGACCATACACTTAATTAATTTCCTATGTATTATCATTTTTCTATCATAGAGAACAATAATATGACAAAAGGATACTCTCAGGAAATCATTTAAGCCATAAACATTTAGGATTTTCATGGTTATTAAGGATACTATAAATCTTATAGCATGGTCATGTGCCTAGATAGTTTTATTAAATTTATCCTAATAAATAATAATAACAGGTTCTATGTAGGATTTTAAAAGGTACTAAATTATGATCATTTCCACCTTGTTGTAAGGCATCAATTAGAAGTCAGCCATGGAATAAGAGCATTATCTTAGCAAGGGTAAGAGTTTCATAAACACTAGTATCAAGGAAAAGATTATTTCATTTAAAAATCTACTATTTCACTCTTATAGGGTAGTAATAACCAATTGGCTAGTCCTATATATATAACATAAGAGGCTTTTCATGATAATTTATCGCTTAAAAATTTCATACCATGTCACAAATATAGAGGAGATAGTCCCAAAATACATCTAGTATCACGAAGATAACCTTGTAATTAAGTCAAAATATAATTTTCATGAATAACATATACAATTGTCCTTGTTTGATTTTATTGAGTGTGAAGTTGTAAACTAACTTTTTTTTTTCAATGATAAGGTCCTCCTCTTAGTAATGAAGGATGTCAACGCATAGTAATCTTTATGATTATTATGTACCTTAGAGCATAGACTTGTAGCTCATTTTCCTATTCATTGCTATGAAACCACCTTGAAGAATATTACAAGAAATGAAGGAAGTTGGGTTAGAAAATATTTTAGTACTACTATGGATCATCTTATCTTGATAAGGAAGTCCCTAGGTCACATGATATAATTGAAATCTACGAGGAAATCATGATAAAATTTTGAAGACTTATAAATGAGGACAATCACATGAGTGATGACAATCATGGTATTAGAAGGACAATTGAAGGACTTCATCCAACAAGTCTTAATGCCTTATCCTTATGTAAAATACACAATGCATTATCTCAAGTCTATTATATAGTCGTAATCATAATAGACATAGTTAATCATGTGGTCACACCAATCATGGATGTCCTTGATCTTAGAAAAATTATTATTACAGTATGATGTGTTATGTAGGTCTTCTTGAGTCAAAAGCATCATGGTAACCAATAAAATTCAAGAAATATATAAATTTGTTACACCCCATTGTGTATCAACCAATTATTACTACTTTTTATGAATAAATATGTTTTTAATGCATGACTATGTTTCACAAAATTCCATTGAATGAATGAGATGAATGAATATGTATTATGAAGTGATTTCTTTTTAGATGATTTATGATTCAGATGATAAATGATGAATATGATTTTCTTGTTATCAGCTAACTTTGTTTATGATGCAAAGCCCACACACAACAAGCCTTGACTGAGTACTTTTAACACATTTTGGCTAAGAAATCCCACAACTCTTGAGATGTGACATTATGAAAAGGGATAATTTTTTTGAATGATGCACAATAGATCAGAGGGAAGGAAAGGTGGAAAATTTCTTAGCTATCTTTCAGATTTGAGACTCTCCTTTTTTGTATAAATAGGGGTTGATGGGCTCTTGTTTTGGTTCTTCATGATAGATGTTATCATAGTTGTTCATTGTGTTTATTTTCTATTCATGTGTGATTATCATTGCTACCTGTTGTTGTTCTTTTTGATGAGTTAATTATGTGAGTATTGTGAGATTCAGAGTAATTATTTGTGAGTTAGAGGAGAAATATTATTGAGAGTAAGAACATATTGATTGGATAGATTGGGATAAGTTGAGTTAAAGAATGCAACAAGTTGAATTTTGGCATTGCTCAAGAGTTGCAAATTCTTCGTTGGAGCTTTATATTTCTAGAAATTCTTAGTTATTTTATCCCTTACTCTTTTGTATATTGAATCTATGTTTTTTGTTGATTAATTGTAAGTGCTTGTGCAAGTTATTTATTATTTATCATAGATGTTGAATCAAGCTTGTGTAGATAGCTAAATTAGATATAAGTTGTTTTTTGTATCTTATTATTATGATTGTCATGATTGTATGATGTAATTATGAAAAACTATCTAGACGGTATATAAATGATACCTAGTTTATTGTATGCTACCTATATGCTTGCATGAATTATGATGATAGTAATGCAAAGGGAATAATATCATGTTAGATGTATTATGTCATCATTGATAGGATAAGATGACATGTAAACCATGTTGGTGGTTTATCCTTGAGTGGTTATTCATATTTCCTTGGAAGTAGGAAGTCAGCTTATTCCTTGGGTTAGGATAAACTAGAGGTTGGGATTAACCTATTTGTTCAATTAGATCAACTAAGTGTGACATCACTTTTTGGAATGGAATCTTGTTATTTTTATTGAGGTCAAACCAAGTCAAGAGCTAATTATGGTCAATAGAGTTTTCAAGTCAAACAAGGGGGTGCGTGAACATATGAAATCACTCAAAGTAAGTACTGAGTGCTTATATTTATTAAATTATATATGATAAATCTATGGAAAAATTAAGTGTAGTTACCACTACATACACTTTGTCAATTCACTATGAACTAGGATTGCATAGCTAATAGGGAGTATCATGCATGTTAGGTCGGTATCTAGTGTATGGAAACACTAGTTATGTAAGACACAACACCATGTTCAAGTAGGCATTATATTAAATGGTTTTCATACCAATCTCTTCATTGAAGGGTAGGGCCATCCTACCGGATATAAAGATGTGCAAGGGATTGCTTAAGTTTGTGGTTGGAGGAAAAGAACTTCGGTGATGCTCTCCCTCATGTAGTTTCTAGTCAAGACTTGTGTGAAGTAGAAGAAGATGAAGATATGTGTTCTGATTGAGGATAACTTGACCAATATGTTCTTGTACATTAAGCTCTTGTAAGCTATCATTTGTAATTATGCTATTGCATCTATTTGGAAAATGTATATGAAAGATGTATTCATTACTTGGAATTATGTTTAGTGTTACTTTATTCATGCAATGTAATTTGGAATGGGTTTATTTCAAATGTGCATCTATGTTATTGAATTAGAAAATTTTATTTCAATGTGTTGGTGAACTTGATCTTTTCTCATACATGGGTTAAAACTTAGGTGAAAACAATAGGGTAAACTTTGGGCATGTTACTAAAATATTGTTGAACTATTATAATGTCTTACCTTATTAAGGGAAAATTTCCATCATCAACACCAAAGTTAATCATGGTACTTGGGACCTTACTACCCTCAAGCTCTAACATTAACCTCTAGACATATCAATAATCATCATTACATTAATAATTATCATAAATGAGAGAAGTGTTATCATGATGAATTCCATGAACCTAATCATCCTTAGGACAATAATCACTCCATTAATAATCCAATACCATTGAAGAATTGTCATCACTTGGTTTAATATTTTATTCATAAAGACTATCATAAAGATGGGAGAATATGTTTAAATACAAAATCTTGGCAAACACATATATAAATTAGGTTGTCATCAAGGAAGGAAGTAGTCATTGCAACATAACACTTTTGTATAGTTATAACTTCACTTCATTGTGTAATCATAAACAATTATCCTGAAGGAACTACTACACTATGCTCATAAGAATAATCACACCAATTTTGTGATAGTAGAAAAACCTTTATTCTCTAGAATGTTTTCATCAATCCATGGGCACTATCATGACTTGTTTTGACAATTAATTTAGGGTAATAATCACACCTTAACTACCAAAGGAGTATTAATACAACTACTATAGTCAAAGTATCATGGAAGAAATGGTGTCATCATAGGAATTTTACAATCAAGGTGGATTGTCCTATCTTTAAACCATTATTGCCTACACAAGGAGACAATCATCAACATTCAAAGGGACTTCAAAAACCACACTAGAGTCAAGGTTAATCATATTTTTAATCAAAATCCTAGCTAAACCATAATAATGATAATGGGTCAATCTAGACTCTATCAAATAGTTCAGCAAGGGGTTGCCATTATGGTAGAAGAGAGTTATTGTATCAATTTTTTTATAAAAGATATCCAACATTCAAATATTGCCCACTCATTATATCCTACCACAATAGGTAGAGGGGTGATTATGTACAAGGTTATCAATTTTGATGTTGCTCCAAGTAACTAGGAAGATGGGACCATACAACCTTTAGACACTATCATGTATGATTAGATGCTCCTAGTTAGTGATTCAATCAATCACATGCCTATGTCTTATGCACTTGATTGCCACTTAAATTGATGATGCCCATTTTGACAATTAATCCAAACAAAAGGACTGTAGAAAATGACAAGGGTAATTGTGAGCCCTCATCTCCCATTTCCTACTAGTCAAGCATCTTTCAATTTACTTAAAGTGTTCCTCACCTTTTGCTTTTCTCTTTCTCTAACTTATCCAACTTTTCATTTCATATATATGTAGGTTTATGAAAACAATTTAATTAAATGTTCATGTTATCATAAATATAATTATTTGATAGATACCCTAATAGTGTATATGCACTATGTGCATCTAATTTTACAAAGCCGACATCATGGTCTAGATTGCCAAATATTCAAAACAAAAACAAAACCATTTTTTTCTTTCTAGAATCTAAGAATAAAACCTTGTTCCTTCATTATTAGTGTAGGCATGACAGTGCACATTATTATAGTGAAAGCTTATTTTTTAGATTACTTTATTTAGCATAACCAATCCTCTTCACAAGAACATTTTGTCTATTTAAAATGATGGAAACAATTGATGTCTTTCACAACAATTTCTCTTGCAACAATCTTGGAGATAAATTTCGTTGTAGTGTGTGAAGCAACACAGATTGAAGGTTATTAATAACTATAAAAGTTGTTATTGGGATGCATCTAACAAACCAAAAGCAATGGCCAACTTTTCACTATGATGATAGAGAAATAACTCATTTCCCTCCTTTTCCTCACTAAGTAAATGTCTTGAACTTGGGAAATACCCTGCTGCCTTCATCTCTCAAGCTAATCTCTCCAACTTTGCATAGATCTCCAGTGTTTGTGGATGTGAGCTAACCTCTACACATAAAGCACACAGCATTTCATGGATTTCAATCCAACTACATCTAAGAATCCTATTATATCCTTTACCATTTATCATTCTCCTTACCATTTGAACCTCACACCACTTGCCCACCCCAGCATAAATGTTTGAGAGAAAGAACATAAGTCAAACATTTTTAGATTCTAATTAAAAAGCATCATCACTATAAATACTCCTAAAACATATTTTTGTATGTGATTTAACCAATTTCATTTGCTTGAATTTTTTAAATCTTTATCAAGAAATCCATTTTGTTCATATCCTACAACCACGGAACCAAATTTCTTTGAGGCACATAGTAAAATAGCGCACCTGCCTTGTGTATGCTTCCACACTTTGGATACATGTCTACAGAGCAGTTGCAAATACTACATCCGACAAAATTCATGTCCTTTATGCTTTGATGGATGTCCATACGCTGTTCCAAAGCTCCCATTTTGGCACGGGTTGTAAGGACGCCGACAAAGTTTGTAGAGTCTGGAATTACATCTGCTAATTGCATTTGCATGAAAGTTTCTGAAGCCTCTTCAACAAATCCATTTTGTGAATCCTGCTATCAGGGCATTCCATGAAAACAATTTTTTTTGGAGGCATTCTGTCAAACAGTTCACGTGCCTTGTCTATGCTTCCCTATTTGCATACATGTCTACCAAGGCAGTTACGGCTACATGTCTACCAGGGCAGTTACAGCTACATCTTTCCTTCATCCTGCGATGGATGCCCATGCTCCGTTCTGAAGCTCCCATCATGGCACAGGCAGAGGGGATGCTGGCAAAGACTGCGCAGTCCAACATTCCACTGCGAGTTACATTTGATTGAAAGTTTCTGAATCTGTTTCAACAAACGCATTTTGTGCATATCCTGCAATCAAAGCATTCCATGAGACCACATTTCTTTGAGGCATCCTGTCGCACAGTTGACGTGCTTCCACATTTCGCATGCATGTCTACCAGAGCATATCCAACTGTGATGTTTGAATAATCCTTGTACGCTGGCGAATGAAAACTGAGGTGGAAACCTGTTCAGTGTGAGTGTAGCGCAGAATTCAACGGTGCAGGTGGGCAAGAGAAACAATTTAAACACATTTACCGGCATTCACGTGGGCGGGAGAAACAATTTAAACAAATTACCGGAATCCATGTAAGTAATTGCACAGGGAGTGACTAACGGAAACAGAAACAACGAATAGAAGGGGGATTGTCGAATAGAAGGGGGATTGTTGAAGAGGTCCCCACAACATCCACCTAAGCAGCCGAAGGATTGGGCCTTTGGGAGGTCACCCATCCCAGTACTACTCCAGTTTAAGCATGTTTAATTCTCAATATTAAGTCCACTTAACTGACAACTCCATTGTCTATTTTTTCAAAAAAATCCTAACATTTATTACATATAATAAAACAAACAACAAAATTATATTATTAAAAAAAAAAAAAAAACTAAGAAAATAAGTCCACTGGACATCATTGCTATCTTCAAATTGTTGTGTATTATATTATTTATTATATAAAAATACAAAAAAAAAAAATTAAATCAAGAAAGACAATTACCTAATGCAATATGCCCAATACATATTACTGTTGTCACGATTCTACAAACGTGT
The DNA here is from genome assembly GCA_007258455.2 of Sequoia sempervirens. Taxonomy (NCBI): domain Eukaryota; kingdom Viridiplantae; phylum Streptophyta; class Pinopsida; order Cupressales; family Cupressaceae; genus Sequoia; species Sequoia sempervirens. The sequence continues at coordinate 431,966,278 of VDFB02271358.1, read as the reverse complement.
GAAGCTGTTATCCTACGCGTATTTCTACGAGGCTATGAAGAAGCTGGTTTTTATGAAGAACAGCTGGCAAACAATGCGAGAACTTGGTTTTTGAAGAATAGCCAGCTTTCCTAAAAACATGATATTAATTGAAGATGGATTTGTATGCCTGTAGATATGCCTATCTCAGTTTGCAAACTCAAGCAACTGAAACATCTTGCTGGGATACGATGAGATACACAGATTAATAAGTGGCGCACATATTTTCGAAGTTGTCTTCATATTTCTGCAAAGCTGTACACAGCAGCACCGTACGTGTCTTTTTGCATGCTCGTTTATTGTCGTATAAATGCTGTGATTATGTAAGAAGTTCAGCGAGTCACCGTGGATTCTAAATCGAGGTTGACGCCATTGGACTGTTTTCTTTTCATTTCCCTTCCGTCTGATGATCTAATTAAAAACACAATGTAAGCAATTATTTTACTATTTACCTATTTTAATGTTCCATATTAAAATCTTTACTCTGCCATTGACTTGCATATTCTCTAAGATTATTCATGTTGGTTAACAACCTACGGCATATCTATAATTGTGGTGCAAAAAAATAAACTAAAGGTTTTTCCTTATGTCTATGTTTTCCCTTATGCATTCCCCTTAAATTAGCTAATTGGTAGAACCAAATTTTCTTCATGCGGTCAACAATTTAGGTACGTTTTCCTTTATGTCATTTGTTTTGCCCTTATGTATTCCTTTTTATTTTTTAAATCAGCTAACTGATTGAACCAAATTTTCTTCTTGGGGTCAATTATTTTTATTGTTTCACCGTGAACAAAATAAACAAAGAATTTAAAATATGGTATAAATCAACATCGTTTTGTGAAATGTAAAAATGATGGAACATTATTCAGCAAGTAGAGCTTATTAGCAGAGTGTGGAATTAATGTTGCTTGCTATTAGATAGAAAAATTAAGATTAGAGGTTGTGCGTAAATTTTTGTAACTCAAAATTCACAAGATTGTTGCAAACGGAAGGCTTCAAGTTGACATCAAGATATCTTTGTTCTAAGATTTTATTTTTCTTTTTTATCATAATAATTTAATAAGGTGTACCATCTATTTGAATTATTATTTTTCTCCATGTTTAATTTTTCAACCTGAGTGAGAGAGCCTGTTAATAGCAAAGCAGTATCACTCCCAAAAACCAAATTTCCTATAAATTAAGGCACACACATTCTCCCTTTCTAGCTTATTTTCTATCATCGATAATGTTTTGTCTACTTTCATTTACCAAGTACAACAAATGGAGAAACAAATGGCTACTTCCTTGTGGTGACTTGACAAGTCTATCGAATGTTTGTAGTACAATATATGAAGTACATTTTTTGAAGCACAATTGAACACATGTTGTGTATTGTTGATAATATCACTGCTCAAAGTTGCAGTATGTATGTCATATTCACTAGTGTACAAATTACAATAATCATAAGCACCACTTGCAACAACCAACAACAATATCATGTTCCTCCTAGTTAGTTTCATTCAATCTCCTATGCAAAGAATAAATATCATCAAGTATACTTGGAGAGGGGTATGTAAGCTAGACGAAACATGTACTACATTAAAACTAGAGTTGTATCAAGACATAACCTATGGAAATCTTAAAGGATTATCATAGTGTTAAGCTATGTAACATAAAAGAACATAAATCAAACTTACCAATGGTTTCTAATGCATTGTTTCCCCCTAAAAAGTAAGCATGCTCTTCAGTCCAACCATGAACATTCTTACAATAAAACATCCTAATGCAAAATCCAAAAATCAAAATCTTCATCTCTGCAATATATTTTATAGATTTCAAAATAAAATATTTTTTTCTCTCATAACCACCACATATATGTATACCAAAATGTTCCCCCAATACCAATAGCTTCAACACTATAACAAAAGCATTGAAGTGGAATTACAACTAGCAATCTAAAGTGTAATTTTGTAACTTCTACAAGGCTTTTCATGGAATTGAAGATGGTTGGAACAAATATATATTGTGCAATAAACCTATTCATTTTGAGGGCATCACTTCTTGATCTTTTGGGGTTTAATCTAGTTCATGTGCATTCATGCACATGTTCAGTACCAAGAGAATACCATTATTGTTGATGACATGCTAGTTTGTACATAGCTATAAAAAATCAAATGATGTTGATGGAAAGTCGTGGGAGATTAAATAAGTGGATGAAACAAAAAATGACTAATTAAAATTTATGCTACTTATATATGACAATTTGAGAAGTTGACTAATACATTTTTCTTTCCTTGTTTGGCCTTATAGTAGTTACATTGCTCTTGAATATGATTTTTCTTGTCATATGAGTGTAAAATTAGATATTTAAAAACTTGGAGAGAAGTTAAATATCATATCTGGAAAAAGCGTTACAATATTCATAGATTATCTATTATTCATTCACTAATAATGTAAGAATTATACTTGCATAAATTGTTACTATTATTAGCATAACTATATATTGCATTGCTATGTTATGCAATCAGTTTAGTGACTATTGGTTATACAATGCAACTATAGATCAGTTATACTAAATCAACCACAACCAATCGTACATCTATTGTATAAATTACCTTCTGTTCACTAAATATTATATCATGTTTTTTCCTTCATCTAATATCATAGCAATGATAGAATGCATGGGTAATTTTTTTTGGAAGGGAGAACACCTTGATCACTCAAGGATTAGGATAATTTAAGTGTTAGAGATCTATTTAAAAGTTGATGATTTTGTCAATGTAACGAGGTGTAGAAACTAAATGAAAATACATATTTTTTGTCTTGCAATGGAGTCACCCGAGATATCATAATGGATGTAAGACTACAATGGAAGAGAGATCACAAATTGCTAAAGGAGATGCACTGCAATGATTGGACAATCAACATGGTTGTTAGATACTCATACTAGAGGACTTGTAGGTGACTTTATCATGCCAAGTGACGCTAAAAGAAGATAAATAGTGTGAAGGAGGGATCAAGTTGTGGATGAGAACTCATAAATATTACCATATTTACAATAATAGCCAACAAACATAGTTATCAATCTACAACAATAAAAGTATATACAAGCGTCCTAGAGATGGAACCATTTGATGGATGCCTATAATGAAAACTTGTTAACATGTTCCTAGTTTGGACAACCATTATGTTTTATAGATTATTTCATAGTATATTTGATAGGAAACTTGAACATCAGTAAGATATATATAAAATGTAGAATCACTTCAAATGCTAAGATATCATGCCACTAGTAGATTTATTTAGTTGAACTTCAAAATGAAAATGCTATTGTTAGTCCATGCCTTTATAAGCAGGAGACTAATGTTTTCACTGGAGAAAAAGAGCTATTAATCTTTGCATTGGGAACTATGCAAATTATTATATGCAGTTTAAACCAAAGTTTGTTATTTTTATTTTATTTTGTTGTGGGGAAATTAGGCATTTATCTACCTCTCCATTCGTCAGTGGCTATTTTCCTAAGGGTTTAGATTTTTTAGGAATAATTTTCATTAGTCTATCCAATGAAAAGAAGAGGAAAAATTCTTTGCATCTTTTCCTAATGTTTTGTTTGTTTTCTCTGCAAAGGGAACATGTAATGGATCTTACTGTGTGGCATTGTAGTGCTCCCACATTTTGCAGTCATGCATGGTAGGGTAGCTGCTGGATATGGCCACATACTTCATTACCACTTTTATCCACCCTCAATTTCATTTTTATTATTCCTTTCTATGGTTGCATCTTGCTTCCCATAGTCAAGAAGGCCACTAGAATTGAATGTGGGATCACTAAACAATTGGTACTGGTCTTTTTCAGCTAAGTAGGTGGAAGGCTAGAAAAAAGTGGTGGATGTCATTCATGGAAAGGATGGGATCATCTTTTGTTAATTTTTGTATGTGGGTAGGGTATCACATATAGGTCTAAAAGAAGGAGGGCAATAAAAATGGCCTTGTTTATTTTTTGCAACTTAGGCAATGAAGGCCTTTTTCACCTCTTTCTACTTAGTGCTTTACTTTTTTTGTTGAGGGCATTGTGTTTTATCCTTCTTCATGGAATAAAATAGTGTATTGGCTGCAAAATATGGCCAAATTTATTTCTTTTACAAAAGGGGTTTTTCATTTTCATATCTTATTGCATTAGTTATAAAGAAAATTGTCTTTTCCATTTTGCACTCTTCTTGAAATCCTGAGAATTCATCATTATCATCCCAAAATTCAATACTCTTTGTGATGGTTAGATTCATTATTTAGTAGGTTATATAATTTTAATGGCAACTGAACTCATGCCATTCTAGTTTCACTGATTTGGAGGAATTTACCTTAGAAGCTTCTTGGGGCTTGGGGCTTGGGTTAACCTTGTTTTACAACTCTATAACAAGTATGTATCTTTGCCTCTATTGGATCACATCATTTCATTGTATAAATAGAGTATGATATTTACAGTGAATTGTTTGATAAAATTCTTTGGTAGACATGTATGAAAATTGTGGTAGCATAGACTAGGAAATGAATTTTTTGAAAAAATGCCTCAAAGAAATGTGGTCTCATCGCCTCTGTTATCACATTTTTCATTCATTACAATGCAAGCTATCAGAAAGAGGAAAATTTGGAAATGGAAAGTCTCGCTTGGTGAGCTTGCAGTTGGATATGTTCAACTTGGTATGGGGGCAAAGACTAGTGTTTTTCAGGTGGCATTTGTAAAATAGTTCATGTGTCTATTCTATCCTTCCCAATTTTGCATGCATGCTTGTATCCACGTAGGAGAAAATAGCTTCGGTTCCATTGTAGGCTAGGTGAGAGAACATACCTTCCGACTTGAGCACCTTCTATTCCCACCATTTTCTGACTTTCTAGGGTTTTATATGAAAAATCTCATTGCAGCCCTAAAGATGGCACTGCAATGCATTAAAAACTTATTATTTTGTCTCATGGTAAAATGTGATGCCCCATTATTCTATCTCATGGTAATATGTTATTATTTCTCTCTTTTGCATTGCTTTCGTATTTAGGATTTTGTTGAATGTGTCTCCTTTATTACTCCAAATTTTTCTACATATATTTGTCCCGATGCAATTGTCTATTAACATAATAAAATATGAAAACAAAGATTTAACATTGTGCAAAGGATGAAACAAAGCACAAGCTTCCAGGAATGGCATGAAGCTTTGGGGTATTGAACAAGTTTCAATGCTCTGCCATTACACCCCACCCTTTATACTTATTTGAATTTCTTTTAACTATTGAAATTTGATAAAAAATAATGCTTTAAATGTTTTGGTACTCCTTTTCTATGAAGTATTTAGTTGCTTTTTGTTGGTTTTCAACTTGCTTGGGTCTGATATGGTTTATTAATATTTTTCTTTTTTTTTTGTGGGTGGTTTTGATGGTAGTTGTAAGCTGGTTGTTATGGTGCTCTGCATTTTTTACTCTTTCTACTCCAATATTTAAAAAATGCATACAAAATTTGAAACATAAATTTATTCCTTCTATGCATTCCAGGATCTCAAAATTGTATACACTACATAGATTTTCTTCCCAATAGGACATACCTCATTCTTTTAATAATTTTACCTAGCATACAAAAATTGCATTTACATCCATAGTCATTGCATCAAACATTATTTAACCTAGATAACTCTTGACATGGAAGAAAACATAGCACAATAGAATTCTCCTAGAACCACTTTAAAAAAAATTAATGTCTCAATCCTAACTTCTTAGCCATTACTGTTATCAAAATATTTCACTATATCATATATAATTAATCCACATGCTTCCTACCAACCTTTGTATCCCATTTGAAATATGCATCCCCTAATTCACATCTTTATTTTTTATCTTGTTATTACTTTTCTAAACAATTTGTATTTTCTATTCATTCACTCTAATTGTATTTTTTTTTCAGGGACCTAATTTCCAAAAACTCTTCATGATGGCTGCAAATACTTGTGCTAGCATTAAAATATTCATCAATATCACAAAATATAATTTATTTATTGGAAATATACTACATAAGCTAAAATTGAACTTATTAATTCTTTTACAAACCAAAAGATTCTAGAAATTGCTTGTACACTAGAAAAAGAGTCAAACAAGGTGCTAGTCCATCCTTACATCGAGGTGTTTTGAAAGATTCACTATATCATTTCTAGAGACTTGAAGAGAAATTCTTTTCCATCTCACACATTTATAAGATCTTGAATGTTAATGTTAGCAGATTGAAATTACAAGCCTAGATATTTTTGCTCAAAATGCTTTTGAGGGATACAAAACAATGAAGCTATATTGGCTCAAATGATCAACATTCTCTTTAGCCATAGGGAATCTAAAGAATAGATGTTTTCTTTTACTAAAAAATTGAACTAGATTCCCTAGCAATATGTTATGGTATAGTTACAAGTTTTCTATACATTTTTAGTTCACTGCATAACAAAAGGAAATAATATAAATATCTATAAAACACTTGTAGCTATTCCATAATGCATTGGAAGGGTAGTGATAATATCATCTTGCAGAGAGGATCATGGAAGCAAACACTTACACCTATGCTTATGATAGAAGTTAAAATTCAGCAAAAACACAAGATCTTTAACAATTTAGTTTATAGATGGAAATACATTGATTTATAGAGGGTTGTAATTTTTTGTGGTGCAGATGCAACATGTATCCTGATCTCACATTTGGGGAGAGATAAATTTCAAAGGAAATTGGGTTGGGCAGCTCTGCCTCAGACATGGGGTAAGCCATTCATCCAAATGGAATTGCAAGAGTTGACTAATTCATTCAAATTGGCATGAACTGATTTTTTTATTGCTTTGATAATCCAGGTATGTGGATGGTGTGATGGTTGTAGGAAAGAATGATTGCAAGTATGGCTCTAACTACACATGTAACTCTTTCAACTACAAATTATGATATTCTCTACTACTTTATAGTTAGTATAGGTTGCATGATGTTATGCAAGATTATCATGAAATATATAGACTATAATAAGTTGCAGAAACATAATCACCTACAATCATGAGTTTGGTTTCTAGAAAGTGGTGTACCATAGATTTATTTTTCCATTTCAGCAAAAAATTGTAACATTGTCTCTAGAACTATAGCTTGCTTATTTCCACCACTATATACACAAACTTTGACACACTTGTTAGCACAGTACATGAAAAATATTGTTTTACAATTTAGTCTCTTATCTTTTGGATCATTCAAATTCATTCAAGTAGTTTACTTACAAATCTATATTCTTATAATGAAAACTCAAAATTATAAGGAAATGTGAATTTCCAATGCATGCTTGTTCTTACGTGATTCCATTTCCTTGGTCATTTTGTAGTATTATTCTCTTAGTATGCATTCACTCTTGATAGTTCAGATTTTTTCCACCCTCAATGTTTCATGCCACCATTAAATGAAGCCTTTTTAGCTATAGCTTTGTACTCTTGATTGAGAGTTTTCCTTTTGTCACAAACCAGGCATAAAAAGTGATTTGTGAATTGGATTATTATTCTATGATAAGAACAATAGAAGAAATGAGTATTTCCCAAAAATAGAAAACTACAGTATCCTTTTGACTCCAAAATTTCTTAGCCTCAACACATCTAGTGCTTGTACACAAGGAAAAACCATACACAATTAGTCATTGTAACAAGCACATTATCAAAAGCTTAACCATACTTTGTTCATTCTAGCTTTGCAAATTGTTTTTACACTCTTGAACTATGTCTCAAATACAACACCATTCAATTTGACAAAATTGCCTAAATTTTTTTCCCTATAGTATCTACCAATTAAGTATCTCTAGTATCTACCAATTATTCAATACCAAACATCTGATTAGAAGATTCCAATTTGCTACAACATTTGTATGCTCTCAACTAGCCATACAAAACCATCAATAGGTTTACAACTATTCAAGAAGAAAGGGTTCTCTTCTCATCTACAAATTCCTTACTAAAGACTATTTTATCTGTATATATAGTTATTTGTATGCTTTTGAAATGGTTGTGTCAGGAAGTCTATCATCTATGGCCCTTCTCCTACCAGCAACCCTGCTACCCAACCAAAAGTACCAATTCTTCATCTTGATTTGGTCAATAGCTATGGCCAAATGACAATAATAGCAAAAATTAACAACAGACTGATTGACTTATTCTTGCCAAAATTATCACATGATACAAGTATCTGAATCACAAACTTTCTAATTAAAAAAAAACAAAATATGACAAAAGAGATGTTGATTACTGTCTCCAATTCACTCATAAAACCACCATGAAAACCATTGGAAAAGTTTGCAAAGAACATAGACTAATACCTAACACAACCATCTTAGAATTGATTAAATTGAAAGATAGCCATCATATTGGATTAGTTGCTACTATTGTTACTACTCATTATCAAATTCCAATCAACATGAATTGTACATCAGAGATGGTGACTTGTAGTATGACTTAGCTATTGTAAGATGTTATGAAATAATCTTAAACCTTACCCTATATCTTTTTCATCATGCATTTTTTTGCCTATGACAACTGACTCAATTGCCTATTTTATAGATTATAGTACCTAACAGCTATACAGGGCCCTATGCCAAACTGTGAATGATCTTGGCATCAGAGAAAAAACCACTAGTACTATTCAAAAATATCATTCGCAACGGACATATAGGCTCAACACTCATGCAAACTACATAGTCCACCTTCATTGACAAACTAAATGACCTATGTACGAAATCTTTCCTAGGAAAATTGGTTTCTTCCAACACACAGGTATCTAGCCTCACAATATTGTACATTTATCTTCAAAAGATTTAGATTACTTTAGACACAATGCAAACTAGAGTAGTTCCTACAGTAATATTGTACTTGGATTGAGCAAGATGTCATAATTAATTGACAATCAAGCAACTCTAAATAGGAAGTATTACAGTCATAGTTCTTTGGGTTCTAGATTTCTAACTTGGACATCACATGCTACATGTCAAGTTCTTATTGGCCGACCCCACCAAGGTTTAAAATTCCTTCTTATATTGCTTGCGTGGGTGAATGGGAGCCATTTAAAAAAAAAATTGTGTACCAACAATCTCAATGCCATTGATCTAATGCTATATTTGAATTCCTTATGCATATGTGTGCTTATACTTTCTTGGAAACATATTTGCCAATTTTAGTCATTTGCTAGTGGGAATGGAAATTTTTGGTTGGCTTGTTTTGGGCGTTGTCCTATTGTAGAGGTGTTCATCATTAGTCAAGGTTGTTGTAGGGCATCAATCTTAGTAGTTCAATCTTAGTTTCTTAATGTTAAGAAGGTGCTCCAAGTCAAGGGAAGTTTCCAAATTGCAGAAGTCTCTGCACAACACAAGTGTCTCCATGAATGTTGGTATATATCAGGGGATTTGAATGCCATGCTTGTCCTTGAGGCCACACTTACCAGTCTGGTGTTGTAATGGTTAGTTATTCTACACAAGGACTTGAAACTGTATCAAAGTGCATTTGATGCTACTCTTTCTAATGCAATATATGGGTTCACATTGCTCATCATGAATTATTCAAAGAAGATTTGTTGTGTATTCTTTTGATTATATAATGGAATATTTTTAATCATACAATCTAGCTTATGGTTTATGAACGCATTTCTAGTTCCTATTTTGTGTCTTACACACATGATTGTATGTAAGGTTTGGGACTTGAATTAGTTGTCCAAATGATAAAGGAACCTATCTATAGTTTTTTCATCCATCACCACTTAAATCATTCAAGAAGCATATTTTATTTCATTAATAACGTTAGTCTCTACTCTTTTTATGTACATAACTTAGTTATAAAGCATATTTTATCTCATTATTAATGTTAGTCTCTGCTCTGTTTATGTAGATAACTTAGTTATAAAGCATATTTTATCTCATTATTAATGTTATTCTCTGCTCTGTTTATGTAGATAACTCACCCTTATAACTCTTGTTATATCTTAAGCAAGCTTACACTTGAACCATACATTTAGATCGTTACACATATAGGATTTCTGCCCACATTTATAATCCATTGTAGTAACTTATGCCAAAGCATAAGAGAGCCAATTTTTGATGAAAAAAGAAGAAGATTATACATATGTAGTTTTAGATTGTAAATGCACTATGAAATAGTAAGGGACTCATCTTAGATGATACAAATTATTGTACATCCTTGGTGTATATCTTGTTAGTCCTTTAATCTACTCTACAAGACGTCAATAAAATCTTCTACTTACAACTGGTATAGTGTTAGTCCACTATGAATTTGGGTATGGTTGTAAGGACTTATGAAATTTTTCATTTCTCTTTAATTGGCCTATTTTATGGCCTCTAAGGACTTCCCTACAAGGTTCAACAAAGCCTAAAGAAGATGAAGGGTAGGGCTCTAACTATCCAGTTGTTGTTGATTAATACTGCTACTTTACACCAAATAGCTTTGTGATATAGTGTCTTCTATCTTTCATGACACCAAAATACATTGGAAATAACTTTCTCTACAACATAATTTTATTAGTAGTCACTTATATTTTATACTTATGCATTACTTTTGTTCAATCCAAAAAATGCTACACCTACTAATCAAATCTTCATTGCCATTTCAGGTGACTGGTATCCTCAGGCCATAAAATTTTCACCTCCCACCATACCAACCAGTATGCATGACATGTGAACAAAGAGTTTTCCTCACAGACACATCAAACAGTGATATTGTCCAATGCGCAACAACAACGAAATTTTAGTACAGGAAATTTCTTCAATGCACAATCTAGACAAGGAATGGAGATCTGGACTACTACCTACACAAAAAATTGCTAGAAAACAACTTCCCTCAACTCACAGTAATACCTTATCTAAATTACAAAAATGACATGTCTGCAGTGATGTTCATGCTATGCAAATTCCAATTACAAGGAACATTTACACTTGCCATGGACAATTGCATCATAGAAATTGTCAAACAAGACAATCCTATCACACCTCCAGCTAGATAAAAAGTGATTTGGAACCTAACACAGTTACTTATTCTGTACAAAATAATTACTTGACTTTTAGAAAATGTTATCTTCTTCTTTCCTGCTAAAGAATCTTTTTTGTTTCAGAAATACTCAAAGACAAAGTAATCAACCTAATGAGATACTTCTGAGACAAAAGGTGATGGATGTTATCACTATTAGAGAGGCTAGCTTTTGATCCAATTCTTCATGTTTGTAATCAATCTAGCTTATGCTCTATTCCCCTTGAATCAAAGGGTTTGGAATATTTTACAAACAAGAACTTTTTTGGAAAATAGGCTTTGGAAGATGGATCTATTTAGAAAATAATAATAGAGTATTGGCCTTTGATATCTGGTATAAACCTGGAAACAATCTATTTTACATAAACAACTTAAACTTGAAAATCATTTTGTTTGAAAAAATTGTGTCCTTGGAAAACAAGATGTAGCTTGATTATTATCCATGCTTTTGCACTCATTTGCATAATTTTTATGTTCTTTTGCTAACTATGTTGGAAAGCAACTATTTGTCTACAATAGTATATATCTGGTTTACAATCTGGTAATATTCCTTATGATATGTCAAACAACATATTCACTTGACTACTCCAGTGAATATGCTATTTTTTAACAGAAGAAAATGTTTGGTTTAGCATCTGGAAGCATTGTTTATAATTTGTTATACATTCTATGTTCATGTTTACTTTGGATTTTTCTTAAATTGCACTAACAAGAAACAATATCTAGTTAGGCTTAGTTGGATTAAAAGTCAGTCTGCTATAGCAATCCACATTTACAATTTGTATACTAAGTTACAGTTCATAGAGCATACTTTTCTTCTTGTTGGGCATGCCTGCATTTTCCAATAATAGTAATAGTTTTAAGTTATTTGATATGAAAATAGACACGGGTCTCATGTCTCTTAACTATATGTTACTACAACCATTTATATGACTGCCTCCTTATGTTACTCTTGTGTTACTTCTTCAACTACAACCTTTGCTTTGGAATGATCATAGTCTCATGACTGTAGTGTTGACTATCCTTTCAGATATATATTTAACTGTCCATACAACAAAAGGCATACCAATTACTTTACAAAACCTCTCATCAAATGCAATCTCTTTATGTGTACCAAATGAGTCTAGGTGATTTGCCTTTGTGAGTTATTGTTAACCAAAGCTTGATAGTATCTTCTTGCTTGTCTGAATGCTTCAAACCTCATAACAAGATTTTGTTGCTTTGTATAGTGACTATCCTCTTGATACAAGGCTTGTCATGCAATGTCATACTTAACTCAATGGAACCTTTTGTACATATGCATTGTCCCTTTTCACACAATATTTATGATCTATGTACAATGACCTTAAGACTATCTTTGATAGTGTGACTGTCTTTTATCATTTCCAACTAATAGTTGACACAAGGACCTTTTAGAGCACTACCCTAGACTATTTTGATAGTCCTTTGAAATGTTGATCTCTACCCATTCATGGATTATTAGGTTATTATGCCTTTCAACCTTCATGCAAACTCTTTTCATGACTATCAAATAGTTCGTGTGCCTTTTTTGTGCTTCCACATTTTGCATACATATCTACCAAAGCATTTTCAATGATGATACTTGGAAAAATCCACCTTCATCATGCTTTGATGGACTAGTAGGGACGGGTGTTGGTAAAGGTTGTTGAATCTGGCTTTATACCTGCCAATTGCATTTGCTTGAAAGCTTCTAAATATTTTTCAATAAATATTTTTTGTGCATATCCTATAATCATTGCAACCCATGAGACTATTAGTTGAAAATTTTCTCAACTTAAATATAGATTTATTTTTGTCTTATACTCTTCTCTCTGCTCTTTCCACCTTCAAACTGACCTGCTCATGGTAGGGACTCTAGCTCATGCAGAGCACTTGCTTGAAAATGTTAATACTTACTTTACACAAAAATATATGTGTACATGTGATATTTTATGTGTCTATTAGAGAGGTATAATGAATTACAAATATTTTCATTAATCATGAAAGATCTTTTGAGGTAATGTTAATAATTTATTTGAATTGGATATTGATGTAATTGAAAGGCATTGCCATTGGGGTGATAAATTTATTTTAATGGAGATTCTATTAGACAAGTATTATGGATTCAATTTCCAAACTTGGAGAATAAAAATTCAAATACAACTACTAGATAATAATTTATGGGGAATAGTGAGTGGAAAGGAAAAAGCACCTATAGATGTAACTAATTTAATGGATTAGAATAGTAGAGATGATAACTTAGCCAAGGCTATTATTGGACTTGCTCTTTCTGAATTTGAATTACATCATATAGATTTAGATAAATCATCAATAAAAATATGGAATAATCTCAATAAATTATTTGGATCAAAGGTATTGAATGTGATTTTTCTCTAAAACTTCATGTGTTTAGGTTCAAATTAGAAGATGGAATCACAATGTCAAGTCATATACGTAGTTTGAGGTATGCTATTAGGTAGTAAGGAGAAGTTAAGGCTCCAATAGATGATGAAGATGTTAAAGCTATCTAGTTAAACAACTTGCCTTCAAAATACAGTAATGGTATTTATACACCCAATCAAATAACTTCTAAAAATTTAGAAGATATGATTTTGTCTCTTCTAATAGAGGAAAAATGACAAAAGAAGATATAGAAGATGATTTGCAACATAGTAATCACTATATTCATTAAAAAACAACAAAAGAAGATATAGAAGATGATTTGTAACATAAGAAATCACTATATTCATGAAGCAACAATAAAAGGTTAGGTACAAATAAGATCTAGAAAATGTATATTTTGACTAAAAGAATAGGGGTCATACTGTAAAAATTTGTAGAAATCAAGCTAGTGATATTCTTAAAGGGAATCTCAAAGATGAATTAGATATAAGAAGATTTTCTTGCATTCAGGATGAGGATTCATAAAATGATGAAAACCTTATTAATGACTCTTCTAGTAGTGCTAATTATACATTAGTACAATAAAACTTCATGTTTTGGAGGATGGTGGCCCCAGAGGATGGAGGAATTTTCATCATCTCAAGTTAGCTTCTCACTTTGAGATGATGATTTGCATGAGAAACATTTTTGGCTTTAATTTCTTTCTTTCTTTTCCTTGTTGTTAATGATAGATTTGGAAAATACATATATTGTGAAGTTTGATTTTTGTAGACAGGTAAGGGGTTTGGTGAAGTGCTCAGTATGGATGGTTTCCTAGAGAGTTCATGAAAATCTGATCAAGATTTATATCTTTATGAGTGTCAAGGAGACAACTTGGTGGATGGTTTTCAAATAATTTGGTTTTTGATTTGGGAGTTCAAGGAAATGGGAACTCGAGAATTCAACTTAGAGCTATGCCTATATGAGAGTTATGAGGCAACTTTTTCAAGTTCCACTTGATTTAGGATTTATTTCTTCAAATAAATATCTTCACAAAGATGTATATATATATCAACAAGTTTTTTATGTAAGCCTTAAGGGAGGGGTTCCTTGGCAAGCTGAATTCTATATTTTAGGTATAAATTTATAATAAAAATGTAATAAGGGGGTGAATTTTAGCATAGCTACATATTTTATCGTTATGTTATATAGTCATTTTGGTGTCTACCATTTATATATTTTAACTATAGATAGTTAAACCAAATAAATTGTAACCAACCATATGCCCATTGTATAAATTACCTATTGTTTGCTAAATATTATATCATTTTTTAGCTTTCAACTACAATTGTAGATTGCACGAGGTTTAGAAAACTAGCTTAATTATTTAATTTATGGTTTGGTGCTTGAATGTAGGCTTGGAGATTACCTAAAGAGTATCGGCTTGATGAGCTAATAGATCATCAATTTGATAATACTAATGGTTTAATTTATTTATGTAGTGCATGAAGAATAGTTAAAATAGGTCTTTGGTGTACTACAATGATTTCTACAAAATACTCATCAACATCATCCCTATTTTCAAATTTTCTATCAGTAGAATGTATTCCAACTCTCAACTGAGCAAATGTATTCTTTTCAAATTACATTTGTGAGTCAAGTAGTAAGAGTTTAGAATCGAGACACAAAATTGGGGAGTATTTTGAATATTGAAGAGAAACACATAGAAAATATTTTATACATCTCTTAATATTATATAATAATGCATTAAACTTCACATTAATTTTATTTTTATTTTTTAATGCTTTTAGGGATTTATTTCTCTTATCCAAACTATAATGTAGTAGAGACACAAATTTCTTATTAACATGTACTCCAAAAAATGAAAGGTAATTACATTTAAATAATATTTTATGGTAATCTTGGTGTTCATTTAATAATTTTGTTAAGGATGGTTATTTTTCAAGTGTAATAACCACTTCTAGTTACCATATTTTTTTTGATTGAGCATCTTAAACTAACTTAATTGACTAAGCAACCATTTTTTATTTTGAAAAGATAGTTTCAACTCCACCATAATAAGATTAGTTCCTCTACAATACAAAGTCATAATTTTACATTAAATAAGATAGGTTGTACAATGAAACAAATCCCTAGAGACAAGCCTAATCCTCAAGGCTTCATTTGAGATGACCCTCCCTATGTATACCTATCTTTCAATTATAGGAATCCTAGTTCACATTTTAAAATAGAAAGACTTCATCCGCATAAATGGTGTGAATTTAGGACTTATTATTAATTGAGCTAATTCTCCTAATTTAATCTACATATAATAATATAATAAATAATGCATTCTAGGATAAACATTAATTCCACACTAACATCAATGTAGAAACACACATTGATCTATTTAGTAATGATCTCATGTATACATGACATTTTCATAGTGTGATAGCTTATGCAAACATCACTTTAATAGATATTGTAAGTTTCATGCATAGACCACATACATAATAATTGAATCATACACACAACACACACACACACACTAACCAACTACTAAAAAGAAATAGTCACAACCTTATCACAAGCATCTTCTATATTTCCTAGTTTAGTACCATATAAGATCTTAAGTGCATCCCAACTAGAAAGTAGAATTTTATTACGCCCATCATTTTTCCTGAGTTCACTACCATATTTGATGACAAGACAAGAATCCCATGCTACTAGTGTTAATATCAACAAGGAAATAACTGTGATGAGACATAACATGATCAATCTCTTAACATTTCTATATCCCACTAATCATTTTCAATACCATAAAAATAGATAATTAATATAATAAATATGTCTTATGGTCTTACCCTAAACCAAAGACTAATTACTACATAATTATATTGATCCCCTGATGCAGTCAACAATTGAGAAACCAAAGAGGTTTGTCAATTGTTGCAACCTTCATAAAATCAACACTTAAAATAATATTTAAATAGAATCTTCAGCACAAGATTATTTCATTTGCATTCAAATAAATAATGGAAGTTTATAAAATTCTCAAAACTCAACATTCTATCCATTAACAAAGCTTCAAGTCAACAACAATCTTCTACAAGCAAGATTAAGAATCAAATTTATAAAGCTTCACCACAAACTTGTCACTTATGTCCATCACTGCTCCTTGATTATCAAGAATCTTTTAAAATTCCTTTTGGATTTGCTATGCCTCATTCCAAGATTTCTAGATTATTTTGAAATTATTAATTTTGTTTCTATATGAGAAAGTTATGCCCAATTTACTAAAACTGGGTCTCACAATCACGACTCAAAACAATCTTTCTTTCCCCAAAATGCTAATCAAAGCTTTGACTCCTCTATTCTAGGCATGGGATTCCTATATTCAACCCCTTAATTTTTCTCTTCAATGTTTTTTCCAAAAATCTTTTCTAAAATTGTCATCCACTCCCTCTTTCTCGCACCTCCACTCCCACAAACTTTTATTCTCTTTCATTTTATTTAATCGAAGGAGTTACAAGAGCAATAAAAAAATAGATTTCCTAGCTGGGTGTGAGATAATTTCATTTTCTCAAATGTCATGCTAATTCACTTAAATTTTGGGCCAATAAAATATATGAATAAAAATACCTTCAAAGGTTGTTGAAGAAATTTGTAAGGAGATTAAAATCACTGCAATACAAAAACTAGCCAAAAATCAAAGGAGAATAAAATAAATATTTTTGGTGTGCAGGATTGCCTATCCACCTAGATGCTCTTGAATCATACAACCTAGGTAGAAGAAATGTTCCATGAGTTGGAGCTCATCAAAATTTTAAGATCCAATGTTTGTTCTTCATCTATATTTCTTCCAAGTGTCTACTTGATTTTTCCTTTTCACTTTACATTACACCTTTCCATCTCTTCCTTCTTTCATCTTTCCTCTCTTTCTTCCTCTCAGGATATTCAACCCATTAAAATCTGATTTCCACCAATATGTATCTTCCCACACTATTCCATCATCTTGATCATCTTGTTGCACCTCAAATTTTAAGATACTATTGCTGCACTTTTCCAATTCTATTTCTTTATATCCCCTTGCCAATTAATTTGAAGAAAAACTAGTTGTAACATCATCTTTGCACAATATAGAAAAACAATTCATTACCTCTATTTTCTTCTCTTTCTCTACTACTACAATATACTCTTCCATATTCTCATATTTATCTATTCCAACTATGTCAATTACACATAAATCAATTTCATCAAAAAATTCATAAAATTCAAATTTTACCTCATCATTTGATGTTACAAATTTTGGTCCAAGCACTGCTGCAACCTGGATTAGTAAGTTATCTCCTTCTTTTGTTGGTGCTCCAATGTTCTCCTTGGTCTTCCTTTCTATGTTTTCTTCTTTAAATTGCTGCCCCAAACTTATCAGTGTTTTCATGTCCTCCAATGGACCAAGCTTCAGTGCAATTTCATTTCCTTTTCCCTCTGTAACTCCAATGTCACTCACCACAACAATACTATCATTTTCACTTGTTTTCACATAATTTTTTTTATATAATCTTTAACATAAAATTTTCTTTCACAAATATCATAAAAATTATGTTTTACTTGCATTTTTTCTTGCTTCTCTACTATTGTCCCAATGTTTTCCTATTTATTGTCTACTACAATATTGTTCCTTTCTTCTTCTACCTCCTCCATTATGCTCAAATGTTTCATTTTATTCAACATATTTATGTCTATCCAAGGAAAAATTGCTACCCCAACTTCACAGTCACTTACTTCAACATATTCTTTTATCTTTTCTCCACACAAATGAACATCAATTTCTTAAACAATACCTCTTTCTCAACTATGAATTCATTCTTCTCTTCTTTATTATCCTCTTGCATGAGTATCCCTTCCTTTTTAGTGTCATATGTATGAAACTCCACTCTATACTTTTCTTCACTTGCATCGAAAACAATGTTAGCACATAAAATAGGGAATTCATCTCTTCCCACCTTCATTTTCTCTATTACTTCTCCTTCAAACAAATATTTTGTTTTCTTTTTTTCCTCTTTCTTTCTCCATTCCCTCTTTATGATTCTCTTATTTTCTTTTTCTTTTTTTTAATCAAAATCATGTGGGATGATCCCACATGTTCTTTCCATTGCCTTTCCATCATAGGGTTGCAACTCTTTATTTTCTCTTTCTTCTTTTCACTGTCCTCTTTGTCAAATCTTTGCTTTCCTCTTTCTTCTCTTCACTTGTATACAAAAATTGACTTGCAAATACATTTTTTTTAGAAAAATAATGGGAGTCATTCATGCCCACATATTCCTCTTCAACCTTCTTATATTTTTTCACTTCTATTTTTGTGATTTCATTCTTCTTTTCTATTATCACAAATTTATTAGGAAAGTAATATCTATCTAAAGCTTCCACTCTAGCCTCAATCTTCTTTAATTCTTCAAAATCCCATTTTGTAAACCTCTTTTCTTTCCACTTTTCCATAGGTAAAATCCTCACAGGCCTTCTCGTGACCCATCTTGTCCTCTTCTTTAAAGAAATCTTCAAAGACTCATAAGTCCCTTTGTAGTTACAAGTTCTCCTTGCAACAATCTCTCTCACTTAAGGGTATCAACCCTCTATAGTCACAAGTCCTCCCTGCAACAAACTCACTTTTTCTTATCCTCTACACAACAAATGGTTTTCGAAAGACACAACTCTCTCTTGTACCTTCTACCCAACCTTAACCTCTACTAGAGGATAAAGTCACAAGTCCTCTTCCATACTTGCAACAAAAATCTCACTCACACATTCCAACAAACCCCAATCCTTCAATTTTATCTTAGCACATATCCAAGAAAAATAAATTACTCACTACTACAACATTTCCTAGCCAATCTTCCCACTTTGATACCATTTGATGTAGTCAACAATTGAGAAACCAAAAAGGTTTGTCAATTATTACAACCTTCATAAAATCAACACTTAAAGCAGTCTTTAAATAGAATCTCCAGCACAAGATTATTCAAATTTTATTCAAATAAATATTGGAAGTTTACAAAATTATCAAAACTCAATATGTTATGCATTAACAAAGCTTCAACTACAACAACAATCTTCTACGGGAAAGATTAAGAATCAAATTTACAAAATTTCACTACAAACCCATCACTTTTGTCCATCACTACTCCCTGATTATCATAAATATTTTTAAACACATTCTAGTTTTGATGTTTCTTGTTCTTAGCTTTCCGGATCATTTTTAAATTTTTGATTTCATTACAGTATGAGAAATTTACGCCTAATTTATTGAAACTAGGTATCACAATCATGACTAAAAATAATTTTTCTCTCCCCAAAATACCATTCAAACCTCTAAATCCTCTATTCTAGGCATGGGATTCCCACATTCAATCCCTAAATTGTTATCTTCAATTTTTTTTCCAAAAAAATCAAATCTTTGGTAAAATTGTCATCCACTCCCTCTTTTTTGTACCTCCACTCCCATAAGCTTTTATTCTCTTTATTTTTATTTAATCTAGGGAGTTAGAAGAGCAATAAAAAAATAAATTTCCCAGTTGGCGTGTGGGATTTTATTTTATCAAATGTCATGCTAATTCACTTGAATTGTAGGCCAATAAAATATATGAATAAAAATATCTTCAAAGGTTGTTGGAGAAAGGTACACGCAAGGAGATTAAAATCATGCCTACAACACAAAAACAAGCCAAAAATCAAAGGAGAATAAAATAAGTATTTTTGGTGTCTAGGATTTCCCATGCACCTGGATGCTACTGCATCATCACCTTGACTAATTCAATAATATAAAACTTGAAAACTATACATTAGGAAAACACAACACAAGAGGCACACAAATTCCTTTTGATATATTAGTTCCAATACTAAACTTCAAAGAAAGGTGGTTCCTTACATCTATGAAATGTCTATTGATGATAAAATTTAGCTAACCCTATGATATCAAGTATCTTCTAGCATCTATCACCTACATTTTATTGTTGAATTTTAGCCAACCTTATGATAGAACTGAATATTTATTTTTATAGAGGATGCTACCTTATTGGTTTTGATATTGGAGTAATAATAAAATTTCATATGAGAAAGTCATAGCTTTCAAAATTTTAGTGATCACCATAGGATGAGTAGGATAATTTATGTTAAGAGAATAATTTTACTATATATATTCCCTCATAGAGTTTGCTTCTCAACCCTAGTTGTGATGCAAAAAAGTTGGAATCTATATTAATATTGATTAAGAATTTTGATATTTATAAGTTACAAGAACTATGATATAAAAAATATTATCCTATATTTTTACTCTACATTATTTTATTCACTTACAATGCTGAAAATTGATCCATTAAACTATAATAGTCCAATAAATATTTTGGTGAAATTACCGACACATAATTAACCCTCATTTTATGAAATATTTTTGAATTGCACCATCTTTTTTGATATTTCATAGTCTCTCTAAAAAAATTAAATTTACTTTGAATCTTTCACCATCTATATTTAATTAAGATTTTATCTATTGAAATCCTAAAATAGCAAAAATAAATTTCCAAATCAAATAATTTTAAAAAATAAAGAATAAAAATCCATATTTTTTCTTGACTACATACAAGATATTAAAATAAGAAATTATTATCATTTAAATTCTTCTTTAAATATATTAATGGATTATCTACCTATTACCTATTATAAATATTATCATAAATATAATCTTTATAGTTAAGAATCAAAAGCAATTATCAAGCATATTCAAATAAGAGAACAAAGTAAGACATTATGATTGAACTAGCAAACATCTAAGAACTTGCTATCCACATCAAATCACCAAAAGGAAAGTATTATACCTATCAAAATTTCATTGAATCCTAGTTATTTTTCATAAAATTTAACACATTATATTATCATTTATTTTATAAGAAATGTGATAAGTAAATTGAAACCAGATTTTAAAAGAACCTAGTCAAACGATAAATAGTAAAAAGACATCATTTAACAATAGAATACCATAAAAAATTATCCAAAATAGTCAATTTCACATAATTTTATAAAATTTAATTGAATAAACCATAAAATTATCTAAAATTCACAAAAAAATCAAAATTTTGACATGTAAGGAGAAAGCCCTAGTTTTATGTTTTAGGTAAAATATCTCTATTTTTCTTATATCCAGATTAAAATAGTTTCACCATTTTTTGTATGTTCTAATTAAATACAAATCCAATGACATAAAGTATGAATTCCAAGGATTAAACCTAGAGTCCAAAATTACCACCATATGGAGAACATCATAGATACAAACCTAAGATACATCAACCTCACAAAATTTAACCAAGGGATGACTACTATGAATGTCACTAGTAGACCCTAAAAAAACCTAGAAATGAATTGGATAAGATAATTTTATTTTTATCATCTTTAAAATTCTTAAAGTTGGTAATGGAGTGTTCCTAGCCTTATGATCCAAACCAAAGAATGATTGTTAAAGATAAACATATCACTTTATCCTATCAGTTGATGCTAGTAGGGACACTTTCAAAATCCAATTCTCCAAGGAAGTGGGAATGGTTGACATGGAGAGTGATTTAAAAAATTAAAATGAAGATATAGAGATGCTAAAAAAACATCAAATCTAAATATTTGGAGCACGCAAAGGCATCCATTCCAAACATACCAAAGGCCATGTACAAATTTAGCTTCCAATAGAAAACTAGAGACATTGTCACCTTATTTAGTAGAGTGTATTGAATACTAGTACTTAACAACCTTCAAACCATGTATATACATACATACTTCACAAACATCCTCAATGGTGACATCATGCTACATTATAAATGGATAATAAGTTCCAATTTACACTCGTAGTTGAATAAAATTTGAAAAAAGAGAACTTTTTACATGGCATCATATCTAGTGAAAAGAATAATTGTTAATATTTTTTGCATCACTTAAATTTTGGGAAATAATAGGAAAATTTATTAATTATCATGAAAAATCCTTCTATTTAAAATAATAGTTTCTTATGGAAAACTAGGGATCTAAGAGTGGAAATGATTGATGGGTTTAAGGGGTAGACTCTATAATATTTAGTTGTTAGTATTTATTTAAAATATAATCTAATGGACCTTGTTGTATTCCATAGGTTAAAATTTACCTATAGTCTATAATGCTCATGGGGCTTAAAATATCTTTTGGACCATTTATCTACATTAAGATCAATTATCCAAAAGAAATTTCATGCCCCATGAGCATTACAAAATGTGGGTACATTATACATCACAAAACATAGTGAGGGTTGTTAGATTATACTTTAAACAATTCTTGGAAACTAAAGATCAATTATATGGCCCTAAAGTAACTAATAAATATGATATATTATCAATGGATTAATTTATATTTCTATCTACTACAACTTATAAAAACTACCTAGGTGAATAGATAATCTAATTAGGTATCTAATATTTTGGTGGATTTTGAGTTTAAAATATTAATAAAATAAATTATTTGATGGTTTAGATAATATTAAAATATTTTTTCTAAAATTGTGGCATTTCAAGTCACCTTATAGCTTGAATTGTTATCCAAATATTGATTCCCAAATTTTAACTATTCATCAATTGGTAAATATTTACCACTAAAAATATTAAAAAGATAATATCTAGTATACACTCTAGCTAAAAAAATTCAAGTTCACAAGTCTAGACAATCAAACATAAAAAATTGTCACCCTAGACAAATTCCACATTAGGCTTCGCTTCTTCTTATGTGCTTGGACTTAATTATGCATTAGTTGCATACTTTACAAACATCCTTAGAAAATCAAACATAAAAAATTAAATTATCCATTTAATATTTTTTTATGACGCTTTTGATCTCAAAAGAGTAGGAATATATTCTAGGGTGAACTACACCTTGGACCAAAACTTTTAGCTCCAAATTTGAATATGTCAACATGAATAATTTACTATTTGAATTTATAATTTTAATTGTTAGCTATCGACATTTGATTTTTGAAGAAATTAGAAGAATTGTGCATATAAATACAAATTATTTACCTTTTTAATACTAGCATGGTTAAGGAAGCAATTAAAATTATTATACAAGCACTCAAGAGTAGTAAAGAGAATAATTATCAAGATTATTGCAAAATTTCATCATTCAAGCATGTCATGTGTTATATAAGTTTTCTTCATATTTTCATGTATTTTTTATGAGTACTGACACTTGTAAGTATTAAAATAAATTTAGGTCAAGTAAAAATTTATCATTGAAGGTAATGAGTGTGAATTCATTTCATCAATTAGATCAAATTTGAGTGGTGAATTACAAGTTTTCAATTTATTACCTTTTTATCACTAGCCTCTATCCAAACAAGGATAATCTCTCTTTTATATCATAAATTTCTATTGTAAAGGTATGAATATCAACATGAGGATTGATTTAAACAAGCCCCTATATGGCACAACCCTTCCCATCTTTTCATGTGCATGTGGGTTATAGATCTAATGTGAGTTTGAGGAAGATTGAAGGTTATTTTCTCATTCATGAATTCAAATCCTACAAGTTGTCAAGTCATAGAATGTGCATTTTCTCACCAGTAGACAAAGTTTCAATAGAAACTCCAACAAAATAGAAGTTAAGGATTGGTGACATTAGGCTTGTGAAATTAGATGTTAAATAGGAGGAGCTCAATCTAGGGTTCACCACACCCTATACTACCCTTTTCCACCCCATATTTTCACATGATATACATGTGTGTTTTCCCTCTACATTTTTGGATCTTCTTTTTTGTAATGATGCATTCAATTTATCAGAATTCATTAAAAATTGTTTTATTTTCCTAGTTTACATAGTTTTTTTTATTAAATAATTCAAAACCAGTCAATTAGGAATCATAAATCAACATATCACATCCACAACACAATAATCATCATTTACAAGGATTAGAAACTTGTTCCACCATTCTAATTCATCCCATTAGGATTTCTAGTCAAGTGGATTTTAGATCATTTCTAATCCTTTAAATCTAATGGGGATAAGTGTGATTTAGGACTTAGATCCATTTTCACAATCAAACAAATTTAAAACAAGGAAACTTTTTGTTTATGATCATTACCCTCAACTAGTGTAAAAAAATTATATTATTGACTATAGAAGGGTTAGTTATGTTTTATAATTTATGTGAATACTAATGTGTTTTGAGGAAGTGATTGTTAATATATTATTAAATTTTTTAAATTATTAAAAAAGTAGGGAAGGGCCTTGGTCCAACTAAAAAAAGGAACAACACAAAAACAAAGAACTAGAGAGAAACAACTCAAGCACCAAAGCTTGAACCCTATAACATTTCCTACAAGGGATTTTCAAGCGAGGAGTCCTTCTTAGGAAGATATTTCTTCCTACATTTCACAAATGTCAAAGAAAAATCAATAACCAAATTTAAATCATTTAGAAAGGAAAGGGGGGAAGCTCCTTCAAAGTGACTAACAAATGAAGCAATAGGGAAAATAGGAGAAACATCCATGTACAAAGCAAAGCGACAAGAATTGTATGAGAAACAACTATGGGGTATGTGCAGGATCATGATGGGCCAAAAAGTGGTGATATGATGGGTTTGTGTATGATATGTGGTTGACAACATTTTTTTTCCCAAAATTGATGAAATGAAAATGGTTTTTAAAGGAGATTCTCAGTGTTCTACCAATATAAATTATGCTTTGTAACTTTGAATGTAATAAATAATTATTATTCATTTTCTATTTGAATTATGACTAATGTTTCGATTGATAGGCTTATTGAAGAACATCTATAGCTTTCAAATGGTATCACATTTTTTGAATCCAAAACATGTGTCACATACTATAAGATTAAAATAAAAGAAAAAGAATTGCATGAAGTTTTGACCAAGTTAAGGTGGTCAAACATATGAGTTTTAATATTTTTTAAAAGTTGTATAAAAAAATCATAACTAATAATTTACTTGGAAAAAAATTGGAAAAAAAATATGCAACACATCGGGACATGAGTCCTCTTCTTATACAAAAATCTCATAAAATAATATTATCAAATGTTTATTATTGTTAGGGTGGTTAGAAAAACACCTACTTCTTATTTTTTCCCTAAAATTTAAGTACTACTACATTGAAATTTCAAATTTTCACCAAATACATTTTGTTTTTTTTTAAACAAACCTAGTAGTTTAGAAAATGCATTCAATTTGCTACAAGTTCTATTCTTACATGTTTTTGAAATTATATAGATAACTTATTCAATTTTTACATCGAGTTGCCTAATTTTAATTTTTCTAATTTTTTCTCCACTGAAGGGCCTATTTTTCCATGATGATCCTGCACATGGCCTATGTCAAAATTGGAGAAACATGAGCTACAAGACAGATAGGAATTTCATCAATAGGAATATTATTCATCAGAGCAAAAGGAGAAGGAGGTCTAAAAGGTTCAAAATATGCACTATGAATAGAAGAAACATCATCAAGGTACAAATATTATTAAATATTGTCAAAAATGGGATTAGCAATTTTGGGAGGTGGTTTATCTAGTTCATAAACTTTTCCTATATTAGGTCAGATGGATTCTTCAATAACTATATTAAATTATGAGGTATCTAATTAATGAAATCATCCTGCTTGAAGTTTCTTGGTAGTTGGTAGAGATTCATGCTCATTTGGAATCTAAGAATAAGACTCAGGTGCATTTACATATAGTGCTTTGTAATTATACTTGTACAAAACTAGCCTATGCTAAAGCCTTAGAAGTATGAATAGAATATTATAATAATTATATATACAAGTTAAAACCTAATTTTGATATATTTGGTAGAATAGAGAAGTAGAATCACCAAATCTCAAGCAAATGCAACATTTAGAGAATTTTGGGTAGATTGTGTAGATGATAGAGAGATCAAGAGAAGAAGCTACTATAGGCTTATAACTCTAATTAACTATTTTAATAAATAGAAAGTCTTATATCAAGTTAACAATGATGAAATCTTCCTTTATTTAATGTATGAAATATAAAAATCATTTGATACAACAATTCCTAAACCCTAATGGGTTAATCCAAAATAGATAGACATATAAGCCCTTACAAAGAATGTACTAGAAAATAATGGTCATTAGTTATACGAGTGTTTAAAATTATTAAAATTATATTGATTTTCCCTTAATACATGTACAAAAAGGATTAACCCAAAACAAAGAAAAAGGGGTAAGGAAGAGGAGGAAATTATGGTTTCAAAAATAGATGTTGGAGAAATGATCGCCATATCCCAAGGAAAGTCTCAAGAAATAGCAAAAAAGGAACTCCAAACCCTAAGGTAACTATTGCTATTATACCATCATCATACGCTCATCTAGTCTAGTTCATCCCACTTGTGGCAACACTGGTAGCTCCTATTACATTGTAATGATGGAAAATGTACTCTCTAACATGGCCTTGATTTAGTGTTGTAATATGCCTAACATATATCGCATTAGGTATTGGGCCCTTGTGAACTAAATGAGATTGTTGGTGCCTTATTTAGAGTATTGTAAAGTGTTGTAACACACTTTCACACCTTTCTAGAGTTTTATTAAATAATTGGGATTCTTTATGCTTTAATTGGCCTTATATTGCATCCATAAGCCTCATTTAATGCATCTTTTCAAGGATGATCCTAACATAAATCAATATACAATCATAATTTAGTTGATTTTAGGTTGTGTGGCCCATATTTGGCAATGTTGGACTCATATTCCACCTTGGGCATATGAGTCCCACCTAGGGTTTTGGGTCCTAATCTTGATTTTACACCTTTCTAAGCATTTTTGAAGTTGGTCCCATAAGTTATGCCTAATGGGACTCATATGCCACATTGGGCGTATAAGTCTTGTGTGGCCCAAAATTAAAATTAGCTCAATTTTTTGGCAGGATTTTATCCTCCTAGATTTGATGTTAGCTTGTAGTGTTGTAACTTCAAGAATTTTTGCATAATTATGTATAAATACAAGGCTCTTTCACTCATTTTAGACCTAGCAACTTTAATGAGGATTCTTATAACAAGTTTGAGGTCACAAGAGAATTCAAGTGTTTGCAAGAGCATTTAAGAGCATTCAAGGGCTGATTATCAAGCGTTTTAGAGAATTATTCAAGAATCAAGCATCATGAATAATTCATCATGCATCATGTTTGTTTTTGAGCTAACAATTATGATGTAGGGTTTCATGATTCAAGATAGCATTCAACTTAAGATCTCTCACATTCAAGTAAGAGTCAAGAATTGCATCCATCGGAGCCACTTCATACATGTTGGTATCACTTTATTGCTAGGGTTTGGTGAGTTGCAACATCTTATTTTATTCATTCATCATTCTCCATTCGTATTTCATTTCATTTCAAGGTTTGATTATCAAAACAGGGTTTCACCAAGGAAAATCCCATTCCACTAACAAAACAACATTCTTCCCTCTCTTTAGTTTGTGATTTATAGGTTTATGTTGAAGGCACATCAAAGAGAAAGTTGTCAAAGTTGTCACCTTGCATTGGAGATCATTGGAAGACTTCTACAGGCTACAAATCAAGCTTTCAGATCTAGAAATCAATTAGGAAGCACAAACCAGACATTGAAGACCAAATTCAAGATTTGAAATTTAAAAAAACCCTAACTAGACCGATATGCCAGTTCTAGCATATGAGTCACAATTTATGTCATTTTTTATGTTTTTGCATTTTCAAACACCCATTTGCCAGATTTTAGTTTCTGTACAGAAACCTAGATCTAGGACTAAATCACCCAATTTGGCATATGATTCCCATTCAACATTAAAATCACTTTTTTTAGAAATTTAGAGCTTCATCCAGTCATCTTCAAATATTCAGGTTCACACATTTCATCTTGCAACTTGTTTTGTTTTACATGCATTTTTAGGTCATTTAGTTGAAGATTACATCATATTAGGGTTAATCATTACATCTTTCATTTCATTTTTCTTTCCAAGTCCTAACTTGGTGGTGAACCCCTCATTATTTTATTTTCATTGAGATATCTAGAGTTTCCCTTCAATGAAATAATTGGAAAGTGGGTGTTGCTCTATGTCCTAAACCATATGAAAGAAAATCGCCCCATTTTCCATTGTTTCATTTTGGTTCAAGCCTACATTTAAAACATCATAATTATTATTTGGAGTGCATTATCACCCTATATATTTCTTGCATTAACATTACATTATGATTTGCATTAGTTACTTGGCATTCTAGCTTTTCTAATTCTTGCATTAGTGAAAATGCATATAGATTGCATTTTTGCATATCAAATAATTGAAATTCATATAAAAAATACATTTTCATTTAGTCTATAGATCATACTTGACATAAAAATCATAAAAATTAGTTGGATTTGTTTTGAAATTTTTGAAAAAAATCCTCACTAGGACTCATATGCCCATTTGGCTGATTTAGTCACAGTGAAAATTTTGAACTACACTTTAAACATTGAATTCCCTATTTTTATGGTTTTATTTGTTATTAAAATCTTTCTATTTTAGTTTACTAACTTTCTATTTTATCTACTTCATTGCATCTAGTTCAAATTGGCCATTACTATACATTGCTTAATTGCATCTAGAACATTTCATTTCGCATTGTTGAATAGTTTAGGATCCAAAATTTACATTATATTTCATCATGGATATGAGATTTGGTAAAATTTGGATGTCCTTTCAACTTCCTTAGTAAATATGTCAAGTTGTACTTTTGGAACTGACCCTAACGAAATTGAACTTACTCATACTCACTAAAATCCTAATGCATCTCATCCTCGTGACTTTGACATCATTGGAGAGGATGATGACAACATGAATAAGTTCCTAACTTATTGCCTTAACAAGCTTGAAAATAATGTATCCTTTTATCCATCCATGGAACAACCAACACCCACTATAATATGACCACTTGAGATGTTTGGTTACTTACATCCTAAAACTAATACATGAGGTGAACCTAATTTCCCTATAGTAGGTGAACCTAGTTCCTCTAAGCAAGCAAACATTCAACCATTCTATGTTAACAAAGTGATAAACATTCCCATAAATCTAGAAAATACATATGGAAAAGGATTCACAATCTTGAGTAGGAAAGGATGTGATACACGAAGTGAACATGAAATTCATCAACTCCTAGAGCAAATACCAATTGAAAGTACTAAATGAATAGGATATCAAGATCTTTCTCATAATATGAGTGTCCCCCTTCCTAAAGAACAACCAATGCCTCATAACAATATTAAGGATGATAGGATCATCTTAGGTCCTCCTCCTCAACAAGTTGGTGAACCTAGTAAAAAAAATACCTTACAAGCTCAAACCATTACCATTCTTACATACTCAAATAGAAATTGAACGACAAATGAAACACCTTATAGACATGAGTTGGCTTAAATTACCACTTCCTACTAGAAGCAAAATTCCTAAAGATAACATGAATTATTGTGCATACCATCAAACTCTTGGACATCTTATCAATGAGTGTCATACTTTAATAAGGATCATTCAAAAATTTGACATAATAGAAATAGTCCCTTAAAGCGGGATACTTTCACTCCTTGCTATGTAATAGTTGTAGAATAATAACATTCTCACTATTACATGTTACACATTTACTGCAAACCATTTCCAAATGCAAGGAGCCCCTTCCCATCACCTACCATGGCTCATTCTTGTCTTACACTAAGTCAAGGGAAAGAATTAGATAGCCTTGTCCTAGTAAGTTCATTTTTCATTATACCTTTAGCTAGGTTGACTCGCATGTTCCTTACTAGCCTTTTGCATTATTTATTTTTTGTCTTTTCTATGATTGCATGGGCATAATATGATCTCTCATGATGTCCTATTTGATGTTCTCTCTCTTTGTGACATTCCTCTACTTGTACCTACATTCTTCTCTATGTCGTATCTATTTAACCTTTTCCTATATCTTTTTCTTTTCTTGTGTTTTCCTTTTGGGAATGATACAAGGTATTGAGACATTCATGTCTCTTCCATGTTGACCTAAAATATTTTCCTTTATATCTTCTCTTTTTCTTGTGTTTTCTTTTTGGGTATGACACAAGGTGTTGATACATTCATTTCTCTTGCATGTTTGCTCGAAAGCTCTTTCTTTGTTTTCTCTCTCTTTGTGTCATTCTTCTAGATCTATGCATATTTTGGGAATGATGACAATTTTGGGCTTTCTAAAAATATTGTAGCATAAACATACTAAAACCAAATCCATAGATCCCTTATGTGTTTGGATTTTCACTTTGGGGGCAACCCCTATCTTTTCTTTTGCATGACCTAGCTATAATCAAAAAACATATTACTTGGCATAGGGCTCTCCAAGTTTTCTCTCATGTCTTCTTTATTGTTAGCATTTATCATTTTCTACTTAAAATTAATTTCTCACAACATGGTGTTTAAAAAATTATTTAAAGTGGGGGCATACATTGGCATTATTCTTCTTCATTTTTTTTCATGTTTCATGGTATAGTTTTTTAGTTCATGTGATGTGTCCTTTTATTTTTGGATAACACTAGGTGTGATTCCCTTTAAGAGTGTGATCTATCTTAGCATATAATATTCCTCTTAGTAGCTTTATGTGACACATTGCATCCCTTGAGTTGTGAATATTCTATTCTTTGATTAGTTCACTCTTTGAGACATTAGGTACAATTTTTCCTAAGTTAAGACCTCATATGAATTAAGCAAGACTCCTTTGAATGTTCCCTATATTGCATTTTCATTTTTGGTTATATGGAAACCTTGCATAACACACTTTTCTTTCCTATGGAGTCATATTTTTTGTTCATGAGTTCCAATCATACAAAGCTTTTCTTGCCTCGTGAAGCTCAAAGTTCATTTTTTTGTGGCACTTCATCAAATTTATTAGGAGGTATAACTTTGGTATGGTTTGACAGGAAGCCGAACTAAGGCATGACTTTCGATTAGCCACTCGTGTGTGTGTGAGAGCACATATTGGCTATGTCTATATGCGTCTCACCTTCTTGGATTACTCAACCAACAGACAACCTAGAGTTTTATTGCCTCAAAATGAGCATGCATTTTTTGGACAAACAACCTAGATCTAATCCACATCATGTTGGAAAAACAGTCGAAGCTTGATCCACCCCGCTCTTTTGTTTTGTTTTTCTTTACTTTGTCAGTGTATGCTTGTGCCTTTCTATTTCTCTTTATATCAATTTCATGTGTGTTCTTTTGTGCCTATCTTGGTTTTCCATTAGTTCTGGGAGCATGCAAAACCCTCTTAATCATGGTCATCCTATCTTACTATAATTGGTGTATTTAGACCCCTCTTGATGTGCATTGGTCTACTTTAGTGTGAGTTGGAAGCAAGTTCCTCCTCTCACTAAAGTGGGGGGTAGATTTAATGACAAAAAAAGTACTCCCTAACATGGCCTTGATTCAGTGTTGTAATATGTCTAGCATATTCACATTAGGTCTTGGGACCTTGTGAACTAAATGAGCTTATTGGTTCCTTATTTGGAGTGTTGTAATGTGTTGTAAAAGACGTTAACATTTTTCTAGGGTTTTATAAAATAATTTTGTTTATTTATGCTTTAATTGGCCTTATATTACATCCACAAGCCTCACTTAATGCATCTTTTCAAGGAAGATCTTGACATAAATCAATATCCAATAATATTTTAGGTGCTTTCAGGTTGTGTGTCCCAAATTTAGTGATCTAGGACTCATATGCCACCTTGGTCATATGAGGCCCACCTAGTGTTTTTGGTCTCAATCTTGATTTTATACCTTTCTAAGAACTTTTGAAGTTGGTCTCATAAGTTATGCCTAATGGGACTCATACACCACCTTGGCCATATGAGTCTCATGTGGCCCATGTGGTGTATCAAAAATGGGTTTGGATGCTATTATATGACTTAGGACATAGGGCACACCAACTTTCCACCTACTACATTAAAGGGTAACCCTAGAGATATGAATGCAAAAGAGAAAGAGATCTTGCAATAGGGTTGTCCTATGGGATGATTCTAAACTAATAAAGGGTTCATCCCGCAGTAAGAACTTGGAAAGAAAAATGTAATGCAAGTTGAAATGTAAGATCTAATTCTAAACCCTAATTCAATGCAAACCTCTGGAACTAAATGACCTAGAAATGTAAATGAAACAAAATAGAAAGCTACATAAAGGACTGTGTGCACCTAGAAATTTGGAGATGGTTGAATGGAACTCTAAAATTCTAGAAAATTTGATTTTAATGTTGCGTGGGACTCATTTTCCAAGCTTGAGGAATTAGTCCAAAATTTGGGTTTTTGTGCGGGAATAGGAATTTCCAAAATGGGTATCTAAATCTACAAAAATCTAAATTTTGACCAAAATTGGGATTCATTCACTAGAACTGGAAAATTAGTCCAGTTAGAGTTTTCTAAAACTTCAAGATCTAAATCTTCTCTTCTCAATCTTCCCAATCTACTTCTTCAAGTTTCTGGATCTGAATCTCTATAAATCAACTTGTAGGAGTTGTCCAATGTTCTCCAAGGCTTTATGACAACTTTGACAACTTTATGCACTTTTACAACTTCTTCCAATCTTCCTTTTTGATGTTCCTTCAACCTAAACATACAAAAAACACATAAAAGAGAGGGAAAAATGTTATTGGGTTAGTGGATAGGGGTTTTCCTTTGCCAAACCTTGTTTTAGTAATCAAACCTTGAAACAGAATGAAATAGGAATGGAGAATGATAAATGAAAAAAATATTATGTTGCACCTCACCAAACACTATCAATGATGTGTTGCAAACATGTGTGAGATGGCTCCAATTCATGTAGATCTTGACTCTTGGTTCAAGGTGATAGATCTTGAATGCAATGCTAGCTTAAATCATAAAACTATACATCATAATTATTATCTCAAAAAAAAAACATGATACATGAAATCCTTGACATGATGCCTAATACTTGAATAATGCTCTAAAATGTGTGATAATCTACCCCTAAACTGACTTGAATGCTCTTGAATACTTTTGTGAAAACTTGAATGCCCTTGTGAACTCAAATTTTCTATAAGGATGAATACTTGAATGCTTTGGGCGAAAATGAGTGAAAGAAGCTTGTATTTATATTTAATTATGCAAGAATTCCTAAAATTACAACACTACAAGCTGACATCAAATCTCGGAGGATAAAATCCTACCAAAATGTTGAATTAGTTTTGATTTTAGGCCACACGGGACTCATTTTCTCAAGGCGGCGAATGAGTCCCACTAGGCATAATTTTGGGGACCATTTTTAAAAATGCTTAGAAAATTGTGAAATTAGGTTCAAGACCAAAAAACCTAGGTGGAAAATGAATCCCAAATCACTAAATCTAGGCCACACAAGTTGAAAACACCAAAAATATTATTAGATGTTGATTATTGTCAGAATTATCCTCAAAAAGATGCATTAAATGAGGCTTGTGGATGTAAAATAAGGAAAATTAAAGCATAAAGAAGCCTAATTATTAATTACAACACTATAAAAGTGTGAAAGTGTGTTACAACACTTTAGATAAGGCATGACTAGGTTAAAAAGAGGTTTATTAGGCGTGGTTAATTAATAAAACCTTAGAAAAGTGTGAAAATGTGTTACAACATTCTACAACACTTTAGCAAGGTACCATTCATGTTCACTAGTTCACAAGGGCCCAAGAATTAATGTGAATGTGTCAAACACATTACAACACTAAATCAAGGCAC
The DNA here is from genome assembly GCA_007258455.2 of Sequoia sempervirens. Taxonomy (NCBI): domain Eukaryota; kingdom Viridiplantae; phylum Streptophyta; class Pinopsida; order Cupressales; family Cupressaceae; genus Sequoia; species Sequoia sempervirens. The sequence goes on along the minus strand of VDFB02271358.1, from coordinate 431,932,065 downwards.
CATTAAGCTCAGCTCACAAGGAGGGCCTAAACAAGCATGGGAAAAATAGAAGGGATGCTTTTTCCATTACCACATTTAGCCCCACTTTAGTGAGAGTATGAACTTGTTTCAAAATTACACTAAAGTAGAAAAATACACACTAAGAGGGGTCTAAATGTTCCAATGCAGGTAAGATGGGATGACAATGATCAAGAGGGGTGATCAAGCCCTCATGATCAAGATCTTTGGCGAACTAACATAGGAACAAAAGAACACACATGAAAATGTTATAAGAGCCAAAAAAAAGTGCAAGCATGCTGTATCAAAGACATAAAAAAATGAAATAAAATGAAAAATAAAAGGGGCGGATCAAGCTTTGACCATTTATCCATCATGATATGCATCAAATCTAGGTTGTTTGTTTGGAAAATACATACTCACTCTAAGGAAATTGAACTTTAGTACATCCATTGGGTGAGAAATCCAAGAAGGTGAGAAACATGCACTCATGGCTGGTATGTGCTCACACACACATGCAAGTGGCTAAGGGAAATTCATTCCCTTGTTCGACTTCTTGTCAAACCATACCAAAGTTATACCTATTGATAAATTTAATAAGGCACCATACAAAAATGATTTTTGAGCTTCATGAGGCAAGCAAAGCTTTGTATGCTTGGAGTTCATGAACAAACAAGATGGCTCTATAGGCATCCAAGTTGTATTATGCAAGGTGGCCCTATAACTAAAAATAAAAATACAAAAAAGAAATGTTCAATGGAGTCTTGCTTAGTTCATGTGAGGTCTTAACTTAAGGAAAATTGTGCATAATGTCTCCAAGAGAGGACCAGTCAAAGAATGGTAAA
>VDFB02271358.1:431747271-431931123 GCA_007258455.2 Sequoia sempervirens | reverse complement strand
AAATCTCTATCCACCAACAGGTCTTTCATTTTGAGTTTCCACAACTCAAAATTGCCACCATTAAAGTTTTCAATTTCTATTCTTCTTGATGTGCTTGCCATCTCAATATGCAATCTAGACTACCAATTTCCTCTGCAAGACTCCCACTGCAAAATTAGCACAAAAAACCCAACCTACCCACAAGGATAACACAACTGGCCAAGCTCTGAAACCACTTGTAAGGAAAGCTGAGTGTAGAAACACCTTCCTAATGCCAATTCTTAGAAGAGAAATGCAAATATGTCATTCAATTTCAAGTTACAATTCATTAAGATGCACATTAATAGAATAACAGAGTAGACAAATTTAACACAATCACATAATGAACACCAGATTTATGCGGGAAAACCCTTATGGGAGAAAAACCCACACACCAAACAAAGTCACTTTGTATTATAGTAAATGATGTTTACATACAAAGTTACATACTCGTGCTTCTAGATGTAAACTCACAGTTTTTACTTCAGCAACATTACATTTATGATATTGCTATTAGGATTCATTCGTATATTTTTAGGAGTCAAACTCATTGACCCATGTTTCTTGAGTTTGACTCCTAAAACTACTCATGAAACATGGGTCAATGAGTTTGACTCCTAAAACTACACGGTTGAATCTTGATAGCAATATCATAATTTGACACGCTGTGGAAAATACCTCCTACTTATCAATTGATGAGCTAAAGGGGCTCTATGATGAATGGTTCATAAGGCACAACACTTGTTGAAGGTTTTGCAAATGGGGTTGCAAGCTAAGCGAGCTTAACCTTGGGGAAAACTCTATGGTTAAGCGCGCTTGAGCTGGAGTAGTACTGAGATGGGTGACCTCCCAGGAAGGCCCAATGCTTCACCTCTGTGAGCATCACCTAGATGCAATCAGTGCTAAGTGGATCATTAATAACACTGATGGGTCATTCATTATCACGATAGATGGGTTATTGTGAACTTCTACTCATGAAACATGGGTTAATGAGTTTGACTCCTAAAACTACACGATTGAATCCTGATAGCAATATCATAATTTGACATGCTGTGGAAAATACCTCCTACTTATCAACATTACATTTCCTTGATCAACCTCACTTTAGTTCAATTCAAACAACACACCCTAAACGTTACAAAACATACAATGTTGATAGAACATTCGTTCTACATTCCAAACCACCAAGGAACTATTTGATTTGAATTGCCTAAGCAACTGCAGTAAACAGTCTAAATGTTTGCCATATCAGACCATCGAAGAGACTCTGTTCATGCTCTCTTCAAATTCACCAAGTCACTTCGATGTCCGCATCATTTTCCAAATCATTTGATCAAACAATCCTCAAAGGTTACCAACCAATTATTGCTTTCCAGCTTGGCATGATCGAGTCCCACCAAGTCATCACTCATGGGCTAGCAGATCATACACATCGGCATATCAGACCGTCGAAGGGACTTTAATTAGGGTCCGATTGATGTCATTAAGTCATACCGATGAGAGCCCTTTACACAACACTCACACTGTTCCGTCGGTCCATCGAGGAGACCCTGGAAGAAGTCCCCCCGAAAACTTCAAGTCACCCCGACAAAGGTTCTATTGGTGCATCAAGGAGCCTCCAATCAGGTCCCTCCGAAGTCCATGACTCCCACCAAAAATATTGACTCCGACTGATATAGAATACACCATGCCGAATGGAATGTCTTCGATCCATCAAGGGGACAAAGAATAAGGTATCACCGACGAAGAAGAGTTAGCTCGATAAGGAAAGTAGACACAATGCTGCGAATGTAAAACACAAACCAGTAAGTTGAGACACGATTTCCAACGGCTTGCCTTTTCCTGACCATTTTGTTGTCTTATTTTTACCATATCATCCTCTTTCTCCAAAATTGTTTTGTTACTTTCTAACTAACTTCGCCTTTACTTTCAAGGCACATTGATGAGCTTGTATCCTATTATATTCTTAAGTTGTGGGCACACCTTTTTATGCAACTTAAGTGATTTATAGTCTAAGGACAAGTTTGTCACCTTTTTTAAGTTTAATGACTTAAGGGACATATACATTAAGTGATTTTATTAAAGATGTGCCAAAAAGGTCAAGTGGGAGTGATAAATTTCAAGGAGTCTATTGGCTCATTTTTTAAGGATTTTATTTGGAGATTTGGATTAAGTTGGTAACAGATTAATGGTTGAGGCTAAATCCTTCTTTTGGGAGTCAATATATAACATTTTAAGGTCCTTTTGGAGCTCATTATATTATCAGTCTTTTCTCTATTACTGCTGCAATATTTGGCTTAAGGTTTGAAAACCATTGAGTATCCTTGGTTTTAGAGATATACGAGCTCCCCTTAGTTAGAAGGGTGTGTTTTAGTGGAAGGGCTTTGGTCTGTGATTCCCTAGCACATAATTTTTAAAGTTGCATTTCATTATCACGTTTGGAGGCAATTTTGGGAGGTGATATTCAGAATATCAGGATTGGATTTAGATTATCTACAACAATGTGTCTTCATGTTTCTAAGCATCACTAAAGCTAATAACATAAAGGACAAGTGGGATAGACCTAGCATTGGTTTACTGGAGTTTTGGCAAGGGAAGTTAGGGTTTGAAGATATTTTTGAGGTATTTGTGCCTAAATCTATATACAATTAACCATATTTATCTAAGAAAATTATGGAAAAATCAATGTAAGCCATTTATGTAAATTCTAGGTAGATTTGAAGTATTTTTTCTGTGACTTCTTTATATTCAGAAATAATAATAAAATTATTTAAATTAGCAAAAAAATTAGATCAATAATCTGAATCTAAATTTGAGTTTTTAAAGGATATCTTATTTGCAAAGAAAAAATTCAAATTTTTTTGCTGTGTATTTTTGGGAATATTGTTTTTCCTCTATCCAAATTTGGGGGATATTACAGTGGTATCAAAACTACAAATTTCAACCTGTTTGGGTTGGTTGTATGTGTGGGAAGGGTGGTCATAACCTTGAAAAATAGAAGGGAATAATGGATAGCACTAATCAACCACCACCTATTAGAATTGTGAATAAACACAAGACTTAAGATCTAACAATGAACAAAAACACTTTCCATGCAAAGAGTTACAAATAATGATTTGCTATATCATCAACAAGAAAAACTTACAAAATGAACCTCAAGAATCTTCAAGGAGATTGTAAGATCAAGAGTGAATAATATAATGAGTGTGAGTCCTTTATATGAGCAACCCTAAATGATAAAGGGATTAGATCATGACAAATGTCATCTTATGTGATGAAACGTAATAATCTAATAAAAGCTCACTCTAGTTAACAACAAAATGCACTCCTAAGTTTAGCTTCAATGCATGAAATGAATTAGATTAATAATAAATTAAAGATTAATTAATTATTAGCTAATGCATGATTACTCTAACACCCCCTTAAGATGAGCTTAGGGTGCTAGCAAGAAGTTGAGTCTACTTTTTGGCCAAAAAGTGGAAGTGTTTTCCCTGGTTTTCAGAATTTCACATTTGACCTTAAAATTTGAAACACTTAGAGATGGAATCTTAAAAAAAGTCAATAATCATAAAATATAGTACTCAAAGTTTAGTTTGCAAATATGTAATTTATTTTAATACCTAGATGATACAAATTGATTTTCAATAGGCGTTTCTAAAAACAACTATTTAAAAGAAACTCTTTTTTACTATACCATGCACGTTTACGTCATCCATATTTTGACCTAAATAATCATATTTTTCTAAATCCTTTTGGGAAAAGATTTGTAACTCATTTAAGCACGCTTCCCATATTTTTTTGTTAATTTTTTATTGGCCATAATTGGTGTTTTAAAAAATCATCATGTACGTCACGCATAAGATGACCTAAACTTATCATTTTTTTATTTTTTTTAAATTGAAAAGAATTTTTTTAAGTACGCTTTCATACAATTTGTTTTTCAAAAAATTATTTTAATAAAAATTTATTAAAATACTTAAAAACCTTGATAATTCAAGTTTATGGACTTGTTTCATTAGAAATTAATTGAAAAATAGAAAAAATAATCCAATTGTAAATTTTTTTACATATTTGGAATCTACACTGTCTCATCTATAATGGGCTTTAATTTCATCAGAAAATTCTACAAAAAAGGTCTTCAAACATATTCCCAAAGTCACTATTTTCTTGTGACATTGCTAAGACCTTCAACTTGTAGGTCAAACCAGGTCCAAGGCCTAGGTTCGGGTCCCCAACCCTTTTCTCGAACCTGTTAAAAAAGCAAAAATATGACCTAAAATTCAAATTTTACAAAATAGGATCCTGTTTCCTATTCTATCTGTTGAAATGGGATCATGATCCCATTTAGTAAATGGGATCCCAATTTATAGAGCAAGATCCCATTTATTAAATGAGATCTTGAGCTATTTTTGACTTTTTTTTAGTTTTTACTGTCAATCAAGTACGCTTCGGGTCTACAACTTGTTCTGTATGGCTGACAGTGACATATTCACTATTTTCTACCAACTTTTGTCTTGTAGAGGCTCTTCAATTTGAGGATTTTTTTTCAATTTTGAAAGGAGGCATCATTGGACACTGTTTGAGTGGAATTTTGTTTGATTGCTACTTGTTTGAAGGAGGAACAAAGAAGGAATAATTTCAAGTTTTTGACATTCATTTGTACATACTTCAGATTTTTTTAATCATGGGATCACAATATTGTAATAAGAGGAAAGATAGGAAGGTATTGAGTCCTGAAGAAATTGAAGCAAAGAGAGAGGAGGCAAAAAGATAAAGAAATAGAAGAACGAGGATACAATCAATGAATAATGCTGAAGCATCCAATTCCATAACTATTGAAGATAAAAACATTGAGGAGACCATGAATGTAGACGATGCAAATTTACAAGAGGTGAATGTGGAAACTAATACAATTATACAAACTACTCCCGGTATGTCTTCAAATCCCCCTTTCAATGCTATGGAGAATGTTTCAATAGGCACAAATCCAGGTACGTCGTCAAATCCACCTTTGAATGAAATGGAAATGGTATTTATGGGAGATTTAAAAAAAGCTAGATATAATAATGTTAACATCAATAATATTCATAGAGTTCAAGATTTGAGTCAAATTATTGTTGAAAATGAAAATGAAAATCGTATTATTGTTGAAATTGAAGATAAAAATAGTTTTGCTGTTGAAAATGAAAATGAAAATCCTTTTATTGAAAATGAAAATGAAAACCGTTTTGTTGATGAAAATGAAAATCGTTTTAAAGTTGAAAATGAAAATGAAAATCCAAGATGTGATGTTGAAAATGAAAAAAAATAATATTTTTTTAAAAATTGAAAGAGATGTTTTGGACAATCTTCCTGGTAAGATTTCTTGGAGAAAAATAAGGACACATGCCAATAGATTATACAAAGAATTTTTTATCATAAAATCTATCATTTCAATGTCAACTAATGATACAATTAATGAGAATGTGGAAAATGATCTAAAAGTAATGAAAAATTTGAAGGCATTTTTGTTAAACCAAGAAGAAAAGATCAATCACTAAAACATGCTATGTCTACTGTTGCTAGTGCCATTGAGTCAATTGGAAAGAATAGTTGATCTAAATATAAGAATTGCAACAAGACGAGCTATAAAAACTGATATAGTTAATAGAGCAACTTTGAATAAAAGAATGGTAAGCAATATTAGTGAAATTCTAAAAATACATCCTAAAACATTGGTAAGAGTGACAAAGAGAAGAGAAAGTATAGAAGATGATCCAATCAACCAATGCTAGAGTTTTAATGGTCGAATCCCAAGATCTAACAAGAAACTGAATGTTGAAATCAAATCTTTGATTGAAAAATATTGGCATGATAATACTAGGGTATCATTTAAGGTTAGAGATGTTTTAAAATTGAGAGTGGGGTCCAAAGTTTGCAATCCTCATCCAAAACACCTATTAGATACAACAAAAAATGAATTTTATAAAAAAAATTGTGGTGATTTAGTGTTACCTGGTAATATTAGAATAAGTCAAAGATCTTTTGAAAAATGTAAACCTTGGTATGTAAAGATTAATAAGCAACAAATACCTTGTTGTTGCAAAGCCCATGTTCAATTTCATTATTATTATGATGTGTTTCAATATATACATTGTACTTGACATACTAACATGATTATGTAGGAATGCGGTATTAATATGCTACTTGGAACAATAAAGGAGTTTATATCAAGTTTTTTTTGTGAAAAATCTAATGGGAAATTATTTTAAGTTCATGTATTTCTAGACAATACACTAGTTGTGGCAATATTTCTTTCTTAAGAGTTTGTATGCATGAAAGTGTTGAAAATGATTTTAGACAACAATTAGTGGATGTTAAAAGATTTAAGAATGTTGAATATTCTTTAAAAGATGAAAAAATTGGAAAGCGTTGTGATTTAATTACATTAAAAGTTAGTGTACATGCATTCAAATTATAATTTAAGAGTAAGATTGTACCAAAATATGTCAAACACTCTCAACATGCTTGATGGTTTGATGGACAATTTCACACATGTAGAAACACATTTCTAGTTGGTACTATACTATTAGTGGTTGATTTTGTGAAAAACTATACTCTAGCTCCGTAAGAGGAAATTCAATCACAATATTACAATTCAATGCAGGTGGCTATGTTTGTTCATATTGTTTATAAATATGCAGATGATAGCACAAAGGATGATAGAAAAGTTTTGAGGGAGTATCATTTCTATTTGAGTGAAAACCGGTTACACTCATAAGAGTTTGTTCAATATTGTTTCAATATATTTTATTACAAATTTAAGAGAAAGAGGAATCCTGATGAAAAAACATCTCATATGGCCAGATAATTGTACGAGGTAGTTCAAGAATGCTCGAATGTTCTATTGGTTAAGTAGGGTTCACAAGGAACATAATGCTCGAATGTTCACACAAATGATGAAATCATGGAATACATGGGCAATATGATTGGACTTATTGAAGTTTAACCAAGTGTAAGCACCTAATCAAAATGCTGCTTGACATTACTTTCTTACAACATGACATACTTAAACATGCACCCGATGGTCCTCTTTACATATTTGGAAGAATCAATGACAAGCCCACTATTGGGGGTATTAATTGATCTCGTTTGTGTAGAGAATGTGATCATTGAAGAATTCTTATTTGTGCATGACCTTTATCGTGATACTTATGAAAAATTGAAAGCATGGATCAAAATGCATAATAGTTTTTCTTGCCCTATGATAGGTTTGATAACTCTTCCCTTAAAATTTTTACCGAAAACATTAAGTGTCTCATTTTCCATCGTTCTATCATTGGACCAATTTTATGTGAGGTTAAGATACCCATGGATTCAATACATGAATGTCATCCCGTTGGTTGTGCATAAATGCTTAAAGTTTCCATTTGGAAATGAGATCTTTACTGTGCATCATAGTGGCTTTAGTCGTATGTCTTCCCGTGGGAATTTCTCATAGGATTTATTTTGGCCCAAACCTATGGAACCTATTAGGCCTCATGAGGACTTCTTTTTCAAATCCTATCAAAAGTTTAAGGCAAAACACATAACAAAATTATCCCTTACCAATATTCCTCAACCCACAATTGAGCCTCCTATACTTGATGAGACTATATGGTTGAACCAAAAGCCCTTCCAAGTAACCAAGACCAAAACATAGCAAATCCTCCACCCATTTCCTACAAGACACCATGAGATAACCAAATAAGCCCTGTTGTGCCTCCTAAAATAAAACAAGTTTATAAAGCTAAAGAGAAAGTGATTGAACAACCTCCCATGGTTCCTTACGTTCCTCCCTTAAAGGAAGAAAATAAACCTATGGTTGATAAACCCGATCCTACACAATCAAAACTTGAAAATTGAACAAAACTAAATTGAAATGCTAGAGAGTGTGGGAATAAATGTCATGCTTTTTCTCATTTGTTACAAGAAAAATAAGAAAAGAACAACATAGAAAATCACAATACAAACTTACCTCAAGCAATGCACAATGATTCTTCTCCTTTGTCGAAACAAGAAAGTCCTAAACCTCAAACACAACAAGAACAAGAACCCTCCATGGATGTTATCATTAGACCTTCTGTTGTGATAAACTTGGATGATGATAATGAAACCACTAGAATTGATGAGGAAGTGCATAAAGAGTTAAGTTTATTGTTTTCCTCTTCCATGAGCTAAAATGATAAAAATCATGATGATCCTCCTACAAAGAGTGTTTCACCACATGTTGAACTTGGTGCTTGTCCTAGTTTGGCACTTGATGTTGTCCCTTTGGCTAGTTGTCTGCCTTCCACATACGATGAACAAGATTGGGATGCAAACGACTTGCTATAGGTTGACTCACACATGTCTTACTAATCTTGTCTTTTTTTTCTTTTTCATGTTCTTTATATGATTGCATGTGCATGTGATCCCACATATTGTTCTATTTGATATGTCTGCATGTTCATTCCTCTATTTGTATCTTCATTCTTCTATATGTCGTAAACATTTATCTTTTCTTGTGTCTCATGTTTTCCTTTTGGGGATGACACAAGGTGTTGAAACATTTAGGTATCTTCCATGTTGACCCAAAAGATTTTCTTTGTTTTCACTCTCTATGTGTCATACTTCCTGTTCCATGAGTTATTTGGGGAATGACGACGTTTTTGAGCTCTATAATATTATTGTAGCAAAGACATGCTGACCCTGAATCCATGGATCCCTTGTGTGTTATTTTTAGATTTCATTTTAGAGGAAAACCCTTCCCTTTGATGGCGTAGCTTCGTTTGGAAACATATGCTTAACATAGGGCTTTCTAAATAAGCTCTCATGTCTTCTTTATTGTTAGCATTTATAATTTTCTACTTTAAAGTAATTTCTCATAGCATGGTGTTAGCAATTTCTTTAAAGTGTGGGCATACATTGGCATTATCATTTTTGAGATTTTGGACTACATCTTATGTTTCATTATGCGGTCTTCTTACTTTACATGATGTGACTTATTCTTGGCGGTTTCATTGGGTTTGATGTACTCTAAGAGTGTGACCTTTCTTGTCATATGACTTTATGACTTTCCTCTTAGTGGTGATGCTATGTTGGCGGCTCCGGCGGTGGCCACGGTAGTGGCCCTGGCGGCAGTTTTGGCTCATGCTCTTGAGGGACATCACACCTAATGTCAATACAAAGAGAAGGACACATCGCATGAAGGAAGAAGAATACACAATGAAACATGAGTTTTAAAAGAATAATGCCAATGTATTCCCCCACTATAAAGAAATTTCTAAACACCATGTTGTGAGCAATTACTTTAAAGTAGAAAATGATAAATGCTAACAATAAGGAGGACATGAGAGATTATTTGGAAAGTCCTATGTCAAGTCATATGTTTCCAAATAAATCTACGTCATGAAAAGTGGTTTCCCCCAAAATGAAATCCAAAAATAACACATAAGGGATCCATGCATTCGAGGTTAGTATGTCTTTGCTACAATGTTGTTTTAGAGCGTGAAACTATCATCGTTGCCCAAATACTCATGGAACAAGAAGAATGACACAAAGTGAGTGAAAGAAAAACCTTTCGAGTCAACATGGAAGAGACCTAAATGTCTCGACACCTTGCCTCATCCCCAAAAGGAAAACACAAGACAAATGAAAAGATAAAGGAAAAGCATTTGGGTCAACATGAAAGAGACCTAAATGTCTCGATGCCTTGAGTCATCCCCAAAAGGAAAACACAAGAAAAATGAAAAAAGATAAAAGGTTTACGACATAGAGAAAAATGTAGATACAAATAGAGGAATGGCACAAAGAGAGAGATGTATCTGTAGTGTAGTAAAATGGATCCCTTGACATTCTCACACTCGTTTGGGTCCTCCTTGTGGATTTTGGCTTAATGTTTCCTTGATTTAATATTGTAATGTGGATAACATATTCACACTAGGTCTTGGGCCCTTGTGAACTAATGGTATTTAATAGTTCCTTGCTAAAGTGTTGTAACTCACTTTCACACTTTTCGAGGGTTTTATCAAACAACTAAGCATAATAAACCTATATTTTTAATCAAAATTAACATTAATCTTACCTTATTTGGAGTGTTGCAAAGTGTTGTAACACACTTTCACACTTTTCTAGGCTTGTCATTAATAATTGAGATTTCTTATGCTTTAATTGGCCTTATTTTACATCCACAAGCCTCATTTATTGTTTCTTTTTTAGGATAATCCTGACACATATCAACATCCAATCATAATTCAAGTGTTTTTGGCTTGTGTGGCCAAGATTTACTAATCTGGGACTCATTCACCACCTTGGGTGAATGAGTCCCACCTTGATTTTTGGGTCTCAAACCTGTTTTTACACCTTTCTAAGCACTTTTGATTTTTGGTCCCATACATTATGCCAGATGGGACTCATTCACCATCTTGGGTGAATGAGTCTCGTGTGGCCCAAAATTAAAATTAATTCAAATTTCGAGCAGGATTTTATTCTCCTAGATTTTGATATTGGCTTGTAGTGTTGTAATTATGGGAATTATTGCATAATTGAGTATGTATACAAGGTTATTTCACTCATTTTCACCCAAGAATTTTGTGAGAGAATTCCTAATAGAAAATTGAGTTAATAATAGCATTCAAGTGTCTTGAAGAGCATTCAAGGGTAGAATTATTCATCAATTGTTTCAACAATTCAAGATCCATCATCATGTTAAGCATATCAAGCATCAAGCATGTTAGCGAGCTAGTGTTGTGATGTAGCATTGAAGATCCAAGATCAAACATTGTTCTACTTCTATTGTCAAAGATCAAGATCTACATCCTTCATGGCCATTTCATGTTGAGTTCCAGATTTGTAAGACATCACTTACAAGACACCATTCAAGGTATCATTGTCCATGTTCCATATCCTATGTTCATGTTTCATGTCCTTGTTTCATTGTTTCATCATTTGGTTTAATTACCTAAAAAGGGTTTGACCAAGGCAAACCCCTATTCCCTAACAATCAAAATTTTCTCTCTTTCTTTGTGTGATTGAAGATCTAGGTTCTTTGAAGAATTGAAGATCATTGAAGATTAGGTTACAAGGTTGTTGGAGTTGTCTCCCCATTTGCAAAGTGAAAATCTTCACTAAATGGTCATCTACAGCCCCGAAATCAGAATTTCAGATCCAGGAACCTAGAGGAACAGATTGAGCAAACTGAGAAGAGCAGATCCAGACTTTGAATTTCTAGAAAATCCAAACTAGACTCATTTTCCACAAGTGGTGAATGAGTCCCAATGTGGGTATTTTTAAGATAGTTTTACAGATTTGGATACCCATTCAACTAAAACTTGATCCTGTGTAGAGACCCAAATCTGGGACTGATTTTCCTAGAATGGTGAATGAGTTCCACTAGGCTATAAAATTAGGGTTTTTAGGATTTCAGAGCTCCATTCCATCTCCAACAAGTTTCTAGGTGCACACTTTTTGTTTTACAGTTTTTTGTTATGCTTTATTTGCATTTCCAAGTCATTTAGTGAAGCATTACATCAAACTAGGTTTTTCATTTCATCTTACATGTCATTATCTTTTCTAAGTCTAAACTTGGTGGTGAACCCCTCATTCAACCTTAATTAATCTATAAACATACCCTAGGATACCTTATTGTTAGATCTCTTCCTTCATTCTTCATTGGGTTGAGGTCTCTAGGGCATCCTTGAATGTTAGTTGGAGAAAGTGGCGTTCTATTTCTTAAACCATAAAAAAATCCATTTTTCCACTAATCATTTTGGTGAACCTGCATTTAGAATACCTTCTTTTCTGATTTGGAGTCCATTATCATCCTAGATCTAGCTTGCCTTGAATTTGCATTAGGGTTTGCATTAGTTAATTGACATCTAGGGTTTCTAAATTTTTGCATTAGTGAAAGTGCATATAGGTTGCATTTTTGCATCTTAAATAATTGAAAATAATCTAAAAACTACATTTGCACTTAGGTTATAGATCATATAACATAAAAATCATAAAAATCAATTAATTTTTTTTTGAAATTTTTGGAAAAATCCCTACTAGGACTCATCCACCACCTTGGGAAATTCAGTCCCTATGCACCCCTGAAACTTCCTTTTACAACATTCAAAACCTTGTTTTTGCACTTCTGTTTGCTGCCATTAACTATCTATTTTAGTTGTTTGAGTTTCTATTTCATGCATTTCATTAGATCTAACTTAATTTGGCTCATTTCGTGCATTGCTTAATTTCAAATTTGCATTTTCACATTGTTACATAGCATAATCAATCAATTTCCATCTTCAAAATATAAAAAATTGTATTACTCTTTTGCATGTTTGCACTATCATTCTTGCATTTCAAGCTTGTAGAACAATCATTACATCATGTTTTCATTACAAAAGTCTATAGTTATCATACTTCATGTTCTATTTTCCGATCTTGTTGAATATTGTAAGAAAGTTTTCTTAAGTGCATATGAATATGAGGTCCTTTCCCCCCTCTTTTTTTTCGTCATTGATCCCTCTCCTAGTATCCCTTCTAAGAGTGAGGTTAGTCTAGTGAAAGAAACCTTGGGTAATCATAACAATCACATTTGTGCTTCTCCTAATATCTCTCCTACTTGTGAAGAAGATATTATAGCGTTAGAAGAACCAATTGATGAGAGTTTTGAAAACCTGAGTTGTTTCTCTCCTCTTACCTCTCCTATTAGACAAGACATTACTAAACAAGAGGACATAGCAATAAGTAATCATGATGATAACATAAGAAAAAAAGAGACCATTGAAACCTACATCCTCTCCTCTTGTGATGATGATGAGGATATGTTGGTGTTAGATAATCAAACCTTTAAGATCTATGACAATATGCTTTATGATCCTTCCCCTACCTATCCTATTTTGGAAGACATTATGGGACAAATGAGTGAAAATTTGGACAATCTTGACAAGCACACTTGTTCTTCTCTTAGTATCTCTCCTAGTGGTGAAGAAGATACTTGGATGTTAGAAAACACAATCGATGAAAGTCATGAGAATCTTAGTTGTCCTTCTTCACCTAAGGAAACTCTTATTGAGCAAGACAATCCAACCATCGATCATTCCCCTACTTGCGATGAAGTCATTCTAGAAGAACCAATCCTTGAATGTCAAGAACATTTAGTTTGTAGTTAGATCTTAAAAAATCTCCTAGGAATAATATCATGGTGCAGGAAAATGACAATAATAGTAAAGTGGCTTCCTTAGACCTGATGATAGAAAGGTGATTCTAGATTTCCCTTGATTAGAAATACATCAAACCAAGACTGCTGAGGTTATGAATGTGCAAGTGTCCGTTAGATCCCCTTCAATTAATGGACCTCCTACATATCCCGTTGGACATCCTAAGAATCCTCTAATCCTTTACCCACCTTCACACAAACAACAAACTCAAAATGAACCCGAACTTATCCTTTACCCACCTAAGAATAATGTGTCGTGGTAGTCGAGTCATAATACCTTTGCTCATGCATATAACACTAGAAAAAATCTGTAACCAAGATAAATACCTAGAACATCCCTCCCCTTTCCTAATCCTATCTTACCCGGTCCTCTTCATTTTCCTTCGACTAGTGGAAATGAGTATGATCTTGTTGAACAACTTAAGAATACTCCTACAAAGATATCCCTATGGGACCTAATTCAGAATTCACCTAATTATAACACTATGCTTCAAATAGCCTTGCAGCAAGCCTCTATCCCTTCTAATGCAACACAACCAAATGACATTGCAACCATGATCCAAGGAATAAACTCTGACATTTTTTTCCAACAAAGCAAACTCCCCCCTTTGGAAGTGCAAAAAAAAACAAAGATTTCATAATATTATCTCAATACAAAAACATTGGCATAAAGCAAACCCTTGTCGACAATGGCTCCGCTCTTAATGTGTGTAGCATAAATCTTTTGGATAGGCTTCGTGTGGATAAATCAAAAATTCAACCCGAGTCTTTATCTATTAAAGGATTTGACAATTTAGGAAAAAAACTGCTCGGTGTGATCACTTTTGCTATTACAACTGGAAAGGCCACAATAAAAACACCGAGCCATGTTATGCCTAACGATATTTCATATAACCTCCTTTTAGGTAGACTGTGGATTCATAAAATAAATGGGGTGCCTTCTACTCTTCATCGTTGTTTAAACATTGAGAAAAGCAAGGAAAATCCCTTGAAAACATTAACACCAACCACACAAGTGGAACCTGTCCAAAAAAAGACAAAAGAACAACATATTGAACAAATCATGAAGCTATTAGAAGATGATTGGGGTTCCTTAGATTTTGAACATACATTCATGGGAGAATACAAGATCATAAACAAAGACTTTGAAAAGGGAAAAGAAAAAGTGATAATGTCAACACAAAATCTAGAAGACCCTTCAAAAGCATCCACTTCAACCACTTTTGAAGAATCAAATTACACGACAAACTTTGACAAAACTAACTATCAACAACCACTAAATCCAAAGTAAATGAAAAAAATTTATGGAAGAGTTTATGAGCTCATGAAACAACTTGGTTATAGTGGAAAAGGATGTGGTGCTAGAGAACAAGGTATTCATGTCCCTATAGAGCCTCACATGCAAGAAAAGACTAGTGGTCTTGGTTATTGTCCCTTGAAAGAAACAAACAATCCTTCACTCAATATCAACACTATTACAAAACATCCTTCTAAGCTGACTTTAATAGTAGTGCATCTTGAACTGATAGACATTAGTGGTCTTGATTGTTATCCTTTGCAAGAAATGAAACAAGCAAACAAATATTCGCCTAATGTCAATGTCATCACACAAAACACTAATGATTTGAATTCATTAAATTTTACACCCTCCTGTAAAGGAGAGAAAAAATATTGCAATCTAAAGTGTTGCGTAAGTATGACATCCTGTACTAAGCAAGAGATATTTTTGTTGCAATCTACAAGAACACCTTCTACCATTGATCAAGAGGGTATCTTGTCAAGACTCCTCCGAGATCACTTGATATCCCTTCCTCCAAGAACACGAAAGAAATTAAATACTACAAACATTCATTTTGTGAGTATCATAGAGTTCATGGTCATGCTACTAATGGATGTAAGGATTTAAGTAAAAAAATTCAACATCTCAAGGAGTGTGGTGCTCTTCCTTGTGTTGAAGCACCTAATTCCTTTAATTGATACTTATTTTCATCCTATTCATTTCATCCTTGTCCCGCACTAAGTGGGGGCAAGGGGTTAGATAGCCTTTCCCTTGTATGTCACATGTCGTTGTCTCTTCTGGCTAGTTGATCACCTTTCATGTATGTATAAGAGCAAGCTTGGGATGTGGACGACATGCCTTAAGTTGGCTTGCATGTGACATACTTATTCATGATGTAGCTTATTGGAAACATATGACTTGGCATAGGGATTTCTGAATAAGCTCTTGTATCTTCTTCGACTTTAAAGTAATTGCTCACAACAATGGTGTTAGCAACCGCTTTAAAGTGGAGGCATACATCGACACTCATGTTTCACTGCACGATTTTCCTTTTTTTCTTTTCTTGCGATGTGTCCTTTCCTTGGTGGTGTCATTGGGTTTGATTTCCTCTGAGAGCATGATATTTCTTTGAATTGTCCTCTCTTGGAGAAATTAGGCACAATGTTCCCTAAGAAGAGACCTTGCACGAATTAAGAAAAATCTCTTTGAACATACCTTACACTATTTTGTATTTACAACATCGGTTATATGGCCATCTTTTATAACAAACTTTGCATGCCTATGGAGCCATCTTGTTTGTTCACGAGTTCCAAGCATACAAAGTTTTTCTTGCCTCATGAAGATCAAAAATCATTTTTGCGTGGAACCTTATTAAAGTTATCAAAAGGTATAAATTTGGTATGGTTTGAGTGGGAAGCCTGACTAAGGCATGACTTTCCCTTAGCCACTTGTGTGTGGTGTGTGTGGTGAGTGCATACCAACCATGATTGTATGTTTTTCACCTTTTTGGACTTCTCGCCCAACGGACAACCAAGAGTTCCATTTCCTCAAAGTGAGTTTGCATTTTTGAACAAACAACCTAGATCTGGTCCACAATGTGTTGGAAAAATGGTCGAAGCTTGATCCACCTCATTTTTATTTCTATTCATTATTGACATTGCATGATTGCGTATCTATTTTTTCTGCATATTATACATCTTGTGTGTGTCCTTTTGTGCTTATGTCAGTTTGACTTAGGATCTTGGTTCCTGGGGGCTTGATCACTAGCTTGGTCTTTGTTATCCTAGACCATCCGCATTGGTACACTTGGACCCCTCTTGAATGTCTACTTTAGTGTGAGTTTGAAGCAAGTTCATCCTCTCACTAAAGTGGGGGCTAAATGTAGTGTAGTAAAATGGATCCCTTGACATTTTCACACTCGTTTGGGTCCTTGTGGATTTTGGCTTAATGTTGCATTGATTTAATGTTGTAATGTGGATAACACATTCAAATTAGGTCTTGGGCCCTTGTGAACTAATGTAATTTAATGGCGCCTTGCTAAAATGTTGTAACTCACTTTCACACTTTTCTATGGTTTTATCAAACAACTAAGCATAAAAAACCTATTTTTAATCAAAATCAACATTAACCTTGCCTTATTTGGAGTGTTGTAAAGTGTTGTAACACACTTTCACACTTTTCTAGGCTTGTCATTAATAATTGGGATTTCTTATGCTTTAATTGGTCCTATATTTTACATCCACAAGCCCCATTTATTACATCTTTTTGAGGATAATTCTGACACAAATCTTGACATCCAATCATAATTCAGGTGTTTCTGGCTTGTGTGGCTCAGATTTAGTGATCTAGGACTCATTTTCCACCTTGGGCGAATGAGTCCCACCTAGATTTTTGGGTCCTAAATCTGTTTTTACACTTTTCTAATCACTTTTTATTTTTGTTCCCATACATTATGTTGGATGGGACTCATTCACCATCTTGGGAAAATGAGTCCTGTGTGGCCTAAAATTAAAATTAATTCAAATTTTTGGCAGGATTTTATTCTCCTAGATATGATGTCAGCTTGTAGTGTTGTAATTTTGGGAATTCTTGCATAATTGAGTATAAATACAAGGTTCTTTCACTCATTTTCACCCAAGAATTTTGTGAGGGCATTCCTAATAGCAAATTGAGTTCACAAGAGTATTCAAGTGTCTTCAAGAGCATTTAAGAGCATTCAAGGGTAGAATTATTCATCAATTGTTGTAGCAATTCTAGATCCATCATCATGTTAAGCATATCAAGCATCAAGCATGTTAGTGAGCTAGTGTTGTGATGTAGCATTGAAGATCCAAGATCAAACATTGTTCTACTTCTATTGTCAAACATCAAGATCTACATCCTTCACGACCATTTCATGTTGAGCTACAAAAATTTGTAAGACATCACTTACAAGACACCATTCAAAGTATCATTAGTCATGTTTCATATCCTATGTTCATGTTTCATGTCCTTGTTTCATTGTTTCATCATTTGGTTTAATTACCTAAAAGGGGTTTGACCAAGGCAAACCCGTATTCCCTAACAATAAACATTTTCTCTCTCTTTCTTTGTGTGATTGTAGATCTAGGTGCTTTGAAGAATTGAACATCATTTAAGATTAGGTTACAAGATTATTGGAGTTGTCTCCCCATTTGTAAGGTAAAAATGTTCACTAAAAGGTCATCTACAACCCCGAAATCAGAATTTTGTATCAGAGAACCTGGAGGAATAGATTGAGCAGACTAAGAAGAGTAGATCCAGACTTTAAATTTCTAGAAAATCCAAATAGGACTCATTCGCCACAAGTGGTGAATGAGTCCCACTGTGGGTGTTTTTTAGAGATTTTTTATAGATTTGGATACCCATTTGGTTGAGACTTGATCCTGTGTAGAGACCTAGATCTGGGACTGATTTGCCCAAATGGTGAATGAGTCCCACTAGGCCAGAAAATCAAGTTTTTAGGATTTTAGAGCTCCATTCCATCTCCAATAATTTTCTAGGTGCACTTTCTATTTTACACTTTTCTATTATGCTTTATTTGCATTTCCAAGTCATTTAGTGAAGCATTCCATCAAACTAGGTTTTGCATTTCATCTTACATGTCATTGTCTTTTCCAAGTCTAAACTTGGTGGTGAACCCATCATTCATCCTTAATTAATCTCTAAACATACCCTAGGATACCCTATTGTTAGATCTCTTCCTTCATTCTTCATTGGGTTGAGGTCTCTAGGGCATCCTTGAATGTTAGTTGGAGAAAAGTGGTGTTCTATGTCCCAAACCATAAAACATCCATTTTTCCACTAATCAACATCAAACAAAACGACACGGGGAGATCACATTATGCACATGCAATCACACACATAGCATGAAAAAGAAAATAAAAAACAATACTAGTAAGGCACATGTGATTCAACCTATAGTAGGTCGTCCGCATCCCAATCTTGTTCATCATATACGAAAGGTGGACAACTAGCCAAAGGGATAATAGCGACTGCAATACTAGGAAAAGGCTATCTAATTCTAGTCCCCATTGAGTGCAAGACAAGAATGAGCTGAGGTGAATGATGATACGTCACTCCTTGCAAGAAGGAAATGATTTGCAATGAATTTAGGACATGCAATAGTGAGTATACTATGATCCTACAACTATTACATGGCAAGGAGAAACACCCATTTTTATTGATGCATATCTAATGAGATATTCTCACCTGTAGTATATATCAATTCAAGATGTACCAAAGTTAAAGTTGGCTTAGGAGAATCTTTTATAAGAGTGTTGATATTGATTGAAGGCTTGTTTGATGATTTCGTTTCTTTCAAAGGACAATAACCAAGACCACTAACTTTGTTTCTTTCATTTTAGGTTCTATAGGGACACAAATACCTTGTTCTCTAGCACCACATCCTTTTTGACTATACCCAAGTTGTTTCATAAGTTCATAACCTCTTCTATAAAGCTGTCTCATTTCTTTCAGATTTAGTGGTTGTTCAACTTCATTAGAGTTTTTTGTGTATGTTGTCTTTTCTTCTAAAGTGGTTGAAGTGGATGCTTTTGAATTTTGTATTGACATTAGTGGTTTGTCTTTTCCCTTTTCAAACTCTTTGTGTATGATCTTGTATTCACCTATGGATGTAGATATGAAATCAAAGGAACTCCAAGCATCTTCCAATAGCTTTGTGACTTCTTCAATTTGTTTTTATTTTTCTTTCTCGACATGCAAACAACTTTCAAGTTTATGGTCGGCCTTGATTGTATACACTTTGTTATATATATGAGTGATGGTATTATAAGTCGGTTGCTACGAAACATTATCATTATCAAGTTGTCTTTTAGGTGATTCTAAGATAGGGATGGGTTTATTTTGAACTTGTGGTTGTTGTGAGAGTGGATAAATGATAAGTTCAGACTTGGGATATTTCTTCAAGGGATATCTAATGTGAATAACATCAAAAGTATTGTCCTTATTTTTATGATTTCTTGGTGAAGGGGAGTCTAATGTTGCTTCATCATTTTCATCTAAGGAAGCTATATCACCATTTTTTGAAAGAAATGTGTCAATGTTCTCATTTTGTTCCACCATGATATCTTCCCTACTAGGAGAAATTTTAGGAGAGCAACAAACAAGATGTTCATGACATTCAAAGGTTGGTTCATCTAAAATGACTTCATCACAAATAAGGGAGTTATCAATGGTTGTATTTTATTTCTTATCAATGATGGAATTCTCTTGTTCAATAATGTTTTCCCCAAAGGAAGAGAGAGAAGTAGGATTCTCACAAATTTCATTGGTTTTATCCTCTAAGACCAAAATATCTTCTTCAGAACTATGATAGATATTAGGAGAGGGACAAATATGATTGTTAGGGTTGTCCATGATTTCATCCTTTTTTCCCAAGGTCTCACTCTCTTGTGTCATACTATCTACCCTAGTAGGAGAGTTTTCAAGAGGTTCATTATATTCCATGATTATATTTTGTAAAGTAACTTCATCACAAAGAGGGGAGGCATCAAGGGAAGGACAACTATGATTTTTTGTGTTTACCAATGATTGTATCCTCTTGTTCAAATAGATCTTTCCAAATGTTAGGGACATTAGGAAGGAGATAAATAATTCTATAAATCTCAATCATTGGATCTATTAATATGAACATATCCTCTTCATAAATGTGTTTTTCATGATTGTTCATTATTGTATCCCCTTTCATTAAAGCATTATCACAAGTAGGGGAGGTGTTAAGAAATGTTTCAGTGATCTCATTTTCTTGTTTCCTAATATCTTCCCATGAAGGAGGAGGCTCAGAGGGACAATAAAGAATCTCAATGATTTCATCTTATTTAACCAAGATACCTTCATCACAAATAGGAGAGGTATCGAGAGAAGCACAATTATGATTGTTATGATTGTCTACGCTTGTATCCTCTTGTGTTACAATGTTCTTACAAATTTGATAGATTCTAGGAGGGTAGCCCACGTGCTTGTCAAAGGTTTTTTTTTTCTTTCCTAGATTAGGCTCATGAGTAGGGAAAATAGAATGATACAAGCCATGTGATACTCTATGAACACTACATGTTTGAAAAGAAAACATGCTAATCATAAAAAAGTAAGGTATCTAAATTATGCAATGCTTCTGAAATATAAACAAATGTCCTAGATATCTAAATTTTTTAATATTGAAATGATTTTAGAAATGCTTTAAAAATGACTATGCTAAATGGATAATTTGACTTAGGTACATAAAGCAAAATTTCCTAAAACTTTCCAGATTGATACTATAGGTTACCATAAATCCTAGGAAGTAAATAAATAAAGTTTTTGATACTGTAAAATATAGTCTTAGGTCTGATTTGGGAATAAATCAGCTAGAGGGGAATTTGAATTCTAGTTAGGGTTTTTCAAGGGTTAAAATTCTCCAAAATAGTCCACACAAAATACCCAAAAATAGGGTAAAAGAACTTGCACTGGGACTAGATCGCCTAGAGGGGCGTATGAGTCATAGATAAGGGTTTTGACACTAATTTTAGTAAATTCTGAGTGAATGTTATATTTTTTGGGTTGAATGATGTTTAGAATAAGTGTAATTATAGTTTTTAAGTGAATTTCAATGATGCAAAATGCAAAAATGCAACCTATATGCACTTTCACTAATGCAAGATTTAGAAACCCTAGATGCAAATTAACTAATGCAAGACCTTAGAATGCAAAGTTAATGTAAGCTAGATCTAGGACTATGATGGACTCCAAATCAGAAATAAGCTGTTCTAAAGGATAGGTTCACCAAAATGAAATGAAGAAAATAGGGGTTGGGTTCCACCTTTTGAGAGATGGAACTACTAGGGTTTTAGGACCTTTCCACCTATTTTCTTCAAGTTTCACTCAAGGAAACCTTAGATATCACAATATAGGGATGGAATTGGGGAAAGAGATTTGCAATAAGGTGTCCTAGGGTGTGATTAAAGACAATAAGGGGGTTCACCACTAAGAAAAGGCTTAAAAATACAAGTAATGAAAGTAACATGCAAAACCTAACAATGTAACCTAGAAAATGAACTCAAATCAGAATAACAAACTGGAGATAAACAAATATGCACTTGAAAAAAATGAAGAGGCTTGAAACAAGGTCTACAATCTTGAAATCATGACTTTTGAAGCACATTGGGACTCATACGCTAGTGGGGGTGATTTATTCCCAGTTTAGGGTTTCAGGCTGAATCTAGAATCTGGGATTGCTAAACCAGGATCTACAAAAAATGCTTGAAATTTGGTATAATGGGAATCATACACCACAAGTGGAAATTTAGTCCTAGTATCAAGGTTGATTTGAAACTCTGATATCCTCTAATGATCTTCTGTAGCTTCTCTCCCTTCCGATCTCTAAATTTGAAACACTAAATTTTTCTCTATAGGTGACTTTTTATGATCTTGCAAGAAAGGTGACAACTTTGAGAGCTTTTCAACTTTGACAACTTTCTCCAATCTTTCTCTTCAATGGATCTTCAACCTAAATTTGCAAATCACACATCAAAGAGATGGAAAAATGTTGTTTTGTTAGTAGATAGGGGTTTTCCTTGGTCAAACCTTGTTTTGGTAATCAAACCTTGAAATGAAATGAAATAGAATGGAGGAATGATGAATGAAGAAAATTCTATGTTGTAACTCACCAAACCCTTGAGATAAAGGCTACAAACTAGTATACAATGGCTAGCATGAATGTAGATCTTGAATCTTGATTGAATGCTATGGATGTTGACTTGAATGCTTGCTTGAAGCATAAGAACCTACATCACAAATTTTAGCTCAAAAACAAACATGATGCATGATGACTTTGACATGATGCTTGACTCTTGAATAATGCTCCAAAATGCTTGATAATCAACTCTTGAATGCTCTTGAATGCTCTTTTAAACTCTCTTGATCACCAATTTTCTATAATTATTGATTGCAAAAAGTGCTAGATGACTTGAAAACTTGCTAGGAGAAAATATGTGAAATAACCCTTTATTTATACTTTTTTATGTCAAATTTCTGGAAATTACAACACTAGAAGTCGACATCAGATCTCGGAGAATAAAATCCTGCCAAGAATTTGAATTTAAAATAGGTCTAAGCTAAGCGGGACTCATTTTCTAGTTGGGGCATATGAGTCTTAGTAGGCTAAGCTTGGGACACAAGTTTCAAGAAATATTTAGTTTAATGCTAAATTCAGGTTTAGGCTCTGAACTTAAGTGGGACCCATATGCCCAAGGTGGCATGTGAGTCCCAGATCACTAAGTTTGGGCCGTACAACCAAAATCATTAAATTATGATTGGTCATTTGATATATATGTATCAAGATTATCGTCTAAAAGATGCATTAAATAAGGCTTGTGGATGGAAAATAGGACCAAATAAGGCATAAAGAAGCCCAATTTTAGTAGGGAGGGTCCAAAAAAAATGTGAAAATGTAAAGGGATACATTTTCCTACACTACATCACCTACAAAAACTCCAAAATCTATCTCCCCAAATAACAAGGCATGATAATATAAAAGTTTTAGAATGAGAAAACCACTATGGTTTTCCAAAACCATAAGAAAAACACCTCATTGGGAAACCCATGCCCCATTTGGAGAAATAATCATAAAAATAATAAAATTACTCATGCTCACATGGTCTTCACATGGGCACCTAAACCGTGGCCAATGAAATTTGATCAATTAAGACACCTTCTTTGATTCTTGACGGCTTCGACGACTCTAAATACAAACATGCAACAACATGCAAAGCTTGCATGTAACAAACATGCAATTGTATGCAAGGAATAAAATTTAACATGCAAGAACATGCACCCCAAGTGATCCCCATCAAGAATGGGATGCCCAAGAGGAGTATTTTCTCAATTATTCCTTAGAAACAATTACCTCAACATATTTCCTCCAAAAATTGCATTTACATATCACCACAAGGGAAAATCACATTATTGAAAATTGAAATATTTATTTTCCACACACCTTAGCCCTTATTAAAAATAAAAAATAAATTAGCAATATTTTTGGTGATGCAAGATTGCTAGTACCCCTAGATGCTCCTGCATCAAACACTCAGGGTAGGAAATATTTTGTGAATATGGATTCACAAAATGGAGCAGAGTGGTAGTACCACCTTTTAGATTATAGGCAATCCTCAACAAACTCCATTACTAAAATTGGTACCTACAATTGATTCCTCTTTCTCCTCTTCCAACACTTAGCTAGAACAAGAAACCTCCTCCTTTGAAAACTTTGCTCTTTACTCATCTTCCTTGATGTGGAATCAACTCCACCATAACCTGACCGCCTCCTCCAAATGTATCTCTCATTCTCCTCCGATCTTGTGGGATTTAACCCACCATACTCTATCCACCTCCACCAATTTGCACTTGCACTTAACTCTACAACACCATACAAATCCTTCTTTGTTACAAATAATCTCTAACAAACTCTAACTGAACCATCTCATCTACATTCACTAACTCATCCAACTCAACATGAAAATAAATATTCTCAAATTCATTAAAATTTGAATTTACCTTTTCATCACCTATTACATCTTAAACTTTGTTTTCTTCCTTCATGACTTCTACATGACATGCAACTATATCAATTCCTTGTCCTATAACTAGTTCTACAAATTCAATATTAGTAACACAATCAAGATATTCATCCTTTCTATCTTCCTCCTCTACATCCATTTTAATGTTAGTAACACAATCAAAATATTCATCCTTTCTATCCTGCAATAAATTGTCATTCTTACAAATCTCTTTATCAAAATCCTCTTTTACCTTCATCTTTTGTTTCTCAATTTTAACATTCTCAAATTGATTCATTGCTACAACAACTTTATCCATTTCTACATTCTTATCCTCATCAAAACATACCTTAAAATATGATTTTACCTCATTTCCTTCTGCTACAAATTTTACTGCTGTAATTCTTTCTTCACTATAACTCATCAATCATTCAAACAAAAAATAGATTTAGTTCTAACCTCATCAAAATATGATATTCCTCTCCTCCTTACTACTGCAACAAAATTTTTAGCTTCCTCATATTTACCCATTCCATTCACATAATTCATAAGCAAATCAAAATCACCAACTAACTCACAAAATGCAAGTTTTATCTCCTCTTTTACTGTTGCAACTTTGGTGTCCTCTTATTCAATGTTCTCCATTGCACTCAAATCTTTTGTTGTTGCTACAACCTCTATAATTTCATCCTCCATTTCTTCCAACAGACATTACTTAGATTTAGGATTATCAATTTCTTTGTATTCATCCTCTTCTTCTTCTTCTATGCCACATGCATGACACTCTACTACATCTTCTTTCTTTCTTGCATTCAAAATATCATAAGAAATATAATTATAATTACCTCCAAAGTTCTCCTCTCTTCTTGTTTTATCCTTTTGACCTCTACCAAAGGGCTGTAATACTTTTCCTTTTTGATCTTCTCTTCATTATCCTCTTTTATGAGAACGTTCTTCTTCCTAGATCTCTCATCCCATATTCTAATATCCTACATAACCATATTTTCCAATACATCTACTTCAACCTTGAGATTTTCAAATTCTTCACGGTACTTCCTATTTTCCACTTCTTCCCAATATTTTTTCCAAAACAAAATTCATATGGGCCTCCTCATGACCCATCCCATTCTCTCTGGTATAGACTACCTCACATTCAGTGATTTGTCTACATGAAAATCACACACACACCATCACAGGTCCTAGTGCAAACTACCTCACATTTTGGCTTCTTCTTGCACACTTAAGAACTCCCACTTTGATACCAATGATCAAGGAGAATCCAAACCTCATTCACATATTGACAAAAAATTGAAAATGCAACTAAGAAATGGTTTGAAACAACACAAAAATCTGCAATAAGTGTTCTTCTTTGTTCATTCAAAATCTCCTAGGAATTCAAGAATTAGATAGCATAACTAAAACTAATGCTTGTGTAGACATATGGGCTGATAAAATCCATTAAAAATATGAAATATTATTGATAAAAAACAATAAAGATCAATCCAAAATTGATCTCCTTCAATCCAAATTTTTTAATAAGATTCTAGCTCCTTCAACCTGCATTCATCAT
Organism: Sequoia sempervirens; assembly: GCA_007258455.2. Taxonomy (NCBI): domain Eukaryota; kingdom Viridiplantae; phylum Streptophyta; class Pinopsida; order Cupressales; family Cupressaceae; genus Sequoia; species Sequoia sempervirens. Next base: position 431,905,480 of record VDFB02271358.1, on the reverse strand, counting down.
TAGAAATCGCTGTGCTACAAACAAACCATGAAATCATAAATTTTCTTACTACTTTAGTACATCTCCAAACCTGCAACAAAAATATCTTCATGGTCTCTTTCAACCTTTTTTCACTTGAAGCTCTCAAGCTCCCTTCACACAAACTTCACTACGTCACTATCTCCCAAATGTGGAGCTCATTAGCTCCCTAAAACATGAGATTCTATGCAAATAGAAATATGCAACAATGAAGTCTTTGAATCCTCTCTTCAATTCAAAAGCATCTCCCCATCTCACCTACAAAAACTCCAAAATCCATCTCCCCAAATAACAAGGCATCATAATATAGAAGTTTTAGAATGAGAAAAACACTATGGTTTTCCAAAACCATATAAAAAACACCTCCTTGGAAAACCCATGCCTCATTTGAAGAAATAATCATAAAAATATTAAAATTACTCAATGCTCACATGGTCTTCACAATGGACACCTAAACCATGGCCAATCAAATCTAGTCAATTATGACTCCTTTGATTCTTGGTGACTCCGAAGGCTCCAAATAAAAACATGCAACAACATGCAAAGATTGTGGTACAAACATGCAATTGCATGCAAGGTATACAATTTAACATGTAAGAACATGCACCTGAAGCGATCCCAACCAAGAATGGGATGCCCAAGAGGAGTATTTTTCTCAATTATTCCTTAAAAGCATTTACCTGAACATATTTCCTCCAAAAAATGCATTTACATATCATCACAAGGTAAAATCACATAATTGCAAATTAAAATATTTATTTTCCACACACCTTAGCCCTTATTGAAAACAACAAAAATAAATTAGCAATATTTTTTGTGATGCAAGATTGCTAGTACCCCTAGATGCACTTGCATCATGAGTAGTAAATTAAAAAGTACATAAACTCTTCCACTTGCTCAGTGGTGAGTGTCGACCACTTATTCATAGGTATAAGTAGTGGTAGAAGAATATAATTTGTGAAAGTAAAATATTTAACATAATATAATCTTGACAATACTTACATTCTTTAAAATAATATTTAAACCATTATTAATCCCATGATAAGAAAGATAATAAATACATTTTTATGATCAACATAACACACAACCATTATCATAATAAAAAGCTACTATCCACATCTTGTTCTCTTTAAATTTACCATATTAATAATAAGTCTTAAATAAAATATCCACTGTTTAAAATCAACAATACAATCTTTTCTATTAAATTAAAAAAAATAAAATTCAATACATTAATAAATATTATTTAAATGACGAATCTAAAACATAATTATTAAACAATAACTATGCAAATGACATTGTTATGAATGCTAGTTACTTTACTTATGCTGCTGCCATATCTCTTATTTACTTCCCAAGCTCTCAATTGAAAATGATTTATAAAATATTCTCTCTATATAGTAAACCATGCTAGTAAACAAACAGAGAATTCAAGATGAAAATAAAACTTAAGGCAATGATATAACAATTAGCTTTTACTACCTATATTAGTAGCTAAGTAAGTGTAATTCCCTTAAATCCTTATGAATTTTCACTTTGTATGACAAAATTGCCATGTAGGGTAAACAATATTCTATACCATGCACTCCAAACATAAGATGACCAAGAACTTCTGCCTTCTATTTATATGTTTTTTTCCCTTAATCACCCACCTTCCTACTTTTCCTAAAACAACAATAAATGAATATAAATTATTTTGCAGACCTTCAGAATAATAGTTCCCTTGCATGTTTTCAAGTTCCACCCTGCATACCACCGCCTCCCTCCCTTAAAAGGACTCCAAGCGGCTCTCCCATAAAACCCCCACTCCCTGCAATTTTCTAAACTTATCCTTTATCATTAGTTATAAAATAATTTAAAAACATGCACACTCTTGACCGCCTTTATTTTCTTTTCTTCCCAATATGAATATGGAGTCACTTTAAAAAAAAACCATACTTATCTTCCAATATTTACATGTTGAATTCTAACAACCAAATAAAATTATTTATTTATTTGTCTATTTTAATCATGCAATTTCAAGAATAGTTTAACTCAGGTAAAATAAATGATGCTTACTTAAATTATATCTAAGTAGGTATAATACACATATTATCATTACATACATACATACATACATACATACATACATACATACATACATACATACATACATGTACATGTACATATACATATACATATACATATACATACATATATGTATACATATATATACATATGCATATTCAATAATATTAATTTTGTTTCTTAAATTAAGATATTTCACTATTATTCATTGATTTATATAAAAATATTAAGGAAGGTAATTTTCCATTAGATACATAATAGAGGATTTTTTTGTCAAGATTATAAATGTTGATAAAATAATCAATATAGATAAGAAGAGAAACATTTATTCTAAGTTGTTTTTAAGACTAGTTTCCAACTAGATAATATGAATATTGTGTTTCTATGAGTTTAGATCGAGCTTTTAAAAATTGTCTATGGTCTATGCATTAAAAGATGCTATCACTAGATGAGGGTTGTTACATAAAACATGATCCTTTTAGAGAATGTGGGGATCAAACAAATAAATTTAGATGCATCTAGGGGTGTGATTTTTATATTCTCCAACCTTTTTTTGTGAAAAATGTATAATATTATTTTTATATAAATGATAATTCTGACACTTATTCATAAAAAAGGAATAGATGTGAAGTTGCTTGTTTGAATTTTTCTAATGTCATGCACAATTTAACGTAATGACATATTATGATGATTACTAAATGACATATTGAGAATTCTTAAAAATACAATTTCGCTACAAAATATGGCTGGCATTACCATAATAAGATCATATTTATTCTGGTTTAAAAATGTAATATATAATTAATAAGTACAAATAAAAGTTGATTATATAACTTTCATTACAACAATATTGTGAAATATAGATACTATAATAATGAAATACTTATAACAACTCGAGTGTGATGGTGATCTTTTCATTTTATATGACTTCTGCCTGATCAGAGAAGAGTTGGTTCACTTTGTTGGTTCTCCCCTTAACTTGTGGAATGTTGGGTGGTCCATTGTAGAGGAAATTTTTGTACCACTTGGAAGAATTCTTTTGTTCCCGTTTTTGAGTTTTATGATCAACATAGTAAAGGCCAAAGCGTAAAGTGTAACCGTTTAGCCACTCGAAATTGTCCAAGAGGAGTATTTTCCTCAATTATGCCTTAGAAGCATTTACCTGAACATATTTCCTCCAAAAATTGCATTTGCATATCATCACAAGGTAAAATCACATTTAAAATATTTATTTTCCACACACCTTAGCCCTTATTGAAAACAACAAAAATAAATTAGCAATATTTTTTGTGATGCAAGATTGCTAGTACCCCTAGATGCTCCTGCATCATGAGTAGTAAATTAAAAATTACATAAACCCTTCCACTTGCTTAGTGGTGAGTGCCGATCACTTATTTAGTGGTATTTAAGTAGTGATAGAAGAATAGAATTTGAGAAAGTAAAATATTTAAGATAATACAATCTTGAAAATACTTACATTCTTTAAAATAATATTTAAACCATTATTGATCCCATGATAAGAAAGATAATAAATACATTTTTATGATCAACATAACACACAACCATTATCATAATAAAAAGCTACTATCCATATCTTGTTCTCTTTAAATTTACCATATTAATAATAAGTATTAAATATCCACTGTTTAAAATCAATAATACAATATCTTTTCTATTAAATTAATGAAAATAAAATTTAATACATTAATAAATATTATTCAAATGACGAATCTAAAACATAATTATTAAACAATAACTATGCAAATGACATTGTTATGAATGCTAGTTACTTTACTTATACTGCTGCCATATCTCTTATTTACTTCCCAAGCTCTCAATTGAAAATGACTTATAAAATATTCTCTCTGTATAGTAAACCATGCTAGTAAACAAATAGAGAATTCAAGATGAAAATAAAACTTAAGGCAGTGATATAAGAATTAGCTTTTACTACCTACATCAACAACTAAGTAAGTGTAATTCCCTGAAATCCTTATGAATTGTCACTTTGTATAACAAAATTTCCATGTAGGGTAAACGGTATTCTATACCATGTACTCCAAACATAAGATGACCAAGAAATTATGCCTTCTATTTTTATGTTTTTCACCCTTAATCACCCCCTTCTTACTTTTCCTGAAACAACAATAAATGAATATAAATTATTTTGCACGCCTTCAAAATAATAGTTCCCTTGCATGTATTCAGGTGCCCCCTGTAGACCACCGCCTCCCTCCCTTAAAAGGACTCTGAGCGGCTCTCCCATAAAACCCCCACTCCTTGAAATTTTCTAAACTTATCCTTTATCATTAGTTACAAAAGAATTTAAAAACATGCACACTCTTGACTGCCTTTATTTTCCTTTCTTCCCAATACGAATATGGAGTCACTTAAAAAAAAAATCCATACTTATCTTCCAATATTGCATGTTGAATTCTAACAACCAAATAAAATTATTTATTTATTTGTCTATTTTAATCATGCAAGTTCAAGAATAGTTTAACTCAGTTAAAATAAATGATGCTTACTTAAATTGTATCTAACTAGTTATAATACATATATTATCATTACACACACACATACATACATACACATGTACATGTACATATACATATACATATACATATACATACACATACACATATACATATACATATACATATACATATACATATACATATACATATACATATGTATATGTATACATATACATACGTATATGTATACATATACATACGTATATGTATACATATACATATGTACATGTATACATATATATACATATGTATATTCAATAATATTAATTTTGTTTCTTAAATTAAGAGATTTCACTATTATTCATTGATTTATATAAAAATATTAAGGAAGGTAATTTTTCATTAGATACATAATAGAGGATGTTTTCATCAAGATTATAAATATTGATAAAATAATCAATATAGATCAGAAGAGAAACATTTATTCTAAGTCATTTTTAAGACTAGTTTCCAACTAGATAATATGAATATTGTGTTTCTATGAGTTTAGATCGAGCATTTAAAAATTGTCTATGGTCTATGCATTAAAAGATGCTATCACTAGATGAGGGTTGTTACATAAAACATGATCCTTTTAGAGAATGTGGGGATCAAACAAATAAATTTAGATGCGTCTAGGGGTGTGATTTTATATTCACCAACCTTTTTTTGTGAAAAATGTATAATATTATTTTTATGATAATTCTGACACTTAGGGCATGGTCTCATGGAGGAGGGCTTCCGACAAATCCGGGGCAGAATTTGCTTAAATTTTTACCAGAATTTTTGAAGCTGGTGGTCCCAGTAATATTTTGAAACTCCAAACTTTAAGCAGACTGGTGGTGAAATGGTGGTGGAATGGTGGTGGAATGGCAGGATGTGAATAAAAAATTAATAAATAAACATCATTTCCCTCCAAAAGTGGCAGGAAGTACATTTAAGCAGGTGGAGCAATTTCTAGCCCCACCCCAATTCCACCAGCTGAAATTTTCAGCCACCTGCTTATTTGGGCTGAAATAGATTCCATTTAATCCTGTAGCAGATTTTTGTTTTTCCATGAGACTACCTGCTTCCATAAAAAATAGAAGCCCAAGCCCCCCCATAAAAAATAGAAGCCCAAGCCCCCCCATGGAACTGCAGGGTTATTCATAAAAAAAGAATAGATGTGAAGATGCTTGTTTGAATTTTTTTAATGTCATGCACAATTTAACGTAATGGCATATTATGATGATTACTAAATGACATATTGAGAATTCTTAAAAATACAAATTCGCTACAAAATATAGCTGGCATTACCATAATAAGATCATATTTATTCTGGTTTAAAAATATAATATATAATTAATAAGTACAAATAAAAGCTGATTATATAACTTTTGTGAAATATAGATACTTTAATAATGAAATACTTATAATAACTCGAGCGTGATGGTGATCTTTTCATTTTATATGGCTTCTGCCTGATCAGAGAAGAGTTGGTTCACTTTGTTGGTTCTCTCCTTAACTTGTAGAATGTTGGGTGGTCCATTGTAGAGGAAGTTTTTGTACCACTTGGAAGAATTCTTTTGTTTCCGTTTTTGAGTTTTATGATCAACATAGTAAAGGTCAAAGCGTAAAGTGTAACCGTTTAGCCACTCGAAAGTGTCCAAAAAAGACCACACAGAGTAACCTCTTACGTTTGCCCCTTTTCTGCAAATAACAACAGGCAACCCTTCCACTTAAGAAAATATCAAGGAAAAGTATGTGAGTCAAACAAAAACTGTTCTTGGGGTTAAATACACATACTGTATTGCAGCTGCTAAATAGGTCAGATAGCTTTCCATTTGGTGGATTCTTTTATAATCATTCAATATTTCTTCCACTGGGGTTGACTGATTTGTTTTTTGAGCATAACCTGTACGCACTCCCCATTAGAACAAAGAACAAATAGGCGTCTATTATCAAAGTTAATGAAACAAGTAAATCCATGCACTCACCGTTTTCTGTGATGAATATGACAGGATTGTTATATCTTTCTTTCACGTACACCACAATTTTTTCCATGCCATATGGCACAACATAGGATAGCGGCATGCCCGTCTGCCGTACCATTGAATTCCAAAATGATAATCATTGCACATGAAAATGAATGAAACATAAGATTAAAAGTTGAAAACGAAGACATACCGGCTCGCCTATTGGAATTCCGTTTCTCTCACCTGCAAGCGAGTCAGTATTGAATAAGAATTGTCGTCAACAAAATTTTTCTAGTGGAATTAAGCTCTACGATTTATAGAGTCGCCTTACCAGTTATATTGACTAACGCATCCGGACAATACTGTATTTGCGGACAACGCGAGAAGATGCAGTCCTTAGCATACAATGTTGTGTAATGGTTAATGCCGATAAAATCATATGACCCCTTTACTTTCTCTGACATTTCCTTGGAGAAAGTAGGAAGACGCCACCCCAACATTAGCCGCATTTCAGGAGAATATTCCCCAAAAACAATAGGGTCCAGAAACCTGCACAACCCTGATCCAGGTCAATACAGTTTGATAAAATCATTTAAGTTTATAATTGATAGGTAGTAATGGATTGGAATTAAACAACACACATATATCGTCCATCCTAATCCATTCTCGCAATTTTTAAATGATTTTCATTTAGAACAAATGAAAAACGAGATGGATTAAGACTGAACTTCACATGAATATCCTAAAAAAATCTAATGCTTAGAATATGCTGTTTAAGCCCAACCGTAGCAATGCAGTCGAATGCAAACATTGCTGGAATTTAAGCCGGACACTTTCTTACCAGGCCGTGTCGAATGCCAACAATCTCTCGACGGCAGCTCTGTCATCTTTTATATTCCTCGGAGGCTCGTACCATGAAGAGGAGATTACTATACCAATGGAACCTCCCTGCTTGCTCTGCAAATTTTGGTGATTTATAATTATTGTACTAAATAAGAGTCGGAAGTTCTTGAATAAACAATGCATCGAGAACCGTGTAAGCAAATTTAATTCCCAACCTTATATTTTTTTCTATAGACATCAAACGCCGCTGCATGTGATAATATAACATTATGACCAGCAATGTAGGGTTCAGTTTTTGAATTTCCATCAGTACAATTCTCAAACGGGCAAGAACACCGAGAAGGAGGATAAATTCCTTGAAGATAACCAAACTGGACAAACATATTTGGCTCATTGAAAGTTGCCCAGTATTTCACTTTGTCTCCGAAAGCTGCAAAGCAAACGTCTGCAAATGCTTCGAAGTCCTTGCTGCACCGTTCTCATACTAGATTATGACATAGCTCACAAAAACACAATTAATTGTTATAGAAAATCAAGAAATAGATATAGGTTACAACTTACATTACGTTGGGACTCAACCAGCCCCCATATGAATCCTGTAAATGCTGTGGAAGATCATAATGATGCAACGTCACGAATGGTTCAATTCCTGCAACAATCATAAATATAGTGAAACTCATTACAGAAAATAGCCAGGCTTAAATCTAGTCTACTAAAGACTTCTGGTCACAAAGAAAATTGACTCAGTGGTAAATCAGTCAACCTGCACATAAAAACTCTTCCTAGTGCATTAAATATACCAAAATAGGACATTTCTAAATAAAGCGTGAACACAGCCACATACCATTTGACGTTAGATTGTCGATGAGGTCCTTATAAAACTCAATTCCTTTCTTGTTGACAGCTCCAGTTCCATCTTTATCACAAATATCATAGACAAATGAATAACATGAATTCTAAGTGCTCTAGAAGAAGTTATTACATAAAGACATGTCTAATCACTATACTTGGAAGAATGCGAGACCACGATATGGAGAAGCGATAGGAGTCCACCCCGAGGGAACTCATCAATTCAATATCTTCCTGCATTGCACAACCATTTTCATTAGTTAAAAAGGCATGATATTAGATAACAGAAAGATCACTTAGATAATCATGTGACGAGTACCTTGTAACGATGATACTGGTCATCAGCTACATCCCCATTGCTTCGGTCAACAACTCTCCCTGTGCCATAAATCGTAGCCATCAATATAATTTCAAGCCACTGAAATCAAGGAAAACAAACTCCAAACTTATATCCGAACAAACATGGATGAGTGTGCGTGAAATTATCCCAAATGTCTAGACCTTTTCCGTCCTGCAGATACGCACCTTCCATCTGCAAAGTGCAAACACGAGTTTAACTCGATAATTCGAAAATTCTATCAAGCAACAACTTAAAAGTTAAATGATGGTAAAACAAACCTGATAGGAAGAAGAGGAAGTTCCAAAGATAAATCCAGGCGGAAAACTCCACCTATCAATCTTTGCTTCTCCTAATGCTGTAGCCACCATTATCATAATTGCAAGAATTACTTTCGACATATTTGCCTTTCCCTTCTTGACAGACATTAGAAGAAACAAGCACAAACTTAACACTTGCAAGCGAAATGAGTATGCAAGCTATGAGATTGTTAGCTTGTTTTATAGGAGAAAAAGGTAGAAAAGTATGCCGAGTGTTGAATCGCGGATAAGATAATGATAAAGCCTCCCTGAATCATCATTGGACATGACTGTAAAGAAGAATTAGTTCTCAATACAAATAGTAATGCAAATACATATAATCTATTCAACACGTCACAACTAAATTTTCAAAAGTCAGTTCAATTTGTTTTTATTTTGAAGTTCTAGGTAATCATAATGGGAAGAACCCAACGCCAGGCATGCAAAATGAAAGCTTTTCCTTACGACTTTCGTTAAAATTTTAAATTAAAATTGTCACTTCCTTGACATGTTTGTTCTATGTACGGTTTTCCATATGTGCATTGAGTGTTGGAGATAGCTTCTTCTCGGACTTCAAATTGTAAGGCATATATAATAAAAGCAGCCTGGATGTGGGAAAAAAAGTTTGTATTGGCTGCTTGGTGAATTGTAATTTCTCTGAAAAGTAGTAGCGGACAGCAGAGAGTGCCCCGGCCTGCTTGAACAATGTACTGCCTTTTATCATTATTCTTCTGTCGGTTCACGCATTTCATAGAACGATGTTTTCATGTCTGATTTCTTATTTCCATGTCCAAAATCATTCTTATTATTCTTAGGGATTAGTGTTTTCTTTTATTTGTAATTTCTCCTTGCCATTCACAGTGTCGGTGCACCCATTGTCTTACAGAGTAGTTTTTTCCTTACAATATCCGCTTCCATCCAACCTACAGAGTATATCTTTATTGTCCTAGTATTGGTGCATACATGGTCTTAGAGAATTGTGTATTTCTTTAGATGTCTTAGGCTTTCGCAGTAGCATGCTGGTGGAAAAGAAAGCCCAAAGAAACGCCACCGGCTACAGGAAATTATCAGCAACTTCGAAAAAATTGACACTGAAAGCTAGATTGATGGTTTTTTCAAAGCCATTGAAATGCCTGAAAGATGGCTCAAAAGGTTGGTATTACAGTTATAATTCCTAGGATTAGTCTATATATTATGTTTTGAGAGAATTAGGGTTAAGAGCAGGTATGAATTTGACAGTCATCCCTATCTGTTATAGGAAATTGGTCAAGTTAAAGTGTTTTTAATTAAATATTTGAAGAAAAATGTAAATTGTCAAAAAAAAATTATAATTTTTTTAATAAATTTTTTTTATATCAAAACATTTTTATTGGTTTTATTAATCATTATATAAATTTCCATTTTTAATAAAGTACTATTTTGAAATATATTATTATGTATAGTTTAAATTAAAAAAATATTTTTGAATAGGAATCAAAATTCTTAAAAATAACAATAAACAATAAAAAGTATAATAATCTAATATAAACCTTCACTATATAATTTGCATAAGATAGATATATTCGATTTTGGTTGTGGGTCTCTTTTTATTTGACTGTCACAAAATCTCAAATTTCAAGGATATTAGAATAGAAAACACAAGCAAGAAAACATTTTTTCCTTGATAATGCAATGGTTATGTGACTAGCATAATTATCACATCACAGTATTCACCAATGAATCATAGATTATGTTTATGGAGTTTTTTTAATAAAGTCCTTGTTATGTTGTTAATTATATGGATACCATATACATGCATGCATACATACATACATACGTAATATAAAATTAGAAAATATTTATTATTAGTAATAAGAAAATAAGAATTAAAATTACTATTACAATATCTAGTAAGATTCTAAATTCATGTTAACAAATATTCAAGATAATCTTATTTAGAATATTTTAAAAATTAAAAACAATTATATTTTTTTCTAAAGACATTCTAAATTAATATGTATTTTTATAGTAAATATAGTTTGAGGGTTAAATTGTGGTGTTGTAGTTCTAGCCACCAATATTCTTATGGACTTCTCTCATCCCATGTAACTTTAAATGTGTGTTCATGTACTTGTCAATCCCATTAACCTAAAATACATTCATTTGATAGATTTGGACCCTAAATTTACAAATATAAATTGTGCTCATGCTTTGCATCTCTATCATGTTTTCAAAAGTCAAAAGCTACCCAAAGAATGTACTAACAAGGATTTAAGGTCCTCATTTGAAATAAACTAGAATCCAAGACACATAAATCATATATAAGCACATGTCTTCCCCTCATCGTCATAGATTTATGTATAAGACATTATGGTTGTTGATGCAATAGGTATAAGTGAACTGAAAACATGATGACATAAAGGACAATGCCATACAAGCTTGAAACTATAATAGTATAATGATAAAAGAAGTTTCTATTCCCCACAAGCTAGTTATCTTAAATACCTATAGATTGTACTAAAGATGAAAAAACTAGTTGATTGAAAAATAAGTTTTGTGTTTTACTAATGTAGCCATGCATTGAAGGAGATAGATTATATAAATGTACATTTGAAACAAAGAGATAGTGGTTTGGTTGTAGTTAAAATTATATTTTTCATGGCTACACATGGTATAGGTTAAGAAAAAATGTATAATGTAAGAATCTTTGTGTAAGGCAAGCGTGTCTATGATTTTACATAAATATATTTGAAGGATATGCATGCCATTTTTTGAGACTACATTTGACAATCCAATGTTGTATTAAATACTTAATTCTCATATGGATTTATAAAACTAGATCAAAGTGTGTTTGAGATGAATTTTTTTAATACATCACATGGCTTTGAATATTGTCCATTAAGGATCTTCAATTTAGTGTTTATCATGTAGTAATTTCATAATATTGGTAGGTGGTTTCAGATTATCATAGATCCTAGCTTATGGTGTTTAAATATATGTCTAGCTCTCATTTGAAGTAACATGCATGCATGTTTGTGCATTAGAATTGATGTTTGACTTCGTTGTGTATATGACCAAGTATCCAATATGTATCAACTTTTCTGTCCTCCATTGTTCTTAAATAATTAGATCATACATCTAGTTTTTTTTTTTTTTTAGTGATATACTTCCTTATCAATGTTCATAATATAGTTTTATAATACATCTTAAGTAAGACCATAACTAAGTTATATTTATAGGATTGTGCTCATAGGTGTCTTTCATACACATGTAACTCTAAATAACAAATCATGTCATATGATCTGAGAGAGAGATTTACAAATATAAAGGGGATTAAATTTTTGTGATCCAACTTTTTGGCTTAAGTAGGACACTCAAAATTAAAATAATTTAATTATTTTTAATTTAATCAATTATAGTGAATAAATGGTCACAATGTTAATGATGATATCTAATCCAGATGGATATTTTCACCAAAAATCCAGTTGTTCCAGATGCTCCAAGAGTTAGCACCATGTTAAAAAGCTCTATGATATGAACCCAACACAACTTTAATCATCTTGAGAGGAGTTTGTATGCCCAAGTTATGCTTAGTCAAAGTTTAGTCAAACAGGGGTTCTAGATGAAGATTCTAGGTCAAAAAATTGATCGTCTAAAAAATGGAAAAAATGGCATCATTTTGTAGAGCTCGTCAACTCAAATCCAATGCCACAAGTAATCACATCAAACAAAGCTCTTACGCAAGAGTTACGACTAGTCAAAGTTTGTAAGGGAATGTTGACTAGATGCTAACATTGGTATGACATTAACATGCCGACGTGAAAGGAACAGATGACGTGGAAGGTGCAGTTGATGTGGACCAATGATGCTCCAACATGTGGCAGTACAAACCATGACGTGAAAAGTACAGTATGGTCATTTAAGTGGTTTTAATTAAATATTTGAAGAAAATGTAAATTATGATAAAAATCTTTTATATCAAAACATTTTTATTGGTTTTATTCATCAATATATAAATTTCCATCTTTAATAAAGTATTATTTTAAAATATATTATTATGTATAATTTAATTTAAATAAATATTTTTGAATAGGAATCAAAATTCTTAAAAATAACAATAAACAATAAAAAGTATAATAATAATCTAATATAAACCTTCACTATATAATTTGCATAAGATTGAAATATACAATTTTTGTTGTGGTCTCTTTTTATTTGATTATCACAAAATCTCAAATTTCAAGGATATTAGAATAGAAAGCACAAACAAGAAAATATTTTTTCCTTGATAATGTAATGGTTATGTGAGTAGAATAATTATCATATCTTAGTATTCACCAATGAATTATAGATTATGTTTATGGATTTTTTTAATAAATTCCTTGTTATGTCCTTAATCATATGGATACCATATACATACATAATATAAAATTAGAAAACAACAATAATTATTAGTAATAAGTAAATAAGAATTAAAATTACTATTACAATACCTAGTAAGATTCTAAATTCATATTAACAAATATTCAAGATAATCTTATTTAGAATATTTTAAAAATTAAAAAATAATAATATTCTATTTCTAAAAATACTCTAAATTCATATGTATTTTATAGTAAATAATTATATTTGCACAGTTTGATGGTTAAATTATGGTGTTGTGGTTTTGGCCACCAATATTCTTATGGACTTGTCTCATCCCATGTAACTTTAAATGTGTGTTCATGTACTTCTCAATCCCATGAACCCACAATACATTCATTTGATAGATTTGGACCCTACATTTATAAATACAAATTATGCTCATGCTTTGCATTTCTATCATGTTTTCAAAAGTCAAAAGCTACCCCAAGAATGTACTAACAAGGATTTAATGTCTACTTTAGAAATAAACTAGACCTTGAGACACATAAATCATATATAAGTACATGTCTACCCCTCATTGTCATAGATTTATGTATAAGACACTATGGTTGTTGATGCAATGGGTATTAGTGACCTAAAAACATGATGACATAATGGACAATGCCATACAAGCTTGAATCTATAATAGTATAATGATAAAAGGAGTTTCCATTCCCTACAGGCTAGTTATTTTAAATACCTATAGATTATACTAAAGATGAAAAAACTAGTTGATTGAAAAATAAATTGTGTTTTACCAATGTATCCATGCATTGAAGGAGATAGATTATATAAATGTAAGTTTGAAAGAAAAAGATAGTGGTTTGTTTGTAGTTCAAATTATCTTTTTCATGGCTACACATGGTACAAGTTAAGAAAAAATGTATAATGTAAGAATCTCTCTGTAAGGCAAGTGTTTCTATGATTTTACATAAATATATTTGAGGGATATGCATACCATTTTTTGATACTACATTTGAGAATCCAATGTTGTATTAAATACTTAATTCTCATATGGATTTATAAAACTAAATCAAAGTGTGTTTAAGACGACTCTTTTTAATACATCATATGGGTTTGAATATCGTTCATTATGCATCTTTAATTTAGTGTTTATCATGTAGTACTTTCATAATATTGATAGGTGGTTTCAGATTATCATATATCCTAGCTTATGATGTTTAAATATATATCTAGCTCTCATTTCAAGTAACATGCATGCATGTTTGTGCATTATAATTGATGTTTGACTTTGTTGTGCATATGAACAAGGATCCAATATGTATCAACTTTTCTATCCTCCACTTTTCTTAAATAATTAGATCATACATAGTTTTTTTATTTTTTTAGTGATAGACTTCCTTATCAATGTTCATAATATAGTTTTATAGTACATCTTAAGTAAGATCATAACTAAGTTATATTCAAAAGATTTTTCTCATAGGTGTTTTTCATACACATGTAACTCTAAATAAAAAATCATGTCATATGATCTGAGAGAGCTTTATAAATAAAGGGAATTACATTTGTGTGATCCAACTTTTTGACTTAAGTAGGACACTCAAAATTAAAATAATTTAATTATTTTTAATTTCATCAATTATAATGAACAAATGGTCAAGATGTTAATGATGATATCAACCAATGAACTACAGAGAATTATATATATTCAAGTTATAATTTTTTAAAATTTACATAAGAATTGATTCTAACATTTTTTTTTTTTTTTTTTTAGTGACTCTTCAATAGTTGTTATGGACTATTGTGCCTTATGCCCTTCCCACCCAACAAAGTTTTTGAATGATTGTCATCCCTGCTCCCCTGTCGGTTACGTACAACCTGTCTCCTCTCCATGTGGGTGTGACTTGGTGGTGGACCTCACCTCTACTATTTCTTCTAAGAATTTTGAGGAGGGGGACTATGACTAGGAGTGGGGTACTACCACAATAGTGGTTTACACTTTCCGAGAGATCCTGATTTTTTCTAAAATCACATATTTTTAGAAAGTATAATGATTTAAGCCTTGAAAAGTTCCATTTAAAGGATTCCAATTGAAGAGGGTTTGATCAAACCACCTTAGACCAAGCCCCCTTGGATAGAACCCCACTAGTTTTAAACCATACCCATAATGGAGTCTCCTTTACACCTATCAAAATATTGATAAAAAACCACTTTTGATTTACCTTTTGGGGGATCAAATGAATTCATTTAAAATTTATTATTTGTAAGTATGTATTCCTTATTATAAGCTTCCAAAAATGTATAATTTTAATTAAATTAAATTTTATTATTATATTTATTTTTTAATTTCTTGTGAATGTAGGTTTTTCATTGAAATTCAAGCTCTTTGTTCTGCATATGTTGAAAAATAGCATATTATCAAAAAAAAAATTGAAAAATATAAGTGTAGTAGATATTGAAGTCCTTGATCCAACAAAAAAAATAAAATTGAATTTCGATAAATACAAAAAATGTTACGCGTTATACAGTCGCTCTATGTCTAAATTGTAATTGGTTTGAATTTGAAACTTGATTAAAGAAAAAATATTCAATAAAAAATAATCTAAACAAATGGAAGCACTAGATATCAGAGTTACAAATCTAAATTCGAAAGAATTATAATTTTATCCTTCATGGAAAAAAATTTAGGCGTTACACGGTGAGCGTCACTTTTTAAAAATGTTGTTTTTGAAAAAACTAGTTTTCGAGGGAGATGGAAAAAGAAGTGCTATCTGATTCCAAAAATTTTGAAAAAAATATATTTATAATCTACAATTTTTTTTTCATGAACTCTAGTTTGCATCATCTTCAAATTCGTCATGGTTTAGCCGCTATAGGTGTTCGAAAGTGAAGATTTAGTTTAAAAAAATTCAGTGTCTAGTTTGGCCAAAAATTGTAAACCACTATTGTGGGATCACCCAGTGGACTACTTTGTTGTTTCATGGGGGTTTTCATGATGAGAAAGGCTCTGATTTAGGCTTGTTTGTGAAATTTGTGAGGATTAGAAAGGATGGGGAGGGATATATACATCCTCTAAGGTGTGCAAATGTTGCTTCTGTGGTTTCTCTCGACCAAGGAGTTTCAAATTGCATAGATTTTTTTTCTAAGACTACCCTTATTTGTAGCTTCTTCCATTGGTGTCCTTCCCTTCCTGACTTGGAGCTTTGGATCTCTAGAAATTGGTCTCCTATTGTGGAAGATATGATAGAGATTTACCCCTCTGCTAGACTTTTTTTTAGTTGGTTTTTGTTCTTCTGAAGATAGATAGGCAGTTTTAGATCGGAGTTTGTGGGAATGGGATTCTCACCCTCTATCCATGCAGCCTTAGGTCCATTCCTTCAATCCTTTAAAGGAACTTATTGATTTTATTCCTATTTGGGTGAGATTACTCTATCTTCCCTTATAGATCTAGTGTCCTACTTATCAAGGCATCAGTAATGCTCTTGGTAGGTTCCTAAAAGTGGATCATGCCTCCAAGGATTTTACTCATACCTCATTTTCTCAGATTTTGGTGGAGGCAGGTTTGTCTAAGGCTTTACCTGATGAGGTGGTGCTTTAGGTTAATGGATGTTCTTGGTTTTATATTGTGGATTATGAAGGTATCCCCTTTCGTCGTAGATGCTACTTTTCTATTAGACACTTGGCTTGTGACTGCCCTAATGGTTCTTGTCTTATTTCTTCCTCCACTTGGTGGAAGAATGTTCTATGAAAACATTTAACCATATACCTTGATGTAGATTCTTTTTCTGATAGTGAGGTTTCAAGGCCCCCTTCTGCTCATGTTCAGAGAAATAATCCAGTTGGTGATGGTGTTGTTTCTCCAGTGGTTTCTATTGTACTTCAAAACAAGGTTGTTACATCTACTGTGTGTGTTGCCTCCTTTGAGGCACCTACTGTTACGTTAGATTGCGTTGTTGTTGATGTTGTTTCTCTAGTGGCTTCTACTATATTGGTTTTGAACAAGGATGTTCCCTTTTTTGTGTGTGTTGCCTCACTTGAGGCCCCTCTTGGTCAAACTGTTTCTACCCCTAATTCTTCTGAGAATGTTATGCATCGAAGGAAGAATTGTACTCCTAAAAATCTCTTTGCTGACAAGCCTTTGGAGGAAAAGTTGTTGGTTTCAAGCTATAGGCCTAAACTATCTCTCTCTAGTTTTTTTGTTGTTGGTGTTCTTGTCCCGCTATTTTTGGCTTGAAATATCTCTCTCTAGTTGTTTTGTTGTTGGTGTTCTTGTCTCGCTATTTTTGACTTGTTGATGTGTTTGGCCAGTCTATTTTGTTGGGTTGTTCTGTATGGTTGTAAGCTTTGTATGGGATTAGGGCCCTACCCTGCTTATCTAATCATAACCCCTCTCTTAATATATACACACACATACATATGTATATATCTATATATGTATGTATGTATATACATATATATGTATATAATATATGTGTGTGTGTAATATAATGCATTTTTATGACAATATTTTTAAATATTTGTTATATTTCTTACTATCTTGAATATAGGTCACCTTTTTTTTATAATGGACCTATATTAATTATTAAATTAAAAATTATAATACATATAATTTTTTGTAAACCTAATTCTTCAAACTAGAGAATTACATAACATTATTTCGAGATAGCTTAATTTGATCCCATAAAAAGTGGAGCATTCTTTTTGTTAATATTTGAATCATATCTCCAAAGGAGATTTCACTAGGATTTTAATTTAAGCCTAAGGGTTATATCCAAGGGGTTTTTTTCTAACCATCTTCAACAAAATCCCTTATATCCCTTTAGGATTAAATAATTAATCTCTTAAAAATATGTACAATTTGAGAAAAAAAATTATTGGAGTTGATGATTAAACTCTCATAGCATATCCTAGATATAACCTATAATGAATATACCCTATCATGGAAGAGAAAATAAACTTATTTTCTATGTGATGCAAGAACATTCAGTGGTGTAGGGAAATCTTGCATCACCCAAAAACATATTTTTCCTTATTTTCTTTAGTTGGTTTGAGTCCCATGATGGTACTTAAGGGGTGTAAGATAGTCAGAAGTTAGAAAAGGTGGAAAATGGTCACTTACTATTTTTAGTAAGTCATCCTAAACGGGCTCGTATGGACTTGAAAATTTACCCCAAGGAGTAGGATGGAACCCCTCAAAAATTTTCTTTGGTTCCATTTTAAATTTTGCAATATTTGGCTTTGATCCTTGTTTTAGGCTTAGGATTATGTTCCTCATCATTTTTTAGGGTTTATGTTGTCAAAACCCTTCCAAATTAACCTTTAAGTTTGAAAATTCCTGATTGGCATTCTATTTCATTGTTGACCTTCTGATGCAGGTTCCTGGTCATTTGAGTTATGACTCTTGCTATCAAGATCGTTCTTCTATCGACCCCTAAGTCCTAATGAAACTAATCAATGACTGTGGTCATTCTAAATTGTTATCATTATTTTCTGGGGTTGAAATCTTTAATGAAAATTTTCCTAACTCTATGATCAGATTTTAATATGTGCCTAGGGACTTAATCCTTGTCTTCATTTCCTCGACCATCATCTTCCTAGTAATGACCCTCTTTCAAAAACTAATGTTTGTGACATGTGCAAAATTAAGTTTTATGTCAACTGCTCGATCATCGTGAGCCAATTACCACTATTCCTTGTGCACTCGAGCCTTTTTATTACCTACTATTTACTCTCACGGGCTAGTAGGCATAAGCCACAAGTATTTTTCATTGGTTGACCCAGTCCCCTAGATAAAGATAACAAGTGATATTAAAAAGAGATCAACGATTGTCATTAAGTAATGTGGCTTCATCTTGGTCACTCTCTGTGAGCCCATTTGATTTCATTTTTCAATAAAGTAATCAAGTGAGCTGCTAGGTGGTTGTCGTGTGTCACATTCGATGGTGGAACTATTTATTTCAAAGGGTCAGTAGGTAGAGCTTTGAGAAAGATCAACGACTGATATCACAACATGTGTCTTCATCTGGGTCATTCCTTGCACACTTGTTTGTTCTATATATTGAGGTGAAATAATCACATGGGATAGCGAGCATTGGACATGTGTTGCCTTTATATGGTGGGCCTGATATCCTTTTGTGATCGGAAAGCGACATCAAAGGGAGATCTATGGTGGTTGTTGGGTGAGATGGTCAAATCTCCATCTCTCCCTGCCACCTCATTAGTTTTATTTGATACTTATAAAATGTCACAGGCTAGAGGGAAAGATGAAACTTGTTGCTTCATGGAGGGACTCACCAGACTTTGGATGTGGTGAAAAACTTATAAGAAAATAGATCAGCAGTTGATGATGGGTGAGGTGGGTCAATCCTGACCACTCCCCGCCATCCTGTGACGGGACCACTTGTACTTCCTGTTTCTTAGTGGGTGAGAGAGCAACTGCCACGTGGAATGTTTTAAGGGCTTTAGCAGAATTTATTGGAGATAAAGTATTGCTAAACTTTGTCTGAAACAACACTAAGATTAAAGGGGCATCATATTATAACTAGTTTCTTTTGGCACATGTTTGAGATTTGGGAAATGTTTTTGATTGCGGTCGTCAATTCTGTTAGTCACTAGTACACATGGGAAGGTGAAATTGAAGTAAGGTAGAGTATAGGATAATATTCTGAGATCAAATTAGGATCACTCCCCGCTGTCTTATTATGATGAATTACAATCAAATTAATTCCCACGGGCAAGCAGGTAAATATGACACAATAGGTTTTATTAAATGCTAAGTATGTGATTAAGTATGCAGACAGAGTGGGTGTTTGTCCACTTGGGGAAAGGCATCAAGTGCATGCAATTATCTTTTTCATAATTAATTATTTTGATTGATTATCCATTGGTTTGTATCAAATGTGCGATCAACAATTGAGGTTCTAAAATCAAAGTAGCTGATTGTCAGCTCTCACACACAAGCTTTCTTGGAACATTATTGCAAACACTCTCCAATTGCTCTATTTAATGAAGATTTCATACTTGTTATTCTCACCATTTTATCTCTTTGAGAGTTGATAATCTGAGTAGGAACATGTGGAGTTGTTCTAGTAATTGTAAACTTTGAGATAGCTGTTCTTGAGTTGATATAATTAATTTGTTTGTGGTGTCTTGGTGAAGTTACTTTGCTGAAAATGGATATACTAAGTGTGTTTGTTAGGCTAGTATGAAGGTGCATGAGACTCAATCCCCTTGAGTCTCAAAATGACACTCCCAAGAATGAAGAGGATATCCTTGAGATTCTTGTAACTTTGAGGAAGAAAACAAAAGCTGGTAAGAAATTTGCATAGAACGTTGTCAAGTGTGCCTATCATCTGAGAAGTAGAATTGTTTCAGAGGAATTGGTTAAAGGAAAAGGGAAGAAACTTGATAGGCCTAATAGGGAGGCAATGAGGAAGAACAAATACCACCAATCTTATTTGGGAAAGCATCATACTCCCATTGAAGTCTCAAATGATCCCTCAGATAGTGAGATTGAGACTGATTCAGGCTACGACCAGTATCTTATGGCCATGACCAAATTGGAAGACTTAGATGATGAGGTGGTGGAAGTTTCGCCAATTTCAATAAGGACACCAAGTGGGCGTATTTACTTTGTTGTTGACAAAGCAGGGTAGCACCTCATTTTCTTTCTGAGCTAGTGATTGGTTTTTGGTCCTTTGTGCTAACTCGTTTCCTTTGTCCAGTCTATTTATTTGTGCTTTTGGTGTTGATGGTGACTCTTCCTAGTTTGGTGGGGATGTGCAAGTTTTGATGCTGAGACAATGATGCCTTTTGAAAGTCTAGTAGGTCTCTGACTAGCGGTTTTTGGAATTTTTCATTTTGTTTTCCCCTGTCTTGCAAATGATTACTCTTTAATTGTCTGGGGAATATTTTACATTTTGGTGAAATTCATTTTGAAATGAAAGTGAAATGTAAATGTAATTCAACCTGACGCTTGTTGTTCCCTTGTCTTATAAAAGGTATTTCAAGGTTGATTACAAGGGAGGTCAGTTGGCAATTTTGTTTCGAAGGGGTCACATAGAAACAAGAAATAATTTTGAACTTGTGGTAGTATGTTTTAGGGATAAAGTCTATCAATATGTACATGGTTATTTGGTAATGATAGTGATAATATATATAACATAGTAGTATAAAGTCTCTATAGTTTTCTCTCATATGTACTAGTTCTACAAACTACGAATAATATAATCAATGGTTATCTTATTTGTCTTTGTTGGTTTCCAATGGATGTAATGTTCTATTATTTCTCATTAATTCAATGAATGGATGTAAATGCTTGAGTATGACTATATAGTTTTGTAATAAGTCATGTATGAGGATGCTAGTAAGAAGTAAATGGTTGAGACGTTAAGTGGGAATACTGTATTGCAGTGTTTTCAAGGCTTTGGGTATTGTCACATATGAAAATTATTATCAAATCATGTGGGTATTAGGCATGAATTCGTTATAAGGACATGGCACTGGTTTAAGTAAGGTAATTATACTACATTTGTGATTACCAATTCAACAATTGACCAAAAAATAAAAATCAATTTACTTATCAATCTCTGTATCATTATGTGTGTGAGCTTTAATGAATTGCATCTCTCATGTTTGAATTAGACACTGCCATGAAGGTCAACCAAACCTTTAGGGTGCTGGGTATTTTAAACAATTTAAGGAGAATCATATGTTTAATTTTTGTTTGATTCTTACACACACAAGTATTTACAAACACATTGTTGGGATCACCCTCCCGGGTTTCACAGAGCCTAAAGTGAAGAAGTAAGGACCTTAGAATTCTTACTTAAGTGTTGGCCAATCCTGACCATTGACAGTGACCGAATTCTAGCAGATTCATAGGGAAGTGATAATATTAAGTTTGGTTCATAAAAAATAACCAACATAAATGGTGACTCCATCGGGGAATGACCTAAGAAAATTATGATAGGAGATCATTTTTCCTTAAAGAGTCAAATATTTGTTAGAGAAGTATATTTCCAAGTCTAGCTTTGTTAATGAGTCAATCCTCCAAGATGTTGAGGGAGTTTGTTGTGTATCCTTTGAAAACTTGCAAAGGTTGCTAAGATCTATTATAATTCCATGGATAATCATAGAATTTCTCACTATATGTGGGTGGTGACTCTGAAGGTCTCTATGCCAATGTGAATTATTTGAGAGATTCCAGTAAAATGGAATGAAAAGTTGTTGGATACAAAATAAGGAAGTGTAAAGGACTCGTATGTGACTATGTTGATTAAGGAAGCTTAAAGTGAAATCAATTCGTGAAAGAGACTTCATATTGTTGATGTTTGTTCCTCTACAAAGAAGGCAGTGACTCAATGCAATGAACTTGATGAAGACATGAAGAAAGTTTCAGATCTTCAAGGCTTTCCATGTCAAGAACACAATTTAGAATAATTGTAGTGTATTTAGGTATTTTCCCCTGTTTTGGTTTTGAAGAAGAGATAAATCCATGTGAAAACCATTTTGAAATGAGTTGATTTTGTTTCCAGGCTATTATGTGAATTAAGCACAAAGAGAGGGAATGGTAATTTTTTTACATACTTCAAAGGTGAAATTTGTAATATCTAAGTTGGGTTGAAGGAGTATGCTTATCTTTGAAATCTGCATTTCAGAAAATTTTATAGCATGAATGTGTTTGAAAATGAGGCAGTAGGTAATCAACTTGAAGTTGATTTCTAAGGATTGAATATGGATACAAAATAAATGTACCATTCCCCTATATTATCTTGTGGAACTTCAAGTAAAAGTATGCAGGGCATGCAGTTATTATCATGCCATCAAAGGAAATTATCTATAGAGAGATATAAGCCATTAAGTTTTAATGGCATTCAAGGTTTTCCTAATAAGATTCCCAATGAAATTAGGAAACATATGACTAAATTTATAGGACAAAGTGATGAGTCAACTTCAAGACATCTGAATGGATTCATGGATTTGATGGGTGATTTTGAGATAGATCATGAGGATGTTATCATAAAACTTTTTGTTCAATCTTTAAAGGAAAATGCTAGAGATTGGTTCTCATATTTTCCAATCTATTCTATAGCTTCATTGAATGATTTCATGATAGAATTTTTGGAACAATTTGGTGAAAGGATTAGTCCCAATGTGATAAGAAAAAGATTTAAGGAAATCCAATGAGATGAAGATGAGTTGATCCCTGCCTTTAACCTCAAATTTTTGAGGGAAATAAAAGATATTCCTGAACACTTGAGACCTAGTACTACAAAATATTTGATTGTATATCTAGGTGCATTTGATAATGAAATGAGTTATTTGATAATGGATAAGGAACCCACAAAATTACATCATACATGTCACATTGCCATGGATATATTAAAAATACTATGAAATACTCAATGATGAGAGGATATATGGCTGCAACGTTTGTTGTCCTAGTACACATCAAGTGAACGAAGTTCCTAAAGATGAAATAAATGGTCAAAGTGATGATTCTTTTGATATCTCATCTTGTTCATTTTCACAACATGTTAATTATGGGAAGA
The DNA here is from genome assembly GCA_007258455.2 of Sequoia sempervirens. Classification (NCBI taxonomy): domain Eukaryota; kingdom Viridiplantae; phylum Streptophyta; class Pinopsida; order Cupressales; family Cupressaceae; genus Sequoia; species Sequoia sempervirens. Next base: position 431,881,699 of record VDFB02271358.1, on the reverse strand, counting down.
TTCAAGATGAACTTAAACAAAGTTTAAGTAATGATGGTCAGATGTTAATTCAGAGTTTGTTCAGCATGAAGAAACATGAGGGGGAATTTCCATATGAGTTGTTAGCAAGGTTCATAGATGCCTTGCTAGAAAATCCTAAAGGGTTATGACCTGTAGATTCAATATGCATTGAAATATTATGTGACATTTATGAGCCAGGGCTCAGTGCCCTTCCCAAGGAATTGAAATCTCAGGATTTTGATCAGATAATTGGTTGGATTAGAATTGTTGAGGAGGCTAAGTATGATTATATACAAAGAATGAGGTCTCAAGCTCATAGTGGTGATTTTCCTATTGAAGATAAAATGCCTATCGAAGCAATGGATAAGGACATTTCAAAATATGAATGTAGATGATAACACTATTGTACTTACAAGTGTTGTTGATATACCTTTGAGGATTGATGACCAAGGTAGTGAAAATGAGGAAATTGAATCTTTTTGTGAGGATGGCTTGAAAGCATCCTTCTTTCTTGAAGAATATGACTGTGTCAATGATCATGAGGTTTTTTCCTCACCAGTGGACAAATAAATTGCCTACAATTTAGTTGTTTTGAAATTGGAATATCTTGGAAAAGTGATTGGTGATGAATTTGAAGATAAGAATGTTTGTGCCCAACATCTTGAGTCTGAATTCAGTATTAAAAATGATGGGATCAAAGATGTTAGAAATCAAGGTCATGTTCTTGAATGCTTATATGAAACAAAAATGGGATCTACAATTTTTATAGTAGAGATGGACATGATTTTCTTCAACAAAGATTATGTTGAGGAAGGAAATGAAAAAATATGCTTGGTTGAAGATAAGTAATGTTCAAATTACAACCAGTCCTGCACACATGAGTCAACATACTTATTAATGGATGGTGCATTTGAATACCCTACTATGGATCATATCAATCCTGAACTAGCTGATCCATCCTTTGAAATTTTTTATTTCAAGTTGAACAATGATTGGAAGAGAGAATTAAATTAACTTAGTGAACCTCAAACAAAAATACATTTTGATGCCTGGGATGGTATGGATAATGCTCTTTATGGGAATGACCCTGATTTAAATGAAAGAAAAAGTGTTATGGAGTCTAATGAATCAATTTCTCAAGGAAATGGAGCATTTGGCAACATATCTAGTTTATATTACTCTAATGAATGTGAACACCAGCTTGAACAGAAGCCTATGTAAAAATGTTTCTTGTTCATCACACAAAGTGAATATAATATTAGCCCTTATGGTGATAGTGATCAAATGGATTATGAGTATTTCTAATTCCCTATCCTGTTAGAGGAGCACTTCCTAGGTTATGATTGTGAATTGAACAAGACATAATGCTACATTGATTATGGATTCCAGTTAGCATCTGTTATGGTTTCCAATTGGACAGGGTTAATCATGATAGTACTAAATTTAGACACATGTCCATAGTGGTTAAGTTCAGTGACTGGAGTATGATTAGTGGGTGGGAAATTCATGAAAATATTTTTAGCCTTAGTTTGATACAAATAATTAAAAATAGGGTTTTTGACAGGGGCAAGTGTTAGCCCTAAGTTTAGTGGCCTGGGCCACCAAGTAAAGTTGAAGCCAAGTTGAATTGTAGGGTTCATATTCAAAAAATTGTACCTCAAAGCAAGGCTTTAGACAAGATGGAGATTTAATCTCTTGGTTTAGGTTTTGTGACCTATGTAAATACTACACATATGTTGGTTTTTTTGGTTCGGTCTTCTTGCCTAGTCCAGGCAAGTCCTGGTTTTGTTTTCTATGATTGGTTTGCTTCAACTTGAGATTCTTGGATCTCACCATGTTTGCGAGAGGAATGTGTCCCCAATAGGAGCCACTGATGGAACCCCTTAGAATTTTTTTTGGTTCCATTTTAAATTTTGTAATATTTGGCTTTGATCCTTGTTTTAGGCTTAGGGTTATGTTCCTCATCATTGTTTTAGGGTTTGTGTTGTCAAAACCCTTCAAAATTAACCTTTGAGTCCAAAATTTCTTGATTGAAATTCTATTTCATTATTGACCTTCTGATTCAGGTTCCTAGTCATTTGAGTTATGACTCGTGCTATCGAGATCCTTCTTCTACTAGACCCTAACTCCTAATGATACCAATTGGTGCCCGTGGTTGTTCTAAATTTTTGTCATTATTTTCTAGGGTTGAAATCTTTTATGAAAATTTTCCTAACTTTATGATTAGATTTTAATATTTTCCTAGGGCCTTAATCCTTGTCTTCATGTCCCCAACTGTTGTCTGCCTAGTAATAGCCCTCTTTTAAAAACTAACATTTGTGGCATGTGCAGAATTAAGTTTTATGCAACCATTCGATCATCGCAAGTCGATCACCATTGTTCCCCATGTGCCTTAGCCTTTTTATTACCTATCATTTTATTCTCATGGGCTAGTAGGCATAAGCCAGACATATTTTGCATTGGTGGGCTCGATCCCCTCAATAAAGATAATAGGTGGTATTAAAAAGAGATCAATGATTGTCATTAAGTAATATGGCTTCATCTTGGCCACTCCCCGCGAGCTTGTTTGATTTTATTTTTCATTAAAGTAATCAAGCGGGTTGTCGAGAGGTTGGCGTGTCATGTTCGATGGTGGGACCATTTCTTCTAAAGGGTTAGCAAGCAAAGTTTTGAGAAAGATCAATGATTGATATCACAACATGTATCTTCATCTGGGTTGTTCCCCGTGCGCCTATCTGTTCTATATATTGAGGTGAAATAATCACATGGGATAGTGGGAACTGGACATTTGTTTCCTCTATATGATGGGCCTGATATCCTTTTGTGATTAGTAAGCGGTATGAAAGGGAGATTTATGATGGTTTTTGGGTGACGTGGTCAAATCTCCACTGCTCCCCACCACCCCATCAGATTTTATCTGATACTTATAAATTGTCATGGGCTAGCAGGTGAGATGACACATGTTGCTTCATGGAGGGACCCACCAAAATTTGGAGACAATGAAAGATTTATAGTAAAATAGATCAATTGTTGATGGCAAGTGAGGTAGGTCAATCCTGATTGCTCCCTACCATCACGTGATAGGCCCACTTGTACCTCTTGTTTCTTAGCAGGCGGGCATGTGACTACCATGTGGAATATTAAATTAAGGGCTCCGATAGGCTTTAGTGGAGATAAAGTACTACTAAATTTTTTCCGAAATGACACTAAGATTAAAGGGATGCCATATTAGAACTGGTTTCTTTTAGAATGTGTTTGAGTTTTGGGAATTTTTTTTATTATAGCCGTCAATTCTATCAGACGCTGGTATTTGTGGGAAGGTCAAATTGAAGTAAGGCAGAGTACAAGATGATATTCTACGATCAAATCAGGATCTCTCCCTAATGTCTTATTGTGATGAATTGCAAGCAAATTAATTTCCACAAGTGAGCGAGTAAATATGACATGACAGGTTTTATTAAATGCTAAGTATGTGATTAATTATGCAGACAGAGTGGATGTTTATCCACTTGGGGAAAGGCATCAAGCACATGCAATTATCTTTTCCATAATTAATCATTTTGATTGTTAATCCATTGGTTTATCTCAAATGTCCAATCAACAACTAAGGTTCAAAAATCAAAGTAGTTGATTGTCAACTCTCTCACACAAGCTTTCTTGGAACATTAATGCAAACACTCTTCAATTTCTCTATTTAATGAACATTTAATGCTTGTTATTCTCACCATTTGATATCTTTGAGAGTTGATAATTTGAGTAGAAGCGTGTCAAGTTTTTCTTGAGTTGATAGAATTCATACATTGTTGGTGGTGTCTTGGTGAAGTTACTTTACTGAAAATGGATAAACTAAGTTTGTTTGTCAGCCTAGTTTGAAGGTCTAGTAGACTCAATCCCCTTGAGTCTCAAAGTGACACTCCCAAGAATAAACATGATATCCTGAAGGTTCTTGTAACTCTAAGGAAGAAAAAAAAAAGTTGGTAAGAAATTTGTGTGGAACGTTGTCAAGCGTGCCTATCATCTAAGAAGTAGAATTGTTTCATAGGAATTGGTTAAAGGAAAAGGGAAGAAACATAATAGGCCTAAGAGGGAGGCAACGAGGAAGAACAAATATAATCGAGCTTAATTGGGAAAGCATCATTCTCCCATTAAAGTCTCAGATGATCCCTCAGATAGTGAGACTGAGACTGAGACTGATTCTGGCTACTACTAATATCTTATGGCCATGAACGAATTGGAAGATTCAGATGATGAGGTGGTGGAAGTTTCCCAAATTTAAATAAGGACATCAAGTGGGCATACTTACTCTACTGTTGACAAAGCAGGGTAGCACCTCATTTTCTTTCTAAGCTAGTGATTAGTTTTTGGTCCTTTGTGCTTACTTGTTTCTATTGGTCGGTTTTTTTATTTGTACTTTTGGTGTTGATGGTGACTCTTCCTAGTTTGGTGGGGATGTGTAATTTTTGATGTTGCGACAATGACACCTTTTGGAAGGCTGGTGGGTCTTCTCTGACTAGCGATTTTTGCAATTTTGTGTTTTGCTTTCCCCTATCTTGAAAATGATTACTCTTTAGTTGTCTAGGGAATATTTTACATTCTGGTGAAATTCATTTTGAAATGAAAATGAAATGTAAGTGTAATTCAGCATGACACTTGTTGCTCCCTTGTCTTATAAAAGGGATTTCAGTTGGCAGTTTTGTTTTGAAGGGGTCACACAGAAACATGAAAGAATTTTGAACTTCCTGGTAGTATGTTTTAGGGATAAAGTCTATCAATATGTACATGGTTATTTGGTAACGATAGTGATAGTATATATATAACATAGTAGTATAAAGTCTGTATAGTTTTCTCTCCTATGTACTAGTTCTACAAACTATGAATAATATAATCAATGGTTATCTTATTTATCTTTGTTGGTTTCCAATGGATGTACTATTATATTCTTGCTCATTAATTCAATGAATGGATGTAAATGCTTGAGTATGATTGTAGGTTTGTAATAAGTCATGTGCTAGTAAGAAGTAAATGGTTGAGATGTTAAGTGGGAATATTGTATTGCAGTGTTTTCAAGGCTTTGGGTATTGTCATGTTTGAAAATTGTTATCAAATCATGTGGATATTAGGCATGACTCCATTCCAAGGATATGGCATTGGTTTAAGTAAGGTAAAATTATACTGCATTTGTGATGACCTATTCAACAACTGACCACAAAATTAAAATGAATTTACTTATAAATCTTTGTATCATTATGTGGGTGATCTTTAATGAATTGCATCTCTCATGTTTGAATTAGACAATGCCATGAAGGTCATCAAAACCTTCAGGGTACTGGGTCTTTTAAAAAATTTAAGGAGTATCATTTGTTTACTTTGTGTTTGATTCTTAGACACACAAGTATCTGCAAACACATTGTTGGGATCACCCTCTTTCATAGAGCCCAAAGTGAAGAAGTAAGGACCTTAGAATTCTTACTTAAGTGTTGGCCAATCCTAACCCTTGCTAATGATTGAATTATAGCAGATTCATAGGGAAGTGGTAGGATTAAGTTTGGTTCATAAAAAATAACCAACAAAGTGGAAATAAAAAACATTCTCAGTCGCAAAAGAATCGTCTCAATACCCTATATGGTTTTAGAGATATTCAAGTTTCCATCCTGAAAAATTTCTCCAATGTAGCTTCCAATTCAAATATGAAAACCTTAGAGTTCCCAAAACAACTCGAAAAGTGGACGAATCGATCTTTGATCGGTTCAACGTTGTAGATCTCTTTGATACCTTTCAAACAATATTTTATAATAGAAAATAAAACACCCGAATCAAAAGTTATGGCCTCACAAAGTTTCCCCACTAAAAATTGAATCTCATTAAAATATCTTCCTAGGCAAGAAATCCAGCGGCGAGACTTTTGGCGCCAAAATAAAAGGTAAAGTTGCACTTTCTAGAACATTCTAGGATGGTTATTGGTTAAAATAAAAAATGATACATGAGGGGGTTGTAGAAGGTGGCTCCATTAGTGCAGATTGTGGCTCTGAATAATATATTTTGTTTCCTGAATTTTTTTTGTTGTAATGAATCAAGCCCATGAGGTTGTAGCATTGTAAGTTTTGAATCTATAATTTCATTTTTCTGAAAATAATTAAAAGTGAGTTATTTTATGTCTCGCAACTTCTATGTTGGTATCTATTGTTGTGATTTGTGATGGTTTTGGGTGGTGTGGTCCTCATCAAGTGAGCTATTAGAGTTGGTTTTCATGAGTGTGTACACAGATCACCAAATGTGAGGTAGTTTGCACAAGGACTTGTGGTTGTGGGTTTTTGAGAAAAGTGATCAGAATGCCTCTACAAAGAAATTGTGGTGGTGGAAGGAATACTATTGTACTAGAAGAGGGTTTTAGAGCTCTACAGAGACAAGTTCAAGCACTACAAGAGGATTTGTGGCAAGGGTTTGAGCTAAGAAAAGGAGATGAAAGTGAAGATGAAACTGAAAATGAGTAACAGTTCGAGGAAGAACAAGATATAGTAGATCCAAAGCAAGTCAGATTATTTAAGGCCATCTCTAAGATTGAGAAAAGGCCAAAGATCGATGTTTCTACATTTTCTAGAAATATTAACCCAAAAGAGTTGATTGATTGGATCAACGATATGGAGGAGTACTTTGAGTATGGGAGGTGGAAGATCTTGAGAGGGTCAAATTTTCAAAGATCAAGCTAAAGGGTCATGCAAATATTTAGTGGAAAGAGGTACAACTAGAAATAAATCAAAGAGGAAAAAAGAAAATGACAAGATACAATCTTATGGTGGAAAAATTAAAAAGACAGTTCATTCCCATGGATTATGAACTCGATTTGTTGAAGAAGATGCCAGGGTTGAAACAAGTAGGAAAATATATTAAGGAGTATAGAAAATAATTCTACCATGTCCTGATTAGAATGGGCCATTTTGAGGCCAACAAGGAAAAAATTTCTCATTACATAAATGGGTTGAAGCCAGGTATTCAAGAAGAGTTGGGTCTGGTAAGAATGTCTACCATTGAAGATGCATATCAGTTTGCTTTGAAGGTAAAAGAAAAGTTGAATAAAAGATTTGAAAGTGAGCAAAGAGGTGGGGGTCGTGGTGGAAAGACTAGTGGACGGTCATATGGAGGTCAAAATGAAGATAGAAATAAGGGCGAAGGATTTAGTAGTAGCCAGAACCAGAAAGGAGATAACACTTACCATCCTCATGATCAAAATAATGGAGACCAAAGAGGAAAAGGAATGCCTGGATGAGGACTAGGAAGAGGAGGTTTTCGTGGAACTTATTTCTAGTGTAGAGAGGGACATAGAGCCTATGAGTGTCCTCAACATCAAGGAAGGAAAAATAGAAGGTCCTTGATGGGAATGCATGAGTTGTACATGTAGATGAAGATGTTGAGTCTTCACATTCTGATTATGCAGAAAGATGATAGGTTCTTGTTACTAGAAGAGCCTTTCTTAGAGGAGAAAGAACCAACTAAAAGGAAGGATTTATTCTGCACTAAATGTAAGTGTGAAGGTAAAGTTTGCAATGTTATTATTGATGGAGGTAGTTCTCATAACCTTGTTTTAGAAGAAGGAATTCAAATCCATACCAAATTGGTTAGTTACAAAAGAACCATAAAGCTTTGGTAAATGAACAATGTCTAGTAAAGTTAAAGATTGGAAATTACCATGATGGGGTATTGTGTGATACTATGCCTATGGATTTTTTCCATATGTTGTTAGGTAGACCATGACAGTTTGATTATCAAGCAATACATGATGGAAATTCCAACACCTATTCTTTGACAAAGGATGGAGTTCGTCATAAGTTGAAGCCCTTGAAAGAGGTAGAGGAAAAGGTATGCAGTAATGCAAGAATTTGTTTGGTTGATGGAAGAAAGTTCCTAGAAGGTATGGGGCATGAGCATATGTGTTTTGTATTGATCCCTAGAGTTCATGAAGAAGATACTAATGAGGTACCTGTAGAGGTTTCAGATATGTTGAATGAGTTTTAAGATATTGTTTTTGATAACATACCTGAAGGTTTTCCTCCAGTAAGAAAGATTAATCATCAGATGGACCTGATTCCTAGAGCCAATTTTTTGAATAAGGTAGTTCATCATATGACTCCATTAGAGAATGAAGAGTTGAACAAACAAGTGCAAGAGTTGTTGCAGAAGGGATTGAACAAAGATAGTTTGAGTCCACGTGTAGTACTTGTAGTACTAGCATTAGAGAAGGATGGGGAATGATAGATGTGTACAAATTCTAGAGTCATCAACAAGATCACCATCAAGTATAGATTTCCCTTGCCAAGGATTGATACATTATGGATTGTTTGAGTGGAGCTGAGTACTTCATGAAGATAGATCTGAAGAGAAGATATCACCAGATCTAGATTAGAGAAGGAGATGAATGGACGATAGCCTTCAAAACCAAGAGGGCTTGTACAAGTGGTTCGTCATGCCTTTTGGGCTAACCAATGCACATAGCACATTTATGTAGCTTATGAATGAGGTATTGAAAGATTTTTTAGGAAATTTTTTTATTATTTATTTGGATGATATTCTAATTTTTAGCAAGACATTGGAGGAGCACCTGATGCATATCTGAAGAGTTTTTGAGAAGCTAAGGGAGGAGAAGCTATTGATTAATTTGAAGAAATGTAGTTTTGTGAAGAGGGAGTTGGTGTATCTGCAATTTTTTGTCTCAATAGAGGGTCTTAAAATAGGTCTAGAGAAGGTGAGAGCTATCATTGAATGGCCTGCCCTAAGGAGTGTTATAGAGGTAAGATCATTTCATGGTCTAGAAATTTTTTATAGAAAGTTTATTAATAATTTTAGTAGTATTTGTGCACCTCTAACTAAAGCAATGAGAGAGGATAGAAAGGATTTTAAATGGACTATAGGAGCAACAAAGAGTTTTGATATGCTGAAGAAGAAATTCACAGAGCAACTTGTTTTGGCACTTCCCAATTTCAATAAGGTCTTTTAGGTAGATTGTGATGCTAGTGGCACTGCCATAGGAGCTATTTTGAGCCAAGAAGGTAAGTATGTTGCCTATTTTGGTGAGAAGTTGAATGATTCTAAGAAGAAATATTCTATCTATGATCAAGAGTTTTATGTTATAGTTCAGGATTTGAAGAAATGGAGACACTATTTGTTGCCAATAGAATTTTTTTTATATACTAATCATCAGACTTTGTAGTATCTCAATAGTCAAGGAAAGTTAAATCAAAGACACTTAAAATGGGTTGATTTTTTTGCATAGCTATACTTTTTTTTTTAAGCATAGGAGTGGGAGGTCAAATGGAGTTGTAGATTCCCTAAGTAGAAGGAAAAATTTATTGATAGAGATGAATATAGAGGTTGTTGAGTTCAATGAACTCAAAAGTTTCTATCTTGAAGATCCAGACTTTGTAGAAGCTTGGAAGGCTTGTTTGGAACCTATTGCATTGGATAGGACAAGATGGTTGGATTTCTTAATCCAAGATGGGATGTTGTTTAGAGGAATCCAATTGTGCATTCCAAGGAGTTCTATGAGAGAGAATCTAATTAAGGAGAAGTATAGTGGAGGATTGGCTAGGAATTTTAGTTGAGATAAGACCATTGCTCTTGTTAGTGAGAATTATTATTGGCCATAGTTACAACAAGATGTGAATAAGTTTGTACAAAGTTGTAGAGTATGTTAGATGGCAAAAGGAATGAGTCAAAATATTGGATTGTATTAGCTATTGCCTGTACTTGAGAGGCCATGGGAGGAAATTAGCATGGATTTTGTTCTTTCCTTGCCAAGAGCACAAAGAGGGAATGATTCCATATTTGTGGTGGTTGATAGATTTTAAAAGATGGAACATTTATTTTTGAGTCATAAGACTAGTGATGTTGTTCATGTTGTAGAGTTGTTTTTTCAAGGAGGTGGTGAGACTACATGGTCTACCAAAGAGTATAGTTTCAGACAGAGATACCAAATTTGTTGGTTATTTCTAGAGGACATTATGGAAGAAGTTGAAGACACATTTGAAGTTTAGTTTTGTACACCATTAAAAAATTGATGGATAAATAAAGGTGGTGAATAGGAGTTTTGGTAGCCTGCTAAGATGCTTAGTAGGAGATAAGCCCAAGGGATGGGATTTGATTGTACTAAAGGAAAAATTTGCTTACAAAAAATTTGTCAACATGAGCACTGGTAAATCACCATTTGAGATTGTGTATGGGAGTAGTCCAAGAATTATTTTTGAACTGAGAAGGATGGATAAGGGGGAGAAGAGTAGTGTTGAGGCTGAAGATTTTACTGAGCACCTAAAGAATTTGCATGAAGAGGTGAAGAAACATATCAATAAGATGAACTCACAATATAGGCTAAGGAAGATTGGAAATGAAGGTACAAGGAGCTCCAAGTAGGAGATGAAGTCATGGTTCATTTTTGAAAGGAGAGATTTCTAGTTGGTACATACAAGTTAAAGATGAAGAAGTTTGGACCATGCAAGATCTTGAAGAAGCATGATTCAAGAAATATATATGAGGTAGAGTTGCTTGATTAAATTCATATTTCACATGTGTTTAACATTTAAAACTTAACAAAATATCATGAAGGATGAATTGATGAAGAAATAATAGCAACACAGTGGAATATTCTAGCACCTACTTCAAAAAAGGAGATAGAAGAAATTTTGGATAGTCATATGGGTAGAAGCACAAGAAACAAGAAATATGAAAAGTACATGGTGAAATGGAGAGGAAGGCCTATTGCAGATTCTTCATGGTTTTTAGAGGTTGAAGTTAACCGTCTTGGTTTCCCTCTAACTCTTGAGAAGTGACAAGGTCACTTTTCAAATTACCTTGGGTGTCTGATGCAAGAGCATCCAATGGTGTAGGGTGATCTTGCATCACCCAAAAAAATATTTTTTCTTATTTTATTTAGTTGGTTTGAGTCCCATGATGGAACTTAAGCAGTGTAAGATAGTCAGAAGTTAGAAAAGGAAAAAAATAGTCACTTACTATTTTTAGTAAGTCAACCTAAACAGGCTTGTATGGACTAAAAATTTACCCCAAGGAGCAAAACTGAAAAACATTCTTAGTCATGAAAGAATCATCTCAATACCCTATATGGTTTGGGAGATATTCAAGTTTTCATCCTAAGAAATTTCTCCAATGCAACTTCAAATTCAAATATGAAAACCTTAGAGACCCCAAAATAGCTTGAAAAGTCAACGAATTAATCTCAGATGATTTGGCATTGTATATCCCTTTGAGACCTTTCCAATGATATGTTGTAATAGAAAATAGGACACACGGGTCAAAATTTATTGCCCGCAAAGTTGCCCCACTAAAAAGTGAATTTCGTTAAAATATCTTTCTAGGCAAGAAATCAAGTGGCGAGACTTTTGGTGCCAAAACAAAAGGGAAAGTTGCACTTTCTAGAACATTCTAGGGTAGTTATTAGGTAAAATAAAAAATGATATGAGGTGGTTGTAGAAGCTAGTGTAGATTGTGGCTCCAAATAATATATTTTGTTTCTTGAGTTGATTTTGTTGTAATGAATCAAGTCCATGAGGTTGTAGCATTGTAAGTTCTGAATCTTAATTTCATTTTTTTCTGAAAATAATTGAAAGTGAGCTATTTTCTATCTTGCATCTTCTATGTAGGTATCTATTGTTGTGATTTGTGAGGGTTTCATGTGGTGTGGCCCTCATCACTATGAATCCTAGTATTTTAGTACATATATTGATTATTATTACAATATACAATAAGAAATCCTTGTTATTAAGAAAAATTTGAAATCTAGACATGAAACCATATGATATGATTAAAACATATCATGACATGTGTCTTAATATCATGACATGAGGCATAAAAAATAAATGACCTAAGTAGGTTTATGTATGCTAGTGTAAATATGACCTAATAATAACTAATTAGGTGATTTTATTTTTTCAAACCAACACCATTATTAAGTATAAGTTAGGGAATATGATTAAATATAAAAATACACTAATGATGAATAATGGATGGGTCTTGGCTATAAGTCCTAAATCTATAAAATAATTAAAGATAATTATATATTTTTAGTTATGATACCATGTTGGAGTTGATGATTGAACTCCTATAGCACCCTATATATCACTTGCAATCAAAATACCCTATTAAAAAAGAGAGAAGAAATAGTTTTTTTAAGAAGCATGATATTTAATTAAATGCAAAAGAGAATAATGATTTATTAGTATTACAATAGCCAATGAGAAGACCTTGTTATAAAGATAAAGATAACACTCTAGATGAAAAATAAAGATACAATTAAGTTAGATTATGACATATGTCTTAATCCTATGACATGAGACGTAAAAGAGAAAATGACCTCGGTAAGCTTAAGAATTCTAGTGTAAATAAGATCTAATAAGAACTAATTAAGTGAATTTTGTTTTTCACACCTCCCCTTAAGTGTTGTGATGTGGGAAAAATGGATCTAGGGTCTAAATCATACTTTATCCTACATTACAATTGAGAGACCAAAAAATTGTTAGATACATCCACCTGGCTACTAACCTTGATGGAAGAGCCAGAATGGTGGATCAAGGTCTTGGTTCTTTCTTTGGGGGTATGATATTGATATGATTTATTAGGAGTCAATTATATTTGATGATGCAAATGTATGTCTACATCAACTATGAAGTTACAAAAAAATATTGCTAATATAGAAAATTATAGAACTAAAAGACATAAATTGACAGTAGAACAATAAAGTGTAGAGACCAAGGAATTTGACATGTAAATTGGGGATCAATTTGATTGGATAGGGGTGATGGAATCCTAAACTAGGAAGTGAAAATATCTTGTATTAGAAAACAAATCTTAGATGATCTCAGTTTCTAATTTCTCCCTTTATAGACCTATCTTCTAAACTTTATTTATCGATGATTAATTCCACTTTCCCTAATTCTTTGAAGTATGGAGCTTAAATGCTTGATCTTGCAATTAGGTCTTTAATCATCTCCCAAATCCACATCAGATATGTCACCTGCCCACAAGAGGGGAGAATGTATTATGCAATATAGTGGCTTTCCTAAGTCAAACCCCATTTTGGTGTTCTCACCTTTATAATGGATATAATGATGTAAGAGAGGCTACCTTCAGATGGGAAGAGGAAAAATAGATAAAAGGAATGATAAATTGACAAGTGTTGTAACTTACCACTCATATCTATTTTTATTAATGGATTAAATTCATTGTACTCATCTCATCCAAGGAGAATTAGTTGGTTGATTGAAATTCATGCAAGTGTTACTAATAAAATAAATTCGCTAGTAATTAAAAAATAATTATATTTAAAGTCAAATTATTTATCTTAATTAAAAAAGAAATGTTGATTTTGAAGCATTCTATTTCAACCACAAAAAATTTACCATGAAACTAAAATTTGATCCTTATTAAATTGGACTTAATAATGCCTTAATTTAGTGTTGTTAAATGTACCCCTTTACATTTTCAGACTTTTTTGGACCATCTTAATTAAATTGAGCTTAATTATGCCTTAATTATCCCTTTAATTAATTTACAAGCCTAATTAATTACATTTTTTGAAGGGGAAACCTAACAATAATTAATGCCTAAACATAACACTTTACATTGAGCAAGGTATAGGGACTTGGGACCCATTCACCCATGGGCGAATGGGTCCTCTCTAGAGGTGAATGGGTCCTCCCTAGACCTTTGGACCTAAATTTAAATCATTTTTTTGGAGGTATTTTAATGTTTTCAAATCCATAATTCAATGTCGGCTTGTAATATTTGAATTTTGGGAAACTAAGGATAGATACCTATAAATACAAGGTAATTTCACTAAGTTTCACCTAGAGTTTTATGAGAATTTTTAGAGAACTTCAAGAGCAATCAAAGGCATTCAAGAGAAAAAATATCAAAAATTTATTGCAAAATTCAAGATTTATCCATCATGTTAAAGTATTCTTGCACCATGCATGTTTTTGGAGCTAACACTATGATGTAGGTTTCAAGATCAAGTTTAAGAATTCAAAGCATCAATCTCAAGTGTCAAGATCCACATCCAATTCAACCATCTCATGCAATTTGTAGACCTTCTAGGATCTCCATTATCAATGTTTCATACAAGGGCTTTGTTGGTTCCCAAAATTGTAGATTGCAAACCCTAAGAGTATGCCAAGATCTATGGTCAAGCTTACAATGTTTTTCCCAACAAACAGTGTCAACCAATATGGTTTGGAACTCCCTACACTTTAGGTTCTGTTAGACCTTGGTGGGTGTACCTTTGACAGTTAGGAAGATTATGAATTTAAAGGTTGTGTGTACTCTTTACTTAGATAATCTATTCCTCAATGGAGTATAAATAGGAAATAGATGCAAGACTAACAACTATTCCTACTCCTAACATTTGAAATTTGAATATGTGAATAAGTTTTTGTAGAGTATTGTTTTGAAATGACTATGATCAGTGTCTATTCCTATTGGGTAAATGGAGTTGAGATGTGTATGATATGTGGATCCTCTTGGCTTAACTCTAACTGCTTGGCACTTTTGGATGTCTACTTTGTATAAATGTGTGAGTTTGTTAGTTATCAATCTCTTCTTACAAATCCTAGTGTTGTCTTCCCAAGTTACTATGATTGTTGAAAGGATTTTAATTCTTATTAGAAGGAAACCAGTTAAGATGATTAATTTAAAAGGATTTCAATTCTGGGCATAAACCAATTAAAATGGATCTCTTAAAAGGATTTTAATTCTCTTCTCACAAAAACCAATCAAGAAATTCACATAGAGGTAACAAGTGTGTCTTGAAAAATTAAATATATGTTTGATACACTCAATTTGAATAACAGAGAAAAACCACTTTGGAGATAGAAAGATAACATATATGAATTAATATCAATAGAGTAGTTGAACATAAAAAATTAGGCCACCAAATTAAACCTTCTTCTCCATTATATTTCTTAAAAATTTATTACAATTCATATAAGAAGTTTTGACTACATTCTATCTTATGAGTATTGCTTAGATGCTAATGATTATGATGATATATGATGATCCTCCAAACTCAGCTTTGGTTTCCCTTATATATAGGAACTAACAAGCTTCAGGTCGTTACATCTAAAATGGTAACATTTCATTTACATTTTGTTAAACATAACTAGAACCTTAACAATTGTAATTAACAAAGACAACAATGAAGTCCATAGCAATCATGATACCACAATCCATTAATCTCCGTAAGGTACTTGTGATCACCTAAGATCTATTCAATGTCCTTTCTCCATGATAGTGTATCTGACACTGAGTGATTTCAATGATACTTTTGATCCTTATATTGCTCGAGCAATGAACATGTTGACTTTGGAAAGGTGCTCGATATATTCTTGGTTAGCATAAGTAATTGCATTTGTGATTATATCTTTCATAATGAACTCTAGAGTGAATTTCTCTAACTACACGTGTATTTTCCACCATCATTGCCTCATTGTTTACTTTTTGAAGAGCCATCAGTAATAGTTGAGCTATTTCATTCTTCCACATGTTCTACTCTTTTAGTTCTCCCTCATCATCAAAGAAGTTGGGTAAAGCCATATCCAGGGGTTAATCAAAATCACCAAGCTCTTGTGTCAACATAATACGAAACTTCTCATGCATATCAATTAATTCATCATAAATCTTGAACACTTGCTTGTCAAAATTTATCTTGGCTATTAGTTCTTTCTTTTCTATCATTCTAAGATGTAGCCTTGTGTGCTCTTGGTAAGTGACATGTATTTTACTGTGAATTACCCATACCTTATCAACATTCCAAAGCATCTTTTCAAATATTTTCTTTATTAGTTCTAAAACCATTTTAAACTTGATGGACCGTATTTCCATTTCTAATTTTTCACCCTTGTTCTGGGATCTCTCAACTCTATGCTTCCAATAGGTGGTTTCAGCCATCGCTTCTAATACATTGTTATCAATGTCTAACCATGGGGAGTAAGTACTTGAAGATGATGACAATTTATCTTTGTAGTTAGCGATCTCCTGTCTTAGTTTCTTATTCTCTATCATATATGTCTTATTATTTTTCACCAACCTTTCAATTTGGGCTTTAGTGTACCTTGCAACATTAACATTCAATTCTGTAGTTTCCAGAGGATCAATATCTTTAACCCATTGTACCAGGAGATGGCCAAATGCCTTATTAGGATCATCAATAACTAAATGTTTTATGTTTGGTGGGTACAAGGCCCATATTCACAAAGTTGCATTATTTGGATCATAACCTGACCTATTGTATACATTGTCTACCCCTTCTATGCTCAACTGCAAGTTTTTATTTTGGCTTCCCCGGAAGTTGTCAAAAACAATGGTGGAGATCATATACCATCTAGGGAGAAACATGATCCCCACCTCTTCTAGCAATGTTCTTCCTTTTTTTGGGGTCATGGCTTCCATTTCTTGATCAATCTCATCCTATAGCTCTTTCAACGATTTTGTTTCCTATTCAGGCATGACATCTTTAATCCTTTCCCTAATTAGTTTACTTTTATACTCATACACAAAGCCCTTAAACTCAGAGGTTTTAATGAAATCATCATCAAAAGTAAACTTTTGGTTGACATTATGCCTTACATCATTTGAGAGCTTAGTTGGGGGC
This sequence comes from Sequoia sempervirens, assembly GCA_007258455.2. NCBI lineage: Eukaryota > Viridiplantae > Streptophyta > Pinopsida > Cupressales > Cupressaceae > Sequoia > Sequoia sempervirens. The sequence continues at coordinate 431,865,054 of VDFB02271358.1, read as the reverse complement.
TCTAGTACAACAAGATTTCTCTCCATTGGAGGCTCATAACCTCTAATCATAGGTTTAGCCACATGTACTCCATCACCACTCCCCGCTTGTTTTGTTAATACAATGTTTGTGTCAATAGAGAAACTATTATCCGGTGTTGGCGGAGGAGAAAGTTGGCATAGTGGGTTTTCATACTTAGCTTACATTTCCCCAATATCTTCATTTCTCTTTTTTGTGATTACCCAAGGAGGCACATCCTTAGTTAACTCTACTTCAAGTGAAATTAGTGTATCTAACCTCTTTATAGGATCCTCAATTTTGAGAAAAGCTCCTTCCTATAGGGGATTATGGGATGTCTTCCAAGCTTCTGTTAACATCAATTTATGATATAGGTTTCTCCTTCTAGTTGCATAATTTTCATCATCATCTCTTATTAAATCATCTTCCACAAAAAGTGTATGATGATACCCTTTCAACTTTTTGCTTGTTTTAACATCATTTATAAAATGTCCAGGGTCAAATTTTTCCCTTGCATTCCCTTTAGGAAATTTGTAATGTTTTATCCTTTTATCAATTAATTCATAGCCCTTTTTCAGAAACCATAGTAAAATCTCCAAAGCACAATGTTTCAGGCATCGATAACTACTTGTTATGACTTTTAAGATGCATAAAATATGAGTAGGCTGATTGTCTCACACTCTCTAAATACATAGCCATATTTGGACAAGTTTTTGGTAACAAGAATGGGGCTCCTTCATATCCATATACTCTGATATTTGTACAATCACCATATGCATACCAATCACCCCAATTGTGATTGACCTTCCCTCTTTCATCCTTGTCCTTGGTTCTTAGGAACCTTTGTACTTCTGGTGATAGATTACAATCACATGGGTGACCCAATAGATTGTATAAGGGTTTCACAAAATATTCCTCAAAATACAAATAGTGTAATCTTTCACATCTACTATCCCAAATGCCTGTCCACATCTGCATTGGCTTAATATTTCCATTATCATCCAAGTATTTTTTTCTCAAACACTCATCCCACATCCCCATACTTTGTCCTTCATATAAAATGAGATGAATGAATAAAGACTAATGCATAAATTTGATACCTCCACTTCTATTTTTGATATAAATAATCTCATTCTAAATTTCATTAGTTAGATTCTCAACATAATCAAGGGGCTAAGAATCCTGACTTTGCACATCAACTACCAAGACCATTGATGCTATGTCCATAAATACAGAGGTGTCTAGGCTAAGAACTTGGTAAATAGAGTAGTATGTGCATTGGAAATATTCTTCAAACAAGTTAATAGAATATGGAGGATTTTCCTTTGTTAAAAATACTCTAAGTCGATTTCCTTAATCGTGGGGCTTGTGTAGTGGCAATCTCCACTTTTTGTAACTAGTCCTCATGTTGTGATACTCATTTAGGAGGTCCCTAATCTTTAATTTCATGTCAATACTGGTGTCTAGTTGGAACACCATAGATATATAGTTCTTCATAACAAGGATGAAGGAAGATCCATTTTCCAATTTAATCATGTGATTTTGTGGATTGTATCTATTTGAAAGTTCTTCAATGACCAATTCAACATTGATAAACACATTGGTTGCCACCAACTTCCCTAAATTAAGTCTCCATGGGTTGGAAACTGGTTGGTGTTTGTGCATTTTCTATAGTGATATATAAACAAATCGTATCCCCTTGTTGGGGTCCATGTATCACCCACTTGCTTGTTTATATAATCCAATTTCTTATCTTGAGGGTTCAATTGAGTGTTTCGCATGGACCTCTATTCAGAGCTAGAACACTGATCGATTAAGTCCTGATTCAAATTTATTTCTTGTAGTTTTGTTTTTTGTTTTTAGGGTTTTTAGATGTGCTCAACATGGTATGAATTTTGAAAAAAACCCTACTTTTTTCCCTTGAAAATTAAACTAGTTTTAGACAATGTGAATTTCAGCTAAAGCTTGGGTACTTACTTGGACAACAAACACCTTTCTGGTCATGTTTCCATCATCCACTACTATGCTTCAGTCCCTTTCTCCTTGATTGCTTAATGATTTCAAAGTAGCTTTTGGTTTTGATTTTAATGCCCTCTGCTCTAGTTCATTAGTGTTGTTTGATGGCAATTTCATGTCATAGAGAGTAGAATTAATTAGTTTGAATATAGGTCATCGATTTTCTCATCATCGCCACCAAATATTCTCTTCATCATGCTGCTATCTTTTCAACACTTTCACTTCATCAAGATGACAATATTTTGATCTCACAGATATTTTCCTGTTTCCTCAATATCTCATTTTAATGGTGTACTCTTTCCTCTTTTTTGATATTTCAAAGAGACTTTATATGGCTTCATACCAATATCACAATGTCCTCTCAAAAACTTCAATGTAAGTAGCTTCTTTGATACTCTCTTATCGCTCTAATATTTTCACAAGTTTATCACACCGCTATAGTAAGTGTAATCATTTTATCAAGGTGACTAGCATCCTTGCTCTTCCTATATGTATTCTTCCCTTTGATGGATTCTTTATCTTAGTTGTTCACTTCTTACTCTTAGGGCCATCAAGGGGAATAATTTTTGTTCTCACTGATATAGATACCTCTCCCCGACATTCTTTCAATTGATATCTCTTTTTTACTTTTTGGAGGGACTGTGAATTAGCTTACTCTAATATTCTAGAGTCCCTTTGAACCCTTCTTAACATTCTTCTATTAATTTTATAATAAATGTTATCATCCTGTTAAAGAGACAAATTCCTCATCTTGTCGATACACACATTTGTCTTTGATGAACTCTTCCTTTCTCGCTATGTTGAAGGGACTCATAAATTACTCATCCCGACATCCCGAAGTCTCTCTAATTCTTGGGCATACGTGTTGTTCCTTCAAATTTTCATTGTCACTCTGATACATTGCTAAGTCATGTTTGATAGATGTTTTTCTATTTCCTGAATGTTGAAGTGTAATTATCTTGTGATCCATGCCAAAGTGATACAAATTAAAATATTATAGTCCTTGGTAGTCAATATATCGGGTTATTAGAGAGACCCAAAACATTACCCTCTGATGTGTCCAAGTGTCTTCAATAAGGTTTCAATCAAATTATAGGAGGGGCACTAAAATAAGTTCCCTCAACATGATATACTCTCCACGACAATGTTCATGTAATCCTACTTCATTACTTCTTCGAAGGGACCTTAGAATGACGTCCATTGATATGATGTAGTCTCCTCAACATGACCTTTTTCATTTGTGCGTAGGGTGAAAAATGTGAATTTTTTCGGGTGATGACTTATAGGGTGGATGAATGGAGTATTTCAAGTGATGAAGATTTAAAATTACACGCTAGGTGATAGGAATTTGGATGGGGGATTCAAAGATTTAGGCTAATTTTTTAGTCCTAATAGTAGCCCTAGTTGAGGATGAATGAATGTGAGGTCAATACAAGAATCTAGAAGTACTCTTTGGGGGTGTAGACCAAGGGTGGGGGTGGTGGAAAAAGAAAGAAGAAAAAAATTCTAATCTATTGTGCATGGAAAGTAATAATTTCAAGAAAAAAAGTATTACAGGAATTTTCCATGCATTGGAAACTCCTACTTTTCACCAATCATATTTTGCAAGTAGTATGAGTCTTCACCATATTTACCAGTAATGATAAATAGTCCCAACCATAGTGCTTCAAAATTTTTGTGCTTTCCTTTGTCCTGGTTCCTAGCATTCCACATAAGAACCATGTCATCAACCTTAAACTTTCTATCTTTTTCTTTCTTATCAAATAAATGCTTCATTAAAAATTGCATCTTCTCATTTTTCTCCTAAGCTTGGCTCTTGATCTCATCTAATTCAACCAATTGTTCCATCCTTTCTTCCATATGTTCTAGAACATTCACGTCTTCTTGTAAAATGAACTTGTATACTGGTAAGAGGTTATGCATTAAGAGTCTAGCTTGGGATCCATACACTAATTCAAAAGGGGAAATTTTGGTAGCCTTATTCACAGTAATTCTATCTGCACATAATGCAAGTCTCAACTTAGAATCCCACACTTTCTTGTTATTATCTAGCATTCTTTTGATTATCTTTATAATACTTTTGTTGCTAGATTTTTCCTATTTGTTTGCCTGAGGATGATATGGTGAAGCATATGAAACCACTATACCATATAAATCACAAAAATTCTTGAACTCTTTTGACCTGAAACACATGCCATTGTCTATGATCAATCTAGCAATAACCCCAAATCTAGTAATGATGTTTTCCATTATGAAATTTCTTACAATTTTGCTAGTGGTCCATTTTTTTGGTATTGCTTCTATCCATTTTGTAAAGTAATCAGTGGCAACCAAGATCCATCTATGCCCACCACTAGACCTATCTATAATTTCTCCTATAAAATCAATTCCCCACTGATGGAAAGGGGCTTCAACTTGCTTATTTCTTAAAGGTAAAGCCCCATGGTAGTTCATTTTGCTAGAAAACTTCTAACATGTTTCACATTTTCTCACATACCTATCTGCATCATTAAGAAATTTAGGCCAATAGTAACCTACCCTTAACACCTTGTGGGAAGTAGCTTTCACTAAGAAATTTACTCCACACACTCCTTTATGCATTTCTTTCAATGCGTACTCAGCTTGTGTTTCATCCAAACATGGCAAAAGGATATCGTCCTTATTCTTCCAATATAAATCTTCATTCACAAAAACATATTTCAATGCCTGATGTTTTAGGATCCTTTTATGGTTTTCATTCAATCCTTTAAGACACTTCATGTATTTAAGATAATATGCTATGCTAGTTTACTAGGGTGTATGCTCAATACTTGATACCCATTTTTCTTCTCCCTCCACATTGCAAACTTGTGCTGCTTCCAAATTGGATTTGGCCATCAATTTTTCTAATCCTTGTCCCCTCACTAATTTGGTAAACTAAATATTAATATTGAATTCCTAAATATGGTTTATCCATTGACATCTTCTCCATGTCACCTCTATTTGTGAAAAAACATCCTTCATTGCAACATTTGGTACATATGCAATTACTTCTACCCCTACGAATTAAGGCATGAATGCCTTGAATGCTTTTACCAGTGTGTAGGCCTATTTCTCAATGATATCATATTTCACTCCTACCCCTTGAAGTGATTTACTAAAGAATGAGATAGGTTGTTCATATCCTTCATTATTCTTTTGCAACATTATAATTGTAACTGTACATGGAATGATGCAAATGAGAAGATCTGAAATGGTTTATCAAATTTTGAGGAATTCAATATAGGGGCTTCCTTAATTGGTCTCTTAATTAACACAAATGCATCAATGGATTCTTTTGTCCAGTCAACCTTTGAACCTTTCTTCAACATATTTGAGATTGGCTTGACAATCTGAGCAAAATTTGAAATGAACCTTCTAACAAAGTTAATTTTTCAAAAGAAAGATTGGATAACCTTTATAGTCTTTGGAATGAAAATATTATGAATAACTTCCATCCATTCTAGATCAATCCTCACTCTTGTTGGCAACAAAAGGGCAAAAAACTGAGAGGGGGAGGGTGAATCAGTTGTCACTGAATTTCAAACTTATTCAACTTATTAATCCTTATTCTTAGATCTAATCAATATCAATGAAAGAATGATTCAACAACACATCAGAAACACACATAACACCAAGATTTTTTTATGTGGAAACCCTAATAGGGGAAAACCCACGGTGGAGGTCAATCCACAAGATTATACCCTGTTAAAAGTATAAGAAGAATAAATGGGGAATGCACATGCATTCAGGCACACTACCTAGAGCTCACTGCTCAATTACAAAGGAAGACACACTATCTTACAAAGAGATTCAAATTACAACCATCCAGATTTTGAACTGAGAAAATAACATTTGCTAATGCCTAATTACAATTCTAGTTAAGCACATGAACACTTCTTCACTCTTCTTCACTCTTCTTCACTCTTCTTCACACTCTGCTTTTCCTTCAAAGATTAGGACATTATTTTCACATCTCATACACAAGTACACCTCTAGGAACACTTTGATTTGAATAAACAATCGCTCTTATATATCTGCAACATGAAATTACATTGCTACAAGTCAGCCACAAAGAAATAATAAAATGAATACAAACTGTCGGCCCAAAACAATAGATAATTTTCAATTTGAATCAACCGAGGTTGGCCGCAACATAGTGAAGACCCAAAGCAGCATCTCCAACACAAAAAAACTTCAATTAATTTCTCCTCGAAGATCCACAACACGCTTCAACACCTTGTCATCCAAGAACATAAAAAACATGAACACTCAAGATAAAATCTCAGATCGTGAGCACAATGATCAACACAGATTTGCAACATAGATAGAGCATGATCTAGAAATATCCACAAGCATCATGAATCACCAAAGAAGCATCTGCAACAACTAAACTAATTGGAATCACATAATATTTATTTAGGAACACAAACTGAATTAATAGAAAAACTATCAAAATACAAATCTTCATAACTCAATTAAATCTTCCTGTGGATCTCTAAAACTCAACATGGATAAACTAGATATACTCAACAAGAAAACCTTTAGTCCACAACCTCTGATCAACAATGTACGAAACTCATCGACAGACAGAAAATCACTTCATCACTAACAACCTACAACTCATTCCATTACAATTTTCTCAATATCCTTGACATATACTACTTCAAATGCACTAATGCTAATAGTTTCAACATCAACGACAACCACATATCAGCAACACAACCACAACATCCAACAATTCCATCTTTTGAGACTATATGTACTAAGAATTTACCTTATGTGACAACAAAATGACATTTCTTTGGATTCAGATATATGCCATATTCTAATGCTCTGATGAATTTTTTTTCTAATTGTACACAATAATCATCATCCCTTTTGGAATATGTTGTTATATCATCTTGATAGACCACCATTATAGTGTTTATCATATCGTCAAAGGCTACGTCCATAGACCTTTGAAATGTTGCTCCAATATTAGTGAGACCAAAAGACATTCTCACATAAACATATGTACCCGAGGGTGGGATGAAAGCAATTTTATACGGTTCTCACTCCTTGACCTTCACTTGGTTATACCCTAAGAAGTCATCCATCATAGACAACAATTCACACCATATCACTCTTTGTAGCATTGCTTCCATGTTAGCAAGTGAATAATTATCTTTGAGTGATGAGACATTTAAGTTTTTGAAATCCAAACATAATAGTATGTCTTTATTTTTCTTTCTTATAGGCACCAAGTTTGAGACCTAAGAAGAATGTATGATTGGTTTGATAATACCTCCATCTCTAAGTTTCATGAGCTCTTCTTTCATTTTTGGTGCTAATGTGGGGTTTATAGGCCTTTGTTTATACCTAAATGGTTTGGCATTGGGATTCAATGGAATTTTGTGTTGGAAGAGGTCTTCTATGTATGCTTTGATGTCATCATATGACCAAGTGAATACATTCTTATACTTTCAAAGCATGGCTATAAGAATCTATCTGACTTTAGGGTTGATCCTTTTTCTAATGTACACCCTTTTAGGAGCCATTTTTGTCCCAAGATTGATATCTTCAATATCTTCATGTTTAACAGGTGTGGGTTTCAAACTAATTCTATCATGTCCATCAAATACTCTCTCTAGGTCTACCAGGGCCTTTGGTATTTTGTTGGTCTTAAGTTGCACCACTTCTTGCCAAAATATAGTTTCTTTACCATCTACTTCCTCCAAAAAATCATTAAAGTCTATTTCTTGAGATTCATACTGGTCTATACAATGCGAAAACTTAATCCAGTCCTCATCATCGTTGAACACTTTCCAATTATAGATGTTATCAAGGATTGCAGGCCTATTCTTGAATTCTACTTGTGCTATCCCTGCCAGTGTAATATCATCTCTCTTTAGGGCTACATTTGCTAAGAAATTTGCCATTATGTTCTTATATTTTTCTATCCAATCTATTGAGAATGCATCAAAGAGTTCAATAGTGTACCAAACAATATTTTTGTATTGCTTTAATTTCTTGTTTTTCAATGAATACTTTGCTCTAACTTGTGAGATAATTAGTTTAGAGTCTCAATACACTGTTAGCAACTTGATGCCATACCTTGTGGAAATATTTAAGCCTAACAACAACGTCTCATATTCAACTATATTGTTAGTGCATTAAAATGTTATTAAAAATGAGTACTTGAATGTTTTTCCAGTTGGTGAAATAACCAACACTTCTAAGCTAAAAAAACACATCCAAACAAAGAGAAATAAGAATGAAAACATTTAAAATAAAGCACTCCCCATTGCAATTGATTCTTTCTCTTGTCTCCCCTATTTCTCCTTTTGTAAACTTTTCCCTCAGATTTATTGTTGAAGTTATGTAATAACCTGCAAATAGTAAGTAAAAAGTTGGAGACAAAATGGTTGTTAAGGAAAAAATGGAAGAGGAAGGCTACTTTTATAGATAACCATTTGAATGGATGGACAAGATTAATCCTCTAGAAAGATTCCAAGATCAACGAATGAGAATCCATGAGAGGGAGGTTATGAAACGAACAATCAAGATTGAGTTTCTAGAAAGATATCGAGATCAACAATAGAGGATTGATGTGCCAAAAAGAGGTGGGTTGTTTGTTGCCATGACACCAACGACTATGAAAGAGATGGCTATGAAAAAAGATTAAATGAGCAAGTGGAGGAAAATGGATGAATTAAAAATTGACAAATAATTAATTCATGAGACAAGAATATTTGACCAGATGAGAATAAATAATTCATTCAAATTATTTATTTTGAGGAAAAAGGAAATAAGAATTTAATTAAAATGATTATTCAACCATTTTAATTAAATGAGAGAAAATGAAAAAGAGACATTAAATAATTAACATAAATTAATTATTTAATGGAAGAAAATGACAAGGGATAATTTTGATAATTATTTAACTATAGAAGAATCAAAAGACAAATGAATGGATAAATAATTAATAATAATTATTTAACTATAGATGAAATGATGAAAGACAAATAATTAAATAAATAGTATTTTATTTAATTATTGAAGAAATGGATGTTAGTGACGTGATTAAATTTATTTAATCGATCTAGATAAAATAAATATTAGAAAGTGAATTAATTAAAATAATTAAAAATTATTTAATTAATAGAGGAATGTGATCAAGAATAATCAAATAATTAAAATTATTTAATTATCAGAGGACAACGACCAAGAAAATGGCGCTCACAGACTTAGGACATTTTTCAGTGTCTACATTTTGCCTCTCTTTGACATAATGCAGTTCATCGTGTTGTGTCAAAGAAATTTAGTCAAAGGATGCCCTAGTGAAGTCAGGGTATGGATATGCCCCCTCGGGAAAATTTTACAAATTTTCAAAAGTTTTCAATTTTTTTGGAAAATTGTCCCAATAAGTCATTTTGATGGCCAAAAGTCCAATGGTGAAGATGGAATTGAGTTTCAGGGTCGACAAAGGGGTCAAATTCAAGTTCGAAACCATGAAAATCCCAATAGACAAGGCAAGTCAAAACCCTAAGTTTGAACCTATAAATAGCAATTTAAATGGAAAAAAGGTTTATTTGTGCATTTTCAATTTATAAATTCTTAGAGCTCAAAGTGATTTCCCAGTGAGGATGTCTCTTGTTCTAGAGTCTTCTCGTTGTGCATACCACATCCGAAGGTATCGCCGACCTGAGGGAGATCTTGCTTTTTAATTTTTTCGTTTTGCATGTATTTAGGTTAGGAAATAATTTAGTAGGCAATTGTGTCAGATTTTTGCGACGCAATTGCATGCATGTTCAACACATTCAATAAGCGGTTCGCCGCAATCATCTTGTTGTGACACAATTGTAATAGGGTTAGGGCATGAGCGTTTGCGATGCGACATACAAAATGAAGCAACACAAGTGACTTTTTGAGCAGCATATGTGGATGAGAGTGACACAAATGACCTGATGTGACACATGTACAATACAAAATAATGCTTGTGTTAGGTGAGCGATGCAATCACGGTTGAGAGTCGATGAAAAATGTGCATGATGCATGTGAAAAAACTGTAATGCAATTACTTGATTAAAAAGTTTCCCTAGATTAGGAAATTTTGACTTTGTCAACTGAAGGTCTTGGATTGATGTAATGGTGTGCTTGATGATTTCAGGAGCATCTACCTTTGATTTATACACAAGAGTCGAGACCGTATGTTTTCCAATTGTGGGACCAGTTGGGCAAGGAGGAGAGACAAGCACTACTAGACCTGGGCTTGTTCTATGTGACCTATATGCCCGTTATCAGGGCAAACAAGGGGATGTTGACAACATTGGAAGAGTGGTGGAACTCCAAGATGAGCAACTTCCATTTTCTGATAGTAGAGGCGATAGTCACCCTAGAGGATGTGTACAAGATCTTACAGCTTTTGATTCAGGGTGAGCCGGTACAGTACAACCCCACTTGAGGACTGCAAGCATTATATGAGTACTATGATTGTGAGGATGATGTAGAGCTCAGAATCTAAGGTTATGAGATTCGATGGGAGACCCTAGTAGAGACATATGGCAGATATGATTATGTTCTATGTGCACTGATAGTAGGCATGATGATTCCCAACCGCAAGGGTCATGGTTTCTTGGTGGACTAGGGAGAGGTTCCCGGGTTGATGATTCATTTTGGGACAGTGTATGCTTGGGGGCCATGTCTATTGGTCGTGCTCTATTTTTAGCTCCACAACATTGCTTACAGGGGGGCATAGTCTGAGTTGTGATGTGACATTATAGACAGTATGGGCTTGGGAGCACATAACAGTGTTTCGACCTTCGGTGGTATGATAGCTAGGAGCCAACACACCATTTGCATATATGTATCAAAGAGCTTTGACATAGATTCATGTTGGTGATGTGGGTTATTGGAGGTGTGGTTTAGACACATAAGTTAGCTTCATTTGGAATTCATACAAGACATGTGACTTGTGGATTGACGAGGATGATCATATGCCATGGTGTTGACAACCGAGATATCTCATTGGGTGCATTGTACAGAGACAACATATCATTAAGATCTGTATCTCCCAAAGAGGGTTCAGAGACAGTTCAGGGAGAGGCAGGGGGTTCCCATTGGCACAATAGAGTATGGATATAGAACACAATCATATCTGTTATCACATCACACATCACATTTTTCCTAATATGTAATGTGTGATGTGATATTCCCTATTATTATTACTATAATGTAATGTGTATGGAATGCTTTGAAAGTCTAATACCATGTGTTATTTTCCCATGAAGACGTAGGTCAAGGAATTTCCCCTAATTAGGCATAGGACAACTTATTATGCACCACAAGAAGTGACGGGTGCAAAGGATGATCATGAAGGAAAAGATGCTAAATGTTGATGGTTCTTAGGCCATAAAAAGGATGACACAACTTTATTATGAGCAAGTGACATGTTCAAATGGATGAGGGGAGAGGATGAAAGACTAGATAGAGTGATAGTAGACGGAGGAGCATGGACTGACTACACATGGCACATGTTTGTCAGGTTTTCACCATGGTACTTATCCAAAGTGCCACCAAAGTGGTTTTCAATTTTAGATGAATAATTTCTCTTTACTATTTTTTTAATCTTTTCCACTTTTTGATTTTTTTGTTGTCACCAAGATGCTTGTTTTCCAGGTTTTCCTCAGGGTGACTATTTTTTTATTTTTTTGTATTTTTGACTTTTTAAGAGGATACTCTAAGAATTGAAAGTGTAGTACTTGAAAAGGTGCATGCTATTGATAGGTTTAGACAATAGTTCTCCTTTAGGAGTAGAAAGTTGATAAGCACCCAATCCATATGATGTTGTGATGATATAAGGGCTCAACCAATTAGGTTCAAAATTTCTGGGCTTCTCTCATTTTTCTTAATTATTTAGATTTTCTTTCAAGACTAAGTCACTAATGTCAAAGTGTCTAGGTTAGAGTCTCTTATTGTAACTGCATCAAAGGAGATTTTGGTATGCTTGCAGGTGTGTCAAATCATTATGTCTCTTTTCATCCAGTAACTCTAGCTCATGTAGATGGGATACATGATATTCTTCTTGATCAATCAATCCTTGCATGGAGACTTGTAGGGATGGTAACTTGACCTTGATAGGAAGTATGGATTCATATCCATAGACAAGGGAGTATGGTGTGGATCCTATAGGAGTGTAGACACTAGTACAATAAGCCCACAAATTAGGATTGAGTTGTAGGTGCTAGTCACGACCAGCATCATTAACAGTCTTCTTTAAGAATTTTAAGATGGTCTTATTGGTTACAAGACATAATAACCCAACCAAAATAGCCCTGGATGGAATAACCCAGTCACAATAACCCAAGGAAAAAATAACCCAAGCCAAAATAACCCGTGGTCAGAATAACCCATGGACAAGATATCCCTGTAAGAATATAGAGAAAGGAAAACAAAATTTATAAATTACATGGGTTATTCTATCCATGGGTTATTATGACCCTGGGTTATTTTGTCCTTGGGTTATTATGACGAGGTTATTGTGTCTAGGGTTATTGTGGCCAGGTTACTATGTCTTGATAGGTTGGTCTTGTTAGATGCCTTAGCTTGGCCATTACCTTGGGGGTAATATGGAGTAGCAAAATGATGTTAGATATGAATTTTTTCACAAAGCTCACATGCATCCCAGTTCTTGTAATGATGACCATTATATGTAATGGTGGATTGTGGGATACCATAGTGAAAAATGATATAATTCAAGATGAACTTGGCTATATGTTTTCTAGTAATGTAAGTTAATGGGATGGCTTCAATCCATTTTGTAAAGTATTAAGTAGTGACAAGGATAAACTTATTCCCATTAGCAGAGGTGGTATGGATCTTTCCTATGAGGTCAAGTCCCCATTGAGAGAATGGCCATGATGAAGTAAGAAGTTGTAGTTCCTAAGCTAGTGCATGTATAAGATCTCCATGAATCTGACACTGGTGACATTTCTTCACAAAGTGATAGGCACCACGTTCTATTGTAGGCCAATAATATCCTGTCCTCATGAGCTTTTTAGCTAAGGTCATACTAGTAGATTGAGTTCCACATATACTATGATGTACCTCTTGTAAGGTTGTTTGTGCTTCATTTGAGTCGAGACATCGGAGGGGGATACTATCTAGGCTACAACAATAAAGGGTACCTCTGATGATGTTATATTTGGATGCTTATCGAATAAAGGTTTTTTGTTGGTTGAGGGACAAGTTTGGAGGGATAATTTGGTCATGTAAGTAACTGTAAATGTCTTTGTACTAAGGAGATTTGAGACCAACAAGTTCACACACAAGTTTAGTTTTGGGGACATCAAACACAAGGATCAATAGTTGTTCTACAAAGAAATCATATTGCTAAGCATTGTTGGGAATGTCCAAGAGAGATCCAATTGTAGTCATTGCATCAGTTGCTTTGTTCTAGATTCCTGGTATCCGCTCAAAGGAAATATTGTCAAAGTGCAGTCTAAAACTATCAACCATGCACTTGTAGGGCATAAATTTCTCATACTTGGTGTCATAATCATCATTAAATTTCTTAATCACTAATTGAGAATCACCATAGACTTGAAGTTCCTTGATTTTCTATTTTATTGCCATTTCAAGTCTTGTCAATAATGCTTCGTAGTTAGTCATGTTGTTTGTGCATTGAAATGTTATTTGTAATGACATGGGAAATGAGTCTCCTTGAGTTGTGATGAACAAAATTCCATCCCTTGAACCATGACTTGTGTAAGATCCATCAAAGTACAACTTCCATGTGGTTGGTGTGTCTATAAAAAAGATTGATTCATTTGGGAAGTTAGATATCAATGGATGGTCTGCTTTTATTGGTGCATCTACAAGTTGGTCAACTATCACTTGTCCTTTTATTTATTTTCGTTCAATGTACTCAATGTCATATTCACTTAGGATCATAACCCACTTAGCTAGTCTTCCTGTTAGAGCTGCTTTACTGAGGAGATATTTTAGAGGATCAATTTTGGCAATCAATTTTGTCTTGTGATTCAACATGTAGTGTCTCAATTTCTGTACTACAAATACCACTGTTAGACATGCTCATTCAATAGGGCTATAGTTCAACTCATATTTGACTAGAGTGTGATTGATATAATAAATTGCTCATTCTTTGTCATCTTTATCGTTTTGCACTAATAATCCCCTATTGTTCATGTGGTTGTTGTCACATATAGTATCAGATGTATTTCATCAATAGGAGGCATGAGAATTGGTGGAGTCAATAGGTAATTCTTGATCTGATCAAATTCTTCTTGACATTTCTCTATCCAATTGAAGGGGATTCCTTTTCTTATCAAATGTTGAAATGGATGGACCATGTTTGTTAGTTGAGCAATGAACCTATGGATTGATTGTAGTCTTCCTTGTAATGTTCTCAACTGACTGATATTGGTTGGCAGTGGCATGTCCAAGATAGCTTTTACTTTGGTGGGATCAACTTATATCCCTCTATGAGAGACAATATATCCTAGGAGTTTTCCTGATTGGACCTTGAAGACACATTTCTTTGGGTTTAGCCTGAGTTGATACTTTTCAAGTCATGTGAAAATATTTTCCAATACTGCTAAGTGTCCACTTTGTTCTATAGATTTAGAGAGAAGCTCATCAACATAGCCTTCCATAAGGACATGCATATAGTCATGAAAGATAGTAGTCATGGCTCTTTGATAGGTAGCTCCAACATTTTTAATCCCAAATGGCATGACATTTCATCAAAAATTTCCCCAAGCACATGTGAAAGTTGTCTTTGGTTGATCTTTAGTGGAAATTCTTATCTGGTTCTAACCCAAGAATTATTCCATAAGTGATATCATATCATACCTAGCAGTGAGGTCTACTATGATGTCAATGTTTAGTAACAGAAAATCATCTTTGGGACAAGCTTTGTTGAGATCTTTGAAATATGTACACACTTTGATTTGACCATTTGATTTTGTGTCAGGAACAAGGTTTGATATCCAATGTGCATAATCAATTGAGTGATTGAATCCAACATCCAAGAGCTTCTTCAATTCCACCTTGAGAAGGAGTGCAATCTGGGGGTGCTTTTTTTCAATTTTTGTTTATATGGCTTAGCATTTGGCACTAGTGGTAAGTGAAGCAAAACAAGTTTGGGATCCAATCTAGGCATGTCGGCATATGACCATGCGAAATTGACTTGTCTTTCTAAAAATAATGCTATAAACTCAGGTTTTTCCTTGATGGTCAAAGATGTTGCTAACTGTATGATTATGGAATTGTCTTGAGTACCAATGTTTGCTTCTTTTGTTTCTTCTATAAGCAATGACTATCTCTCTCAGTCTATAAGGAGAAATTATAGTCCTCCATCCTTGGGTGCCTCAGGGAGGTTTTCACCTTCAGATACGTCCTTTATTTTTACTCTTTCACAGTCAGCAGACACCTTTCGATTTTCACCTGAAGACCTACTATTTTTATTTTTATTTTTGTCATTTTCACTTTTACGACTAGAGGACAGGATGACCTCACCAAAGTATGTTGCATAGTTGAGTCTATAGAAAAACTAACCTTATGATCCCCACTCAGTATTCCTTCATGAAGTCCCAAGAACTCAACAATGGCTTTGTCATTCTTGAAAGTTTCCAAATTTGGTGGTTCTTGTTGTAAATCTACAAGTTGAGGGTAAAGAAGTGGTAAGCTATCATCATTATTGTCAAGGTTCATGGTGTAGGTCAATAGGGTGAAGATGATGGTAGATTCATCAGGTTCCCAAGAGGCAAGATCAATGGATTCCCAAAAGTAGTGTTTGATCCGCCCTTCTCTTTTCAAAGGTATTTTTGGACGGGTACTTGGTGGGTTTTGTGAGGAATAAATTGTAAGAATTTGATCAAATTCCCCAAATAGTTTATCAAGGTCCATGAAAGTAGTGGAGGATAAGGAATCCCATTCATATTCATTGGATCCAACATCAAAATCCCAAGAGTCCTTGTATGTCTCAATCTCATCTGAAGCATCATTGACCTCACCTAAAGGTAACCTGATACCCCAGATAGTCACTTTTACTGGTTCAAACTCTAATCCTTGATTCTTTAGTAACTTAGGAGGTTGTAAGGGTTTTTGAATTCCTTGTTTATTTAAGCCAAGTCCATTGTGTCCATCATATCCTCGTCACTTCATTATTTGGAACTCTTTTGGATCTTGTTCAATTGGCAATTTCTTTGTTTCAATGTCCTCTTGTTTGTACAACCATGTGAGAATGTGATCATCTAGGGACTCTTTGGCTAGTTCCCCCCATTCAGTGAAGGTGGTAGAGGGATTATGAATGATGACCTTAGGTTGCACGGGACACAGTTTTCCATAAGACAGGTGATTTAGGTAAATTTTCAATGAAAAAGAGACTCTTCATATTGTATTATGTGCATCCTCTATCCTAGATTTGGATCTTGGGCATGGAAGGTGTGAAGAATAGAGTGGATGATTTGACAAGAGTGGACGGATCAATGTAGTGAGATGGAGTGGTGGATGAAGTGGAAGGTGAGGCCTCTTTATTGATTGGAACTTTGACAGTTCCTTTTAGGTTTGAACAATATTGAAAAGGATCAAGGTCACCTAGAATAGTGATTTCAATGTCGTTGTGTGGGAACTTGAGGCATTGATGGTAGGTGGATGGAATAGCCCTCATGGAGTGAATCCATCGGTGCCAAGGAGGAGATTGTAATGCAAATCCAGATCCAATACATGGAATATTATGTCCTATATTGTTGGGCCAGCTCTTATAGGAAGTGAAATTACACCTTCAGAAGAACGCTAAACATCATCATAAGATTTGATTACAATTTCCTTGGTTTGTTCAATAAAATTCTCAAAGTATCCCAATGCCTTCACCAATTTTAGTGAGAAAATATTCAGACATGGTCCATCGTCTACTAGGCCTCATTTGATCTTGTGTTTATTAGCACAGACTTCAAGGTGTAGGGAGTCATTGTGATCATATTTTGGTGCAAAAAAGTCTTGCTCAGAGAAGGTGACATGGTGTGGCATAGCTAGGTATCCAACCATGGCCTGAAGTTCATTGAAATCTAGGTTAGCGGGATAGATGCTTCTTGCAATACTTTGTCAAGGATGGCTCTATTCTGTGGTGATATGTGAAGGAGCTCCAAGATGGAAATTTGTGTGAGGGTTTTTCCTAACTAATCCAAAAAATCATATTGAATCTTTGGTTGTGAGTTAGATGGAGAACCTGAAATAGTTATCTTGGTTCAATGGGTAGCAACAACACATTCTGCACTTGGCTTGTTTATGGTAATAGTGGAAATACGATCATGAAAGGGTCTCACATTAAGGATGATAGTACTATAATCATGTTTGAAAATGGAACAATTGGCATTATTTTTGTTGTTCCCTGAATTGGAGGCTTTTCCTTTATCATGGTCTTGCAAGGGAGTCTTGAATATGGTATGATCAACATTGGTTTTTCCTTATGAATCTCCTACTGATATGGTCTCATCTAAAATGAGGTCTTGAATAATGTTCTCGAGCATCCAACATCTAGTTGTTTTGTGTCCTTTCGCATAGTGGTATTCACAGTATTCGTCTTCTTTCCACCAATTAAGTTTGATCAATGAAGGTTCATAATTTTTGGTTTCTGGTATTGTGATGACATTAGATTGCAAAATTCATTTAATGATTGATTCAATATTTTCACCCAAGGGGGTGTATGTTCTCGTGGCATGGGGAGGACCTCTTCTTTGTTGATTGTTTTGGACAACATTTAATGTTTGGTTTTGACCTTGTGTCTATGTTTATGGTGAATTGGAGGTATTTTATGAGGAAGGACCCTTAAGTTGAATGGTTGGACCTTTGATTATTAGTTTGGCATCAACAACCCCACCATTTGTGACATTTTTATTTTGGGACTAGTACTTGCTCTTGTCATTGTTGGGATTTAGATTTTATTTGGTTATCTTGACTAGTCCTTTTGTAATAAGACCTTTCTCAATAAGGACACCTTTCTCAAGGATTTCATCAAAGGTGGTGCAACATTGGATTTGAATTTGACTCATCAATTCTCCATTAATGTTTTCCACAAACATGGAGACCATTTTTTTCAGGAAGGTGACAAGGGAATTTGCTAACCAAACCTCACCATCACTAGTAAAAAGAGGTGAGTGATTCCCCTTCTTCTTGTTTGGTTGTGCTCAATTTTGCAAGGGTGACATCATTTTTAATGTTGAAGGAAAAATGATTGATGAATTTCTTGGCTAGTTCACCCCATGTTCTAATTCCTAGAGGAAGGTGTACAAACCAATCTAGAGTTGGCTTCGTAATGCTTCATAGGAATAGTCTCATTAAATAGGTGGGGTCATATGAGACTTCCATACATGATGTGTTGAATTCTTGAATGTTTTATATTGGATCCCTTATCCCCTTATACTTAGGAAAAGGTGGTGTTGTGAAATGAGGGGGAAAGGGTGGCATGTATAGGTTTTGATCAAATGGAAAGGGGCACAATTCCTCCATAGAATAGGTCTTCTTATTGGTTCCCATTTGCATATTTGTCATTTGTTGTTGAAGATTCTGCACTTGTTGTATCAAAAATTCTACAAGAGATGGTGTTGCATTGTTTTGGTTTGGTGTCATGATGTTGGTATTAAGGTCATATGTTGGATTCAAATTGGGATTGATGCTTTGTGATGTGGGACCTTGGTTGCCATGTTGATGTGTGTTGTGTTGGTTTGGGATGAAATTGGAATTTAGGTTTGTTTCAAAGGTCATGTTGGCATGTGGTATAGTGTTTTGGAATTGAGGTGTAGACCCTTGGTTTGTGTCTTGGTTTTGAAAATTTGGTCCTTGAATAGCATTTGGAAATGGAGGTATAGGTCCTTGGTTGATGTTTTAACATGAAGATGTAGGCCCTTGATTGATGTTTTGACATGAAGGAAAGGTCCCTTGATTGTTATTTTGAAATGAAGGTGTAGGTCCTTGGTTGAGATTTTGACATGAAGGTGTAGGCTGTTGATTAGTATTTTGAAATGAGGGCATAGGTCCTTGGTTGACATTTTGAAATAAGGGTGTAGGTCCTTGAGTAGAGTTTTGGAATGATTGAAGGGCCCCTTGATTAGTGTTTTGGAGTGATGGAATAGATCCTTGATTATTGTTTTGAAGTGGTGGAATAGACCTTTGATTATTGTTTTGAAGTGGTGGAATAGACCCTTGATTATTGTTTTGAAGTGGTGGAATAGACCCTTGATTATTGTTTTGATTTGAGACTCTTCGTGAGATAATGTGAACCTTCCTAGGTTTATTTGGTGGTTGTTGACTTGGGGAAGGTGTACTTCAAAATTGGAATAAGGAACCTTGATTTGTGTTTTGAAGTGTGGGTATAGGACCTTGACTTGTATTTTGGGACAAAGGTGTAGGACCTTGTGATATGGAACCTTGATTTGTGTTTTGAAGTGTGGGTATAAGACCTTGATTTGTATTTTGGAAAAGGGGGTTTGTAAAGGTCTTACCCATGGCATTTTAGAAACTTCCAAGTGTGAAACTTTTTCCTTGTGTAGTGGTATGGGTTGCCTTGTTTCCAACTGTTGAAATGCTTGGGATGTGTGTGGTATTGGTAGTCATGTGTGTATTTGTCCCAAGGGGTATGTTTGTCTTTTGTTGTGATGTGGCCATGCCAAGTGAAAATGGATTTTTAGTTTCTTCTATAATGGTTGATACATCAAATCCTTGAGGTAATTTGGCACCCTTTTTAGCTAGTGTGTAGAAGAATCTATAAGGGTTGGCACTAACAAGTTGATCAACCATGCTTAAAATTCTTGGGTCTTGATAAGCTTTTTTTATTTCTTCTTGGGTCAATTTTTTGTTAAATTATTTTAGGCTCATGTTTTCCCATGTGTTGGTGTGGTCTCTTGGAGGTGTAGAATGATTTGAATCCATCCCAAGGGTAGTGTCATGAAAAGGGTTACTTGAAAAATCCATGTCCTTTCTTTTGGTTTGGGACCTTGTTTCAACCATGTGAGACTTTTGCAAGTTGGAGGATAATGCAAGATAGTGATGAACTAAACTACATTTCTTAAAGTTTTTGGATTTTTGGATATGAGGATGCAAGGCGATAATGACCAAAGGATGAATCTAATGAATACTAAAGTAATGAATACTAAAGGATGCTAAAGGTTGGTTAATGATCAAGGATGATGCTAAATTAGTGATCAAGGTAATAGTGCAACTAATGTTAAGATGAAATCAAGCTATGTATTTGTATTTTTTTGGGTGTAAAAATGAAAGGATAATGAGACTAATGGATGCAAAAGGATATGAAAGGTTGAATTTTTGACAATTTAAGGGAAATGAAATGATATGATGCTAAGACTAAGGTGGTAATGAACTATTTTATTTTGTATTTTTGGGATAAGGATGCAAAATGTAATCTAGGTTAAAGATCAAAGGTTGGCAAGGTGATGGTAAAAGTTATATCCAAAGGGATGCAATATGAATTTAAATGGAGGTCAAGATAATGCAAGGGAATCCTAAATTTTTGAGCAAAGGATGAAAATCAAGCTAATGTGAGATCAACGTAACAATTCCAAGTGTCATTGACCTTTATGGGTTCAAGAGGATAATTTTGACACGGTTGAGTCAAAGCTAGGACACAAGCTTAAGACTCAAATTTGATAAAGGTGATAATGAAAAATACTGATAATGTGAAGGATTAAGGTCAATGATAGATAGAATGTGCAACCAAGGATTTTCCAAAAGCTCAATGGTCTTCCTATGTTCAAAACATGAGGGTCAACATGCAACCTAAGGGTCTAAGTTTAATTTATGCAAAGGATGGGGGAAGATAACCTATAATGGAATGTATTCCTAAATGGCAATGCTAAAATGAATTGGTAAAGCTTGCAAGTCTTTCGTTTGATAGTCAAAGGTCATTGTGGAAATTATTTGATTAGATTTTGGACAAATATTTTAGGAGTTTTTGTTTATCAGAAAATTAATGCTCTATTTTCTACAAATGCATCATTAAAGATTGTGGGTTTCCAAGTCATAATTATGGTTCAGGTTGACAATTGTGCCTTTTTTTTCTATAAATGCAGTTTAGGAAGATAGTTGTGGTTTTCCAGTTATTAGATGTGGCTCGTAATATCAAATGTGGCTTTGTTTTTTACAATTGTGGTTCATATGAAGTTGCTTTTGACAGTTTGATGGTTTCAGTGGATTTTGACTTCTTTTTTTGTGAAATCTGATTGGCAAACATAGAAAACAATATGAAGTACTTGGTTTTGGTCTGGTTTTGTATGTGAAAAATGTTTGGTTTCAAAATAAAACACACATAGACAACAATGCACAAGCCCTATGGTTGGTAAGGAAACCACTGGTTGATATACCCACTTGGATTTCTCTAGCTAATTGAAAAAGGTGGACAACTAGAGACTTGGTAGCACTGGCTCCCCTCCATGACACTCACTTCATGGGCTCACCAATTCTCATTCCCCACAAGGAGGAATTCCTATCTCTACACAAGCTTAGTGAAGACATGGGGTGCCTTCAGAGGTTCAAACTCCTATGATCAAGGAGCATATAAAAGGGTTTTTGGCAACTAACACAAATTAGATTTTAGTAAAGGAATCCATTCAGAGTGGCCACAAATGTGGTAAGATTAGTTCAAGACTATGGCGAGTCAAGAGGCCACCCAGTCCTTTCCCTAAGGAAGGATTTTCATGTAGCTCATGGGGCTACTGAGGGTGGCACTTGTTGGCATGACACATCCACACCTGTTGTTAATCGACTTTTGTTGAGAAGCACATTTATTTATAGTGGCTTGGAAGAGCTTGGCCTTAGCTTTGTTACCACTTGGGTCATTCTCACCTTTCAAAGCGAGGTGACAAGCCCTCTAAAAGGTAAACAATAGATAGGAAGTATACGTATTTTTTATCATCCCAGATCGCTCTTAGCGCAAGGAGAGAGCATACTTTGTGCCTTTTCCTCACACTTGCATGGGGTTAATTTTAAGCACCAAATCCAAACATGTTGTGTGATTATACAAATGCCAATGAGGTGCTTTTGGTCACTCAAGATCACCTAACAATGTGAGAGGAGAGCATGCACACTTTCTAAGATAGTTGCAAATCACTAAACACGAAAGATACTGGTTGATTTTACCCTTGCTTATTATTTAAAGACACTTGGAAATTTTAATTCAATGACGTTATACACAAATTCATTTTAATTCCCATGAGTGAAATATGCAGATTGTTGTTCTTTTTAAACCTTATGAGTGAAAAATGCAGATTCTTTTTACCCTTATGATCATGATACAAGTTATAGAAAATAGACAGAATGCAAATTTGCGTCATTATTTTCAGCAAATGCATTGATGTGTCATGTCACACCAAAATAATTACATCACTCTTTTAAATTCAAAATTTCCCACTTATCAATGTATTTCACAGATGCATCATTCTTTTCAGCAAATGTGTCGTTTCCTATCAAATGTGTCATTCCGTACCTAGAAATCTACAAAACAAAAAAAAATTTGTATGAAATCTTATAAAACTTTGTTTCATGTCAGGTTCACCAATTTAAGATGGGGTAAAACAATCCTAGCCTAGATAAAGTGACAACCAACACTTCTAAGCTAAAAAACCACATCCAAACAAGAGAATACAAACAAAGAGAAATAAGAATGAAAACATTCAAAATAAAGCACTCCCCATTACAATTGATTCCTTCTCTTGTCTCTCCATTTTCTCCTTTTGCAAAATTTACCCTCATATTTGTTGTTGAAGCTGTGCAATAACCTACAAATAGTAAGTAGAAAGTTGGAGATAAAATGGTTGTTAAGGAAAAAATCGAAGAGAAAGGTTGGTTTTATAGACAACCATTTGAATGGAAGGACAAGATTAATCCTCTTGAAAGATTCCAAGATCGACATATGAGAATCCATGAGAGGGAGGTTACGAAACGAATGATCAAGATTGATTTTCTAGAAAGACTCCAAGATCAACTATGGAGGATTGATACAACAAAAATAGGTGGGCTATTGATTGCTATGACACCGACAGCTATGACAAAGACGACTATGATAAAGATTAAATGAGCAAGTGGACGAAAATGGATGAATTAAAAATTGACAAATAATTAATTCATGAGACAACAATATTTGACCAAATGAGAATAAATAATTCATTTGAATTCTTTATTTTGAGGAAAAAGGAAATGGGCATTTAATTAAAATTATTATTCAACCATTTTAATTAAATTAGAGAAAATGAAAAAGAGACATTAAATAATTAACTTAGATTAATTATTTAATGGATAAGAAAATGACAAGGGATAATTAAATAATTTTGATAGTTATTTAACTATAGAAGAATCAAAAGACAAATGAATAGATAAATAGTTAATAATAATTATTTAACTATAGACGAAATGATGAAAGACAGATAATTAAATAAATAATATTTTATTTAATTATTGAAGAAAGGGATGTTAGCGACATGATTAAATTTATTTAAATGATCTAGATAGAATAAAGATTAGAAAGTGAATTAATTTTAAATAATTAAAAAATATTTAATTAATAGAGGAATGTGATCAAGAATAATCAAATAATTAAAATTATTTAATTATGAGAGGACGACGACCAAGAAAAATGACGCTCGCAGACTTAGGACATTTTTCAGTGTCTATAAACACTATTCCTACCCCATTTCAGCCCTTATTGCAAGCATCATCTAATTACATTTTCCATACACCATGTTCATGAAGTTGAGATTCTCTATTAATTAGTTCTATGTTTTGTAACTCAATTTATGATTTTTCAATTCTAAAGCTTCCAAGATCCACATCACAAAAATGATTCATTTGGTTTGGATCAAAATGCTCTATAAAAGGTTTAGATCTTGGTTATCTGTACAACTTGACCTATTTTCCATTTATTGGTATTGTTGCATATCACAAGTCTAATTGAAAATTTCCCCCTACTTTAGTAGTCCATTGTTTGAAGCCACTTATAGGATTGATATCACCATTGTAGACACTTCTCCATACTATGGCATGTTGTTATTCATTGTGGTATTTTTGGATGGGTGTTAGTTCCTACACAACAAAGTTTGGGTCATAATGACTTCCATATTGTTCCTTAAATTGATCCTTGAAATCTACCAAGGAATTGATCGAAGCATTGGGCAAGTTCTTATACCAGTCCCTAGCATCTTCAATCAAGGATAACATAAATAAATTCATGAGGACTTCTTCATATTGCACATCAAATTCATCCATGACAATGTAAAAATTTCTTATATGTTCTACTAGAATGGCATGATTCCTAGAAAATTTTAGGATTACATTTCTCAAATAATTACTAATTGGGTCTAGACAGACCTAATATCTAGATAAATCTAGTTGCTTGTATTTGTTTATATTCAATAGTCCTTGTAGGAAAGGATTTTGTTTAGGTTGGTATTGTTGATACTATGGGCCTTGCTAGTATTGATGGTGAGCTACATGTTGTTGTATATTCTTGTGAGGGTATATATTGCCTTGCACATT
This sequence comes from Sequoia sempervirens, assembly GCA_007258455.2. NCBI lineage: Eukaryota > Viridiplantae > Streptophyta > Pinopsida > Cupressales > Cupressaceae > Sequoia > Sequoia sempervirens. The sequence continues at coordinate 431,840,478 of VDFB02271358.1, read as the reverse complement.
TTTCTAAGGTATGTAATGTTGGTGAGGTGGGACATATTTCTGTCCAGGAGGTGGGTAAGTATTGGTCATGAGTTCGGGAAATTTAGGAACATTTTGAGGTGTTGGGTTTTTTGGTGGAATATTTTGTTGTACGTAATTAGTCCTACTTGTATTTCCTAAGGCAATGTAAGATGCCTTTGAAATTTTAGGACCACTTGTGTTCTAGTGTGACTCCTATGAATTTGTATTTGAATGCCCATCTTTCTTATGGGGAGGCACATATTTTTTACTACTTGTTGTAAGTTCAACATCAACCTAGAGCAATTTTGTGTTAATTCCTCCTTGTGTTTTAGTAATCACTTCTTCCTAAGTCACTCTGTGTCTTGTTTCGACTCTTGAGTGGTTAATTTTGTTTCTATGGTAAAGTCATCATGGCCTTGTGTGAAATGCACCATTCATGGCATGCCATCATCTATATTTTTAGCATATTGTTGAGCCATATATTCTTCATAATCCCTTTGTGCTTCTACCTGTCTAGCTTCATGGGCACAAAATTTGCTCATATTTGGGAATCATCTTTGAAATTGTGGACAATAAGACTCAAGATATTTTCTTCAAGTTGAGTATGGTAGTCTCTTGATGGGAATCCTTCATTATTGTAAAAATATAATCCATGTAAAGGACTAAACCTATTGTGTACTGTGGAGGGTTGTTTTGATGTGTTTTATTGATCACTATGAGTGTTGTTCTGTGTGACCTCTAATGGATTTGATACTACTCCATTTTTATTAGTATTTCCCTTTGAAAATGGGGGGGATTCTTTATCGTTCCATTTCTTACCATATTTCTTTGTAATTCCTTTATGTAAGGACCTTCTCCCATCCATATTACGAGAAACTATGATACTTTGGTGCCTAGAATTTACCCTCTCTGATGCATATTTTAAGCTTTCACTCATGTAATGATCTCAAGGATCTGGTAGAGTCACCACCCACTTTTTCAAAAAGTGATAAAATGGTATTTATTTAGTATTGAGGTCTAAATGAGATTATCCTTGGTTCATCCCCAACAGAATCCCTTACTTAGTTATATGAAGGTATAATTAAAATAAGAAATTTTATGACTATAATAAAATGGTTTGGATTCAGAGTTTACTAGGTTGTCCCTAGTAGAGTCACCAATCTGTTGGTTTCCAAAATTGTAGATTCCAAACCCTAAGAGTATGCCAAGATCTATGGTTAGTATCACAATATTTTGTCCAATGAACAAAGTCAACTAATATGGTTTGGAACTTCTTGCACTTTAGGTTCTGCTAGACCTAGGTGGGTGTACCTTTGGTAGTTAGGTAGATTATGAATTTAAAGGTTGTGTGTATTCTTTACTTAGACAATCTATTCCTCAATGGCATATAAATGGGAAATAGATGCAAGAATAACTATTCCTACACCTAATGTTTGAAATTTGAATATGTGAACAAGTTTTTGTAGAGTATTATTTTGAAATGAGTATGATAAGTGCCTATTCCTATTGGGTAAATGGAATCAAGATGTGTATGATATGTGGATCCTCTTACTTGGTTTAATTCTAACTGTTTCACACTTTTGGATGTCTATACTTTATATAAACACACAAGTTTTTTAATTATTGGGCTCTTCTTACAAATCCCAGTGATGTCTTCCCAACTTACCATGATTGATGAGAGGATGTTAATTTTTATTTGAATGGAGCTAGTTAAGATGATTAATTTAAAAGGATTTTAATTCTAGGTAGAAACCAATTAAAATGAATCTCTTAAAAGGATTTTAATTCTCTTGTCACATAAACCAATCAAGAAATTCACATAGAGATAGCAAGTGTGTCTTGACAAATTAAATATATGTTTGATGCATAGTTTAATTTGAATAACAAAGAAAAACCACTTTGGATACAACAAGATAACATATATGAATTAATATCAACAGAGCAGTTGAATGCCACAAATTGGGCCATCAAATTAAACCTTCTTCTCCATTATATTGCTTCAAAAGTTATTATAGTTCATATCAAAGGTTTTTATTGCATTCTATCTTATGAGTATTTCTTAGATGCTAATGATTATGATGATATATGATGATCCTCCAAACTTGGCCTTGGTTTCCCTTATATACAAGAAGCAACAAGCTTCAAGACGTTACATCTAAAGTGGTGAATTTTCATTTACATTTTGTTGAACATAACTAAAACCTTAATAACTTTAATTAACAAAGACAACAATGAAATCCATAGCAATCATGATACCACAATCCATTAATATTAGTAAGGTACTCATGGTCACCTAATATTTGTTAAAGATCCTTTCTCCATGATAGTGTATCTGATGATGAGTGATTTCAATGATACTTGTAATCCTTACATTGCTCGAGCAATGAACATGTTGAATTTGGAAAGATGTCAGATATATATTCTTGGTTAGCATAAGTATCTACATTATTTATTATATCTTTCATATCGAACTCTAGAGTGAATATTTTCTCTAACTACACATGTGTATTTTCCACCATCATTGCCCCGTCATTTACTTAGTCAAGAGCCACCGGTAATAGTTGAGCCAGTTCATTCTTCCACATGTTTTGTTCTCTTAGTTCTCGCTTGTCATCAAAGAAGTTGGGTAAACCCATATCTAGGGGCTAATTAAAATCACCAAGCTCTTGTGTCAAGATAGTACAAAACTTCTCGTGCATATCAATTAACTCATCATAAATCTTGAAAACCTCCTTGTCAACATTTCCCTTGGATATCAATTCTTCTTTCTTTTCCATCATACTAAGACATTCTCGAGTATCTTTTCAAATATTTTCTTTATTAGTTTTGAAACCATTTTAACCTTGATGGACTTTATTTCCATTTCTAATTGCTCACCCATGTTTTGGGATCTCTCAGCTCTACGCTTCCAATAGGTGGCCTCATCCATGGCTTCTAATACCTTGTTATCAGTGTCTAACCATGGGAAGTAAGTACTTGAAGATTATGGCAATTTATATGTGTAGCTTGTGATATCCTATCTTAGTTTCCCATTCTCTATCATATATTTCTTATTATTTTTCACCAACCTTTCAATTTGGGCTATAGTGAACCTTGCAACATTAAAATTCAAGTTTGCATTTTCCAAAGGATCAGTATCTTCAACCTGTTGTACTAGGAATTGGCCAAATGCCTTATTAGGATCATCAATAACTAAAGGTTTTTGTTTAGTGAGTACAAGGACCTTATTAACAAAGTTGCATTATCTGGATCATAACTTGATCCATTGTATACTTTTTCTACCCCTTCTATGCTCAACTGTGAGTTTTTATTCTGGCTTCTCTAAAAGTTATCAAATACAATGGTCGAGCTCATATCACATCTAGGGAGCAACATGATCCCTGCCTCTTCTACTAATTTTCTCCCTTTTTTGTGGGTCATGGATTCCATTTCTTTATCAATCTCATCATGTAGCTCTTTCAAAGCTTCTTCTTCTTGTTCAGGTGTGCCATCTTTAATCCTTTCCCTAATTAGTTTACCTTTATACTCATACACAAAGGCCTTAAACTCATAGGTTTTAATGAAATCATCATGAGTAGTAAACATTTGGCTAAAATTATGCCTTACATTATCTAAGAGCTTAGTTGGGGACTCTAGTACAACAAGATTTCTCTCTATTGGAGGCTCATAACCTCCTATCACAAGTTTATCCACCGGTACTCCATCACCACTCCCCACTTATTCTATTTCTGCAATGGATGTGTCAATAGAGAAACTAGTATCCAGTGTTGGTTGAGGAGAAATATGGCATAGTGGTGTTTCATACTCAACTTGCATTTCACTTATATCTTCATTTCTCTTCTTTGTGAAAACCCAAGTAGGCACATCCTTAGTTAAGTCTACTTCATGTGAAATTAGTGTATCTAGCCTCTTTATAGGATCCCCAATTTCGGGAAAATCTCCTTCATACAGGGGATTATTGGATTTCTACCAAGCTTCTGCTGAGATCAATCTATGATACCGGTTTCTCCTTCTAGCTACATAATTTTAATTAATATTTCTTATTAAATAATCTTCTAGAAAAAGTGTGTGATGATACCCTTTCAATTTTTTTCTTGTTTTAGCATCATTTATGAAATATTAAGAGTCGATTTTTTCCCTTGCATTCCTTTTAGGCAATTTGTAATGTTCTAGCCTTTCATTAATTAATTCATAGCCCTTTTCAAAAACCACAGTAAAATCTCCAAAGCACAATGTCCCGGGCATTAGTGACTACTTGTTATGACTTTTAATATGCATAAAATCTGAGTAGGCTAATTGCCTCACAATCTCCAAATATGCGACCCTGTTTGGAGAGGTTTTTCTTAACAAGAATGGGGCTCCTTCATATCCATATACTTTGATCTTTGTATAGTCACCATATGCATACCAATCACCCCAATTGTTATTGACATTCCCTCTTTCATCTTTGTCCTTGGGTCTTAGGAACCTTTATAATTCTAGTGATAGATTATTATCACATGGGAGACCTAGTAGATTGTATAAGGGTTTCACAAAATATTCCTCAAAATACAAATAATGTGATCTTTTGATCTAGGAGGATACTTTTTCAGTGAAAATTGAAGTTCCTCAATTTCTCTAGAATTCTACACCATGTCGAAGAGCTCTGAAATATGAGTCCAACACAACTTCAATGGGCTCAAAAGGAATCTATATACCCAAGTTATGATTAGTCAAAGTATGGGTCAAACATGCACATGAGGCCGACCAGAAAGGTGAAAAAATTCATTGTCTCAAAATTCAACGGAGTCAATGCCAAAATGAAGAGCTCATTAACATGAACCCAATGTTTCTTGTTTCATCGAAACCCAAGCTTGTATGTACAAGTTACGCCAAGTCAAAGGTTACAGGTACTAAGGTTAACTAGCTATACAGATGATGACCTCGACATGCTGACGTGGCAATCTGTACTATACAAAAAATGAGGTGGACCAATCATATGCTGACATGTGGAAATTTGTACATCCATACAAATGACATGGAAGGTATAGGTGGCAACTGATGTGGCTTCCGTATAGTGACTGGATAGTTACATGGCAGACACGTGCAACTGACATGTCTCTGACGGGCGAATAAGATGTTGCCATGTGGCACTTCTCCTCCATCCTCCAGTGTGGGAGTTCAACTATTTACTAAAAATGGTGTGGGGGGATTCGATCCCCCCACCTCACACATATCATGTCGACCACCTACCAACAGGCCACAAAATTCACACATAACTATACACAATCATCGGTTTGTTTTGATGATTACCAAGATTGCATTTGATTTTAAAAATGGATGGTGGCAGGGGTCGATCTCTCGACCACCCCGCCACCAAATGGTTATCCACCGGTGATCCATTGTATGGATTTGAACATATGACAGCTTTGGTTAGTTTTGATGAAGGTTTAAAACTCAATTGCCCCTATTTTCAAGAAAATACCCTCTATATTTAAAAAAGACAAATCTCTTAATCTTTTAAAAAGATTAAAATAAATCTTCTAAAGCCCAAGATACTAATTAAAAGGGGCTATAATGTATACATTAAAGATTATGAAGATTATTAAAAGGAGATATTATGAGGGAGATAGTGATTTGTATATGTAAATAGGGGGGAATAGTTTAAATTTTTGCTATAAAAGGGGAGATATGTTTGTAAATATTATGGTTTTAAACCATATTGGGTAAATCTATTGTATAAAAGGGGGTAAAAGTGAGAGATTTGGGCATCCAGGTGATGGCTAAGGAGAGAATCGTCCTGAAGACTCAAGTGTTTGTTTCTGTGCAATAGAGGAATGTTATGTTGTTGAGTTGAAGAGAGACAGACTTGTAAACTTGACGGTTTCCTTGTAATTCTTTGTGGAGCATAATCAAGGGTCAGTCACTCTGTTGGAGATGGGCCCGGAGACGTAGCCATATTGGTGAACTCCATTATCAACTATTTTTTCTTCTCTTTCTCTTCTCTCTTTTTTTGTTCATCATAGTTATTATGCTTTATTCCTTTAAGCATTCTCAATTATGTTAATTTAGTTTTAAAGCCTTATTTAATCATTGTAATATTTAAGTGTTCATAGCAATTGTCATAGATCCTATTTCATATCATCTTTCACATCTACAATGGCCTAATATTTCCATTAACATCCAAATATTTTATTCTCAAACACTCATCCCACATCCCCATACTTTGTCCTTCATATAAAATGAGATGCATGAATAAAGAATAATGCATAAATTTGATACCTCCACTTCTATTTTTGATAGGAAAAAGCTCATTATGAATTTCACTGGCTAGATACTCAACATAATCAAGGGGTCAGGTATCCTAACTTTGCACATCAACTATCAAGACCATTGGTGCTATGTCCATAAATACAGGGGTGTCTAGGCCAACAACTTGGAAAACAGAGTAGTATGTGCATTGGAAATATTCTTAAAAAAAGTTAACAAAATATGGAGGATTTTTCCTCCACTAAAAATACTCTTAGTTGATTTCCTTCATCACGAGGCCTATGTAGTGGCAATCTCCACCTTTTGTAATTGGTTCTCAAGTTGTGATACTCATTTAGGAGGTCCCTAATCTTTAATTTCATGTCAATACTGGTGTCTAGTTGGAACACCATAGATATATAGTTCTTCGTAACAAGGATGAAGGAAGATCCATTTTTCCAATTTAATCGTGTGAGCCTATGGATCATTTATGTAGGAAAGTGATTTGATGTATTCAACATTGATGAACATATTGGGTACCACCAACATCCCTAAATTAAGTCTCCATGGGTTGGAAACTAGTTGGTGTCTATGCATTTTTCTATAGTGGTATATAAACAAATCATATCCCCTTGTTGGGGTCCATGTATCACCCACTTGCTTGTTTATATCTTCCAATTTATTTGCCTGAGGGTTCAATTGAGAATTTTTCCTAAACCTCTATTCAGAGCCAGGACACTGATCAACTAAGTCTTGATTCAAATATCTTTCTTCTAGTTTTTTTCTTTTATTTGTAGGTTTTTCATACATGCTCATCATGGTATGAATTTTGCTAAAAAAAACCCTACTTTTTTGCCTTGACAATTAAACTGGTTTTAGACAATATGAATTTCAGCTGAGGCTTGGGTACTTACTTGGAAAACAAACACCTTTCCTGGTCTTGGTTTTTTCATCCACTACTATGCTTTGTTCTCTTTCTCCCTGGTTGCTTAATGATTTCAAAGTAGCTTCAAGTTTTGATTTTAATGCCCTCAGCTCTGGTTCACTAATGTCATTTGATGGCACTTTCACTTCATAGAGAGTAATATTAATTATTTTGAATATAATTCATTGATTTTCTCATCATCACCACCAAATTGTCTCTTCGTCATGCCACTTTCTTTTCAACACTTTCGCTTCATCGAGATGACACTATTTTGATCTCATTAATATTTCTCGTTTCCTTGATATCTCATTTTAATGGTGTACTCCTTCCTCTTTTTTTGAGATTTTGAAGAGACTTTATATGGATTCATACTGATATCACAATGTCCTCTAAAAAACTTCCCTATAAGTAGCTTCTTCGATACTCTCTTATTGCTCTGATATGTTCACAAGTTTATCACATCACAATAGAAAGTGTCATCATTTTATCAAGGGGACTAGCATCCTTTTTCTTTTGATATGTATTCTTCCCTTCAATAGAGTCTTTAGCTTAGTCATTCACTTCTTACTCTTAGGGCCATCGAGGGGATTGATTTTGGTTCTCACGGATATGGATCCCTCTCCTCGACATTATTTCACTTGATATCTCTTTTTTTTCCTTTTTAGAGGGACTGTGAATTACCTTACTCCGATATTTCAAAGCCCCTTCAAACCCTTCTTGACATTCTTCTATTCCTTTTGTATTAAATGCTATCATCCCATCAAAGAGACAAATTCCTCATCCCATCAATAGAGACATTTCTCTTTGAAAAACTCTTCCTTTCTCGCTATGTCGAAGGGACTCATAAATTAATCATCCCAAAGTCTCTAATTCTTGTGTGTATGTGTTGTTTCTTCAACTTTTCATAGTCACTCTGATACATTGTTGAGTCATGTCTGAGAGATGCTTTTTGTTTCCTAAATTTTGAAGTGTAATTACCCTGAGAGTCATGCCAAAGTGATACAAATTAAAATATTATACTCCTTAGTAGTTAATATATCGGGTTATCAGAGAGACCCAAAACATTACCCTCTAATGCACCCAAGTGTCTTTGATAAGGTTTCAATCGTATTGTTGGAGGGACACTAAAACAAGTTCCCTCGACATGATATACTCTCCTTGACAATGTTCATGTAATCCTACTCCATTGCTTCTTCAAAGGGACCTTAGAATGACTTCCACTAATATGATGTAGTCTTCTTGACATGACCCTTTTTATTTACAAGCAAGGTGACAAATGTGAATTTGTTAGGGTGATGACTTATAGTGCAGATAAATGGAGTATTTCAAGTGATGAAGATTGAAAACGACATGCTAGGTAATAGGAATATGGATAGGGGAATAGAAAATTTAGGTTAATCTTTTAGTCTTAACAGGTTTGTTGAATGGTAACATATATTTGTTCATTCATTATTCCATCTTTCATTTTGTTATTTAAATTCAAGGTTTGATTACCAAAAAAGGGTTTGACCAAGGTAGATACCCATTCACCAAAAAAAAAAAAAATTCTTGTGTGTGTGATTGCAAATTTATGTTGAAGAAGACTTGATGACCTTTTAAAGAGCAAGATTTACAAAGTTGTCAAAGTTACAAAAGTTTTCAAAGTTATTGTCAAATCACATAATCTAAGCTATAGATCAGATTTTTGATTTTTCAACATTGAAACCTAGAAAAATTAGTAGCTATAGATCTACACCAAAGGCTTTTGAAAGATTGTTGAAACCTTTGTACTTGGAACCATTCACCCATGGGTGAATGAGTCTCAAATCAACTTTTAGAAAGAACTTTTGGTGACATGTATACATGTTTATACCATTCTCAGATCTACATTCTATTTTTTGGTTCTCCAAATATTGAGCTTAATCTTCAGGTTTCAAGTGTTAGATTGCATTTTGGAGTTGATTTGCTATTTTTAGTTTTTCTTTCCAAAGCGTTGTTTGACCTTGACCCTCGTCCTCAAAGCATAAGGAAATCTAAAGATCCTCACATTGACTTGATTCACCTAAGGGTTGTTAGTCAATTCATTGTGTGGATCTCATTTCCTAATGAAATAAAGGAAAATAGGTCCCTCACCCCATATATTTTGGTCCCATATTTAGGAACCCTATTTTTCTTTCATTTCATTTTGGTGAGCCTGACTTTTTAGCATCATATCTTGTTGATTTGGAGTCCATTTTCAACCCTAGATGTAGGTTTTGCATTCATTTACATTGCATTGCATTGATTTGCATCTCATTTAGGGTTGTTCACTTGCATCAGTTTGCATCTTGTTTAGGATTTTAGGTTTGCATTTTTGCATTCTTTAAAACCTGGAAAATTCAAAAATATCAACCATTTTGCATAGTGTTTACATAATATTGCATAATTAGTCATTTAAATCAAAAAATTGAATCAAGATTGTATCTCAAATTAGGTCTTTTTAGTTGTCATTTAACACTATTTTTCATTTGCATTTAGACGTCATTTTACAGAAATATGAAATTGTAACTTACTATTTGAAACCAAAATCTGAAAACCATAGAAATCATCATAGAAACTTGCAAACTAATTTTTAAAAACCCTGAAGTGAGATCTATTTTCCCATTGGCGAATGAATCTCTGATCAGGGATTTTTTCTAAATTTTTGAGCATTAAAAAAATTGTTCTTTCATTCTATGTTTCTATATTTACTTTACTATTTTAGTTTCTAGAATTTTTGTTATCTAAAATTGTTCATATTAAGCTTAATTTTTCAAATTCAGTACATTGTTGGAATTTAAAATTATATCTAAAAGACATCATTTTCGGGTTTTTACATACCATAATCTAAAAACTGTCTTGTTTTAAATCTAAAAATTGCTTACATTGCACTTTACATTCTAGGATATTTCATTGCATTTTACCTCTTATCTATTTTGTGTGCACCTTGGGTTTGTGAAACTTGTATCAGTTTCACAACTTGTCCTATTTCCAATATTGTTGTGAGACATAGTTTGAGACTCATGTCATCTTGTGATACATCATTCATCGTGGATCTTGGGTTTTCTAACTCTTTCACTCATAGTGTTGACACTAGTCAACCCACTATGGATCATACCCTTAACACTTCATTTCCCATGACTTGCCTACCTACAACCAATGTGACTGATGTTAATAGAATGATTGCTAAAGTCCCTCATGAGAACCTTAGAAGAATGGATGAAGAAATTGATAAATTGTAAGGTTTTGTGTTTTGAATGCAATTCTACTAATGTGGTTCCTATGATAGATAACATGAGCAGAATAATTGAAAATGAACAAGTAATAGAGATTTTTCATAGCTTGGCTCATGTTATTAATAAACATGTCCCTACCATGACTATTTGTGCTCAAGCTTTGGGTATACTCAAATTTAAGGTGGAATTCCAATTCCTCCTTCCACAACCATAACCTCTATTCTGACATACATTAATCCAACTACTACAACAACCATACAACCTACTAGTAATGTCAACACTTCCTTAGGAATTTCCACTGGGATTTCCTTTATCTTTCTACCATCAAATCTCATATCTGCTAATCTATCTCCCCTTACAAGTCACTTGCCCTCTGCATACATATACACCTCCACCTTATTCACCTCCATCTTGCAACATTAACAATGATCTTATCCTTAACAAACTCTTACAAAATGTTCCATCCCTCCAACAAAAAATTGCTACATTAAGTCAAAATCAAAATGGCCAACTTGCACACTATGTCAAAATAAAGCCCTTGTCCTTGGAGATATTGAGAACAAAAATTCCACAAGGTATAGAGATTCCTATATTTGAGAAATATGGTGGGAAAGTATATTCTATTAGCCATGTTTTCACATATACATCCCTATGTAGTGACTTTATTTTTGAGGATAAACTCTTGGCTAAACTTTTCCCTACATCCTTGAAGGACATTGCTATGGAATGTTTTTTCTCCTTATTGAATAATTCAATATGTTCATTCAATGAACATATTGATGTCTTCTACAATCACTTGGACAACATATGGGTCCTAAGATGACCTTAGCTTATTTAATGGCATGCAAACAAAAGGATGATGGAAAGGTCGTTGATTTCATAGTATGATTCCAATTACTATACTCACAAACAAATCCTGATGATGACCTTCAAAGAATGTTTTTTTCCAATTTTCAAAAAAAAATCCATGTTAAACTTGAGATTTTTAAATTTCCCTCCTTCACATAGTTGTGTACTTCCCTCCGTGATTATCAAAATTTGGTTGGTATTCATGAAGTGAAAACTCCCTCTAATTGTCATGAAAAATTCAAATCCACACCTCATAACAACTATCAACCATTTAAGAAACAAAATAAGGGATTTTTACAACTTAATATCCCTCAACCAACTCAACATGTTGATAACCAAGTGGCTACTATAAAGATGACAAATCCATACACATTTGGAGATAGAAATAGATAATTCACCCATCTACTTGATACACTTCATAATATCATGTTGCAGCTCTTAATCCATAAAGTCATTTCCTTACCTCTTATTATCACTCCTAATCCTATTAAGACTCTACCTCCAAACTATAGACAAAATTCCTATTGCCATTTTCATCAAAAAAATGGACATGATATAGAATATTTCAAGTGTATTAAACATCTTCTGCAATACCTTGTTGATTTTAATCATATTCAAATTGGTGGCATTAATGATCAAGGTAATAAGTCTTTAGACCCTCCTAATCAAAACTTGAAAATCTTTACTAATCCTATGCTAAATCATAACATTTCCTCTGTCAAAGCTAGTGAAACAAAGAATGATGTGATGAATATTGACACACATGATGAAATCATGAAAAACATGGACAATATGATTGGACTTATTGAAGTTCAACCTCATAAGCACCTAAAAAAATTCGACTTGACATTAATTTCTTACAACATGACATTACTAAACATGCACTTGATGGTCCTATTTACATATCTAGAAGAATCAATGACAAGCCCACTATTGGCATATTAATTGATCTTGTTTGTGTAGAGAATGTGATCACTGAAGAATTCTTATTTGTGCATGAGATTTATCATGATACTTATGAAAAACTAAATTCATGGATCAAAACACATAATGGTTTTTCTTGCCCTATGATAGGTTTGATAACTCTTCCTTTAAAAGTTGTACCAAAAACATTAAGTGACTTATTTTCCATCGTCCCATCGTCAGACCAATTTAGTGTGAATTTAGGCTACCCATGGCTTCACTCCATGAATTTCGTCCAGTTGGTTGTGCATAAATGCTTAAATTTTCCATTTGGAAATGACATTTGTACTTGCATCATAGTGGCTTTAATATTGTGTCTTCCCATGGGAATTTCTCATAATATTTCTTTTGGCCCAAACCTATGAAAACTATTAGGCCTCATGAGGACTTTTTCAAATCCTATCAAAAGTTTAAGGAAAAAAACATAATAGAATTATCCCTTACCAATATGCATCAACCCACAATTGAGCCTCCTATACTTGATGAGACTATGATTGAACCATAATACCTTCCAAGTAACCAAGACCAAAATATAGCAAATCCTCCACCCATTTCCTACAAGACACCACAAGATAACCAAAGAAGTCTTGTCATGCCTCCTAAAATCAAACAAGTTTATAAAGCTAAAGAGAAAGTGGTTGAAAAACCTCCATGGTTCCTTTTGTTCTTGCCTTAAGGGAAGAAAAGAAACCTATGGTTGATAAACCCGTTCCTACACAATCACAACTTGAAAATTGAAGGAAAAAAAATTGAAATGCTAGAGATTGTAGGAATAGACGTCATGCTTTTTTTTGTTTGTTACAAGAAAAAGAAGAAAGTAACAACATAGAAAATCACAATGAAAAATTACCTCAAGCAATGTAAGATGATTCTTCTCCAAGTTTCCGAAACAAGAAAGTCCTAAACCTCAAACACAACAAGAATAAGAACCTTCCATGGATGTTATCATTAGACCTTCTGTTGTGATAAACTTTGATGATGATAATGAAACTGCTAAATTTGTTGAGGAAGTGCATAAAGAGTTAAATTTTTATTGTTTTCCTCTTCCATGAGCTTAAATGATAAAAATCATGATGATCCTCCTACAAAGAGTGTTTCACCACATGTTGAACTTGGTGCTTGTCCTAGTTTGGAAATTGATGTTATCCCTTTGGCTAGTTGTCTGCCTTCCACATACGATGAACAAGATTGGGATGTAGATGGTATGTTATAGGTTGACCCACATGGTCCTTACTAGTCTTGACTTTTTTTTTTTTTCATGTTCTTTATATGATTGCATGTACATAATGTGATCCCTCGTATTGTTCTGTTTGCTGTGTCTTCATGTTCTTTCCTCTATTTGTACCTTCATTCTTCTATATGTCATAAAAATTTATCTTTTCTTTTTTCTTGTGTTTCCCTTTTGGGGATGACGCAAGGTGTTGAATCATTTAGGTCTCTTCCATGTTGACCCAAAATCTTTTCTTTTTTTTCACTCTATGTGTGTCATTCTTCTTGTTCCATGAGTTATTTGGGGAATGATGACATTTTTGAGCTCTATAATGTCATTGTAGCAAAGATATACACTGACCCCGAATCCATGGATTCCTTGTGTATTGTTTTTGGATTTCATTTTAGGGGCAACCCCTTCCTTTTGATATGTAGCTTTGTTTGGAAACATATGCTTAACATAGGGCTTTCCAAATAAGCTCTCGTGTCTTGTGTATTGATAGCATTTATAACTTTCAACTTTAAAGTAATTTCTCATAGCATGGTGCTAGCAATTTGTTTAAAGTATGGGAATACATTGGAATTATCATTTTGGAGATCTTGGACTATATCTTATGTTTCATTGTGCAGTCTTCTTACTTCACATGATACGTATTCTTATCAGTGTTCTCATTAGGTTTGATGTCCTCCAAGAGTGTGGCATTTCTTGGCATATGAGTTTCCTCTTAGTGGTGATGCTATGGTGGTGGCTCTGGCAATGGCCACGCTGGTGGCCCTAGTGGTGGTTCCATTTGTGGTCACAATGATGAATCCATAGGTGGTTCTAGTGGCGGTGGTTCTAGAGGAGATTCTATGGGTCCTTTGTCATATTTTGACCCTATTTTGAATGCTCTCCTACAAAATATGGGTCAAATGAAAAACCTATTGGTGAATCTGTCTCAGGCCTCTGCCCAACCCATCTTTTAGCCCTTCTTCCAACATAGCCCTTGGTCAATGACAATTTTAAACACTCCCTTCCCTTAGGGGATGTAAATTCCTAAGTTTGAGAAGTATGGTGGTAAAGGAGACCCTCAAACACATGTGTCAACTTTTAAGGTGATGTGTATGGATTTCTTTCACCATCACACTCTGATGGCCAAACTCTTTCCTCGATTTCTCAAGGATACAACACTAGAATTATACTATTCCTTGCCTGATAACTCTACATTTTCATTTAACCAACTTGTGAATCAGTTTCTATGGTGTTTCTAGGCTAACATCAGTGTGAAGTTGACCTTGAATCTCATACAATGTAAGCAAGGAGAGCATGAGAAGATCACTAATTTCATTATGTGATACCAAGTGTTCTTTTCTCAAATCTCCTACCTGCTACCCAACTCAAATGTGCAAAAGGTGTTCATAGGAAACCTACAACGATCTTGGGAGGAGAAGTTTTCCTTAATAAAATATCCTTCTTTTGGACATCTATGTGCAATGTTGCAGGAGTATTAGTAGACGGTTGTTTATTTCGGGGGATCTTCCTCACACTCTCATCCCAAAGGAAGATATATCTATAGTATCAATCTCAAGAAAAGGTAAATTTGTTGCAAATATAGTCGCTACGACTAATGATCGAGGCCTCAAGTGCAATAGATAGTTTACTAAATTATCTCAGTTATTCTTCTATTTTTCAAAAGTTGTTGAAGGATAAGATTATAATATTAGAAGATCCTCGACCTCTTAGAGAGCCTTATCTTGATTGGTATGATGGAAACATGTTCTGCCAATACCATTGTGTCCACAAGAATGATATTGAACATTGTATACACCTGTTCCATGAGATACATGATCGCATCGACAATGGTACCATCCACCTCGATGGTAAAAAGTAGAATATAAACAAGTCTATGGCTAAGGAAAATAGTGAATTGTAGATCTACATGGATCCATTTCCATTGCATTATGGTAATTTGATTGTTAGGCCTTCCATTCTTGATCCTATTGATGAGGCCCCTTTCGCGTATGTAAATGTGGTCTCATTTACTCCTATTCCTCCCCCTCAACCTACAACCAGTTCGCTATATGTGACTTTTACGTGGAAGGATTTACCCATGAATAACAAAGACTCTCCCCTATATATTCCCACTCGCCTCAATGAAAACATTGTGATAGGATTCCTTGTGGACCTCATGAGTTGAATGAATGTTATTACATAGGAGACTCTATGGTTAAACTCATTGGAGAGGGAGGAATATGAGAATATGAAAACTACTATATACCTACTCATGATGACCTTTCTCTTGCTTTGTATATCTCTATAACTCTTTCCATCCTAGTAGGACCTAGGGCTATGTATACTACTTTCGATATCATCATAGAATATGATATGTTTAGGGTGAAGTTAGGCATCCCTTGGCTAGCTTCTATGAATGGGATCTCTTCTGTAATTCATAAGTTCCTAAAGTTCTCGCACAAAGGTTCCATGCATGTATTGTATACACTAGATATCAACCATTGGTATCCCATGGGGGTTATTTGTTGGACCATTTTTGGCCTACCCCGGTTGGTTCAATTCCTCCAAGAACATATCTAATTTATCAAAATTTTGTTAAGTATAAGACTGGGGGCAAGGTGAAGCAAAAGATGACTCACCCTGTAGCGAAGTGGCAAGCTACCTCTTCCTCTTAAAAGGGGAAGGGAAATCCTTCCAACACCTAGGTTTCTTCTTCTTCTTCCTCTTTAGTTCCACCTACCTCTACCTCCCACCCTGTTGTGGTGCCATCAATTTTTTCACCTATGTGTCTCTTAAGAAGTCTAATAGTGCCCACTTGGCAGAAGACCAAGCATCAGGTATTTGAACTTCTTATCTTACCCACGATGCCTCGGTCTATTATGTATGGTAAGATGAAGGGTCCCCTTGGAGCATCTTTTGTGTCTTGGCCTTTGTGACCTCCTATTGCTCCTACCTATAAGGTAGTGAATGGGAAGAGGCCCACTGCTGAGGCACTTGAACTTTCTCCCCCTATTGTTGTTGCATCCACCTCTGCATGTCTTCCTCCTGTTCCTATACAGGAGTCACTCCCTTCGTGAGGAATGATCGTGATGGATACTTTGATGATTGAGTAGGAGTATTTTGTCCCTTCTCAAGATATAGCCTCTAGCTCCCAAAGTCATAGAAACCACCTTATGTGTGAGAACAAGCATAAGAGGAAGGATTTGGATGTTGAGTAGGATGCCTTGTAGAAGAAGGAAGGGGAGCGAACAACTCCTGCTATAGCTTCTTCTACTATGTCCTCCCCTTTTTCCCCCTCTACTTTAATTCCCTTTTCCTCAATATTACTTCCTGCTCCCCCCTATGAGCATGAACGATCCTCACCTAAAGAGGGTGTAGGTATTCATTGCTCCTTTGACTGAGCCTCCTCTTTTGATGTCCCTTCTAGACATTCCACCTTTTTCAAAACCTATGGACATGTCGAATACCTTGGTGGTGTCTGTCATAGTTTTCTCCTCTTCCTCCTCACCTTTTTCTTTATTTGTGGGGATCTTGCATCCTCTAATGAGGAAAAATTTGGAGGATGACCCCGCTTCCAATGGGGGTTGGAAGGAGGGTTCACCTTCTTTAGAGGTTGGTTCTACATTGGGTTGTGTTGTCCTAGTGATGGAGGTAGCCTCGACGTCCTTGACGTTCATCACTAATCTCGAGTCCTTCAATGAGGGTAGCAGTGGATCTTAGGTACCTCCTCCATCCCCCACTGAGTTGAAACATGGCACTCCTATAAAGTGTATGTTTAACTCTATAGACGATGTCTTGGCTCTTTTGGTTATCTTTGGGAGATCACTGATGTTCATCTCATAGGAACTGGGTAGAGAAGACCTTGAGGGACCTTATTCCACCTTTCTAGTATCATCTACCCTCCCCTTACAATGATCTAGACTATGAGAACGATGACCTCTTGGTTGATGAGGACTACGGGGTGCCTCTTCTTTACCTGTAGATTAGATTGTGTGAGTATGTTGTGTTCCCCCATGCTTGTCTTATATGTTCTTGGATGACCCTTGTCACCCTCATAGTTGCTTGGGTATAGGAGTGTTTTGTGTCATAAAATTTCTTCTAATTGTCACATCATTCTTCTCTTTTTCATACCTTGAATTTTTAAAGTCGGGGATGATGCAAAGTGTTGGGGGCATTTAGGCCTCCCTTCCATCTTGACCCAATTTTTTATTTTTTATTTTTTTTCATGTGCCTTTCTTCACATGGTCTAATATAGTATTATTATACTTATCTATCTATATTTATGAGCAACTCTGACCCTGAAATATCAGATCTCACTGTCTCTTGTTCATTATGTCATTTTTTCTCCTTTCCTTTTATCTTTCTCTCTTCTTTGCTTGCATTGTGATGTTGTGGTGCTCATCTATTGTCCCTGACATGTGTGACAACATTACCATGGTTACATATCATCATGTTCTGAGGGCTACAACATCACTTTTATTCTTGCTTTTCTCTCCTTAGGATGTCACGTGCCTTTTTTGTTTAGCACACACCATACTAAGGGTGTTCTTTCATAGTTATTCAATTTTCAAAAGGTGTATTCAGTAGCTAATGAAACCCTTCTTGAAGATATCTATTTTTTTTTAAAATCACATTCTTCAACATGAATTCCTGGGTTATTTTTTCTTTCATCTTGGATTCATAAGATAGAATCTAGACTTTCCCTTGTGAGGGAACATTCTTTCTTTTGAATTACTTGATGAAATAAATCTTTTAGAAGGAATCCTTGATGCTAGAATCATTGGTGAAAAAATGTTCTCTTTTCAAAAATGTTATCACTTTCAAATTGAGCATCCCTTGAGTGGCCCCATTTTTATTTTGAAGGGTTTCTGAGGGACCCCTTTGAAAGCTCTTCCTTCAACTATTGATTGTCTGCATGACTATCTACCTATCTACTTGTGTGTCCTCTTTTTGACATCTAACATGTTTTGTCTATAGATGAACATGTTGCTTTGTAGGTGCACCTGTGAAACTTCTTTTCATTCGACCTTACAAGACCAAGTACCTGTAAGGCCCCATTAGACTTTGTAGAGCCTCTCACATCTGGATTCCTTTAGGACCGAGCACTTGGGGGTTCCTCCTTTGTAAGTCTAAGGACTTGCGAAGTGCTTACATCCTGCAGGATCTCTTTGTTCAACTCCATAAGTCTACAAACCTACAGAGCCTCTTTGTTCACCCATCCATAGGTCTATTGATTTGCAATTCATTTTGTTTAGCTCTCCTTGGGTCCAAGGATCTATGGAGCTATCTCTTCTTCTTGTGCTTTTAGGTGGGTCAGATTGCAGTCTACTTCCTCAACGGTTTAGGTATACATTTCTAAACTCTTTTGATCTACTTTACCTTGCATTTGGTAGCACATATGCTTGCTAAAGTTGGGAAAAAATGTAATGGAGTGAATTTTCACCCCTCACAAATTCCCCATCTACATCCCCTCACCTTAGAAAAATTAAACTCGACGATACTTTTCCACTTCATCCATTCTGCTTCTACCCACTTCCCGACTGTCTATAGTGTTGGTGGGGGAATCTTTATCGAGGATGCTAGCATAATGCATAGATGTCTATGTGGCATGTTGTCATCCTGATAGGATTCCCACCTCTAGAATCTTTTAAGGAATTACACTTCTACATTGGAAAGGAAGAGTAACTCCCCTACACCCTTGACTGAACTCTAATGACTCTTTTGGGCTTCCATTCATCTAAAAACATCTCATTCTTCATTCATTTGATCTTATTCAATCTTCTACATGCTTCTTGATACTCACTTGCGGCAAGCCTTGAAATAACCCCAACATTTTTCCCAGTTCTATTATCTATAGGTATTGTGTTCGTTTGGAGCTTTCGAGAGGCTGGACCAATCATTAGTTCGATCTTCTACCACTCTTATTCTCATCAACCTTTATTTCTTAAGTTAAAGTATTCTTCTTGTTGTTCTAGCTATTTAGTTATTTCTAGTTTTCTTTTATTTCTTAAAATAACATTTTTCAAGTAGACTAGCTAAATCTATTTTATTCTTAACTATATTCCATACTCTATCCATACAGACTCCAACGCCCAATCGAGACACTAGCACATTGCGTTGTCATCCATATTTTGTGTTGGGGTCCTTTGGTAAAGAGTTGTTGAGGTCTTAGTTTTGACTCAGAATTAGCTCATTTGGTTCCTTAAATCTCTTGGGTTAGAAGAAGGAAAGTGGCAGATCAATTTCCCTTCCCTTTCACCCTTCTAAAATATTAAACTTACCCAAAAACAATCCTTAGTGTGAGGTAGATTAGGGTAGCTGATGGTTCTAGACCCTCCTATGACTCAGGGTCCTGAGCGGTTGGTACCCTTCCTCTATAGGATATAACATTCTATATATTTTTATTGAGCTAGGAAAAAGTAATGTTGTGATATGTCATAATGGCTACCTTCTCTTCTTAATTAAATGCTAAGTTACCCCAGCTTTGGAATAACTGTGAAATATAGAGTTATCCTACTAATAGGAGTTGTAGAAAGTATGAATATGACTTTGGGCTACTTATCTGTCTTAGGATTTTATTTAAGAAAATTGGTGGATAGTTTTAATTTTAGAGTAAAGAGAAAATAACATATATACATCAAACTATAGTATCATTTTTTGACTTTAAATAAATAAAATAGAGATCGAATAAATACCCTATTGGAGTTACATTTTAGAATTTGTTTGTAGACAATACAAGAAAGAAAATAAAATAAGATATCCTCACTATGGACCCCCAAGTCCCCTCTGTAAATGGTTGCACAATAAGAAAAAAAATTGTGCCTTCTTTTCTTTGTAAAATTCTATTTGTGTGAACCTATGGATGGAGCTTAAGAAAAATATATACATATATTTATATATTTATATATATGTAAATATGACAAGTTAAACCATAAATCTATAGTACCTATGATGTTATTGTTGAAGAATGAAATAGGAACAAAAATAAAGTAATAATAAATAACAAAAGAGAATTGTAGAGACATACAAATTTAAATAAAAAAAAGAGAAATAAAAGAGCAGTTTTGAATGCCATGGCAGCCTCAAGCTATACAGTAAAATATATACATCTTTATAATTCCACCTTCCTCCACATGCATTTCTTTGTCTTTTTGATAATTCACATGCCATTGTATTGAAACCAATCGATTTAATAATTTTTGTTGAGCTAATTAACAACATCATCACACCATTCATTCAAATGAAATCTTTATCAATCTAGTGATTGTCTCATCGATTTAAGTCCTCAACTATTCACAGTGGGATGGTGAAATTGTTCTACCCAAGAAAAAAAGGGGGGTGATTTGTTACTATTATTATTCTGAATATTGCATTTATGTTTGAGGTGATAGCTCTTGCTTAGAGTCCTGACAATCAATAAGATTAGAATTGTGCAATTAAGAATGCCAATGGTATTATATATATGCATTGAACGTGATCAAATTTGTAGTGGGTATGGCACCTAACTTGGGAACATTCGACTTGAAAATAGATGGAAGAATAATTTTCTATGAGTCCTCCTGGCCTTGCCTCAACACCTACAATAGTGAGATCTACCAAAAATAACCCTACTCCCCAACCACTTCCTCATTTTAGGGTTATGTAGTACATTCTCTTGGGTGTGGATTTTCTTCAACTATTTATCCTAAATAGTGGCATCCAACCATTGGATTAAATCTTATGGATTAGGCTAATAAAATTTGAAGTTAGAAGTTAGAACTGATATGTATTCAAAGGCATTGTGTGGGTAAAATATTGTTTGAGAACCTACAAGTGGGATTTGTATTAGTTTAGTGAGAAATAATATCACCAACCACTTTGATAATAACAAATAAATATATTAAAAAGAGAACAATATCACATGAGTTGAAATATTATTAATGTCAGTAATGAAACCTAGGGCTTTAAATTCCATCTCATTTTAATTTGAAATGTTAGTTTAGCAATCCCTAGGTTGTTAAAGGTAACAGTTGTAATGCAAAAGATAAATATAAATATAAATATACTCTTGATGAACTATTATGTAACTCATTTATTAAATTGATATGGTCTCCATTTGAATGTTTTATACAAATATACACCCTCCATATAAGTATACTAGCATTATAATACATTCATATCAATCAAATATTTAAAAGATGAAAAGATATATATATATATATAGTGTAGGAAAAAGTATCCCTTTTCACACTTAATGTGGGAGTGAATAATTAATAATAAAATGGACTTAAAGGTGCCTTATTTGGGGTGTTGTAAAGCATATCCTAACACTTTCACACTAATCTAGGGATTTATTAATTAATTGGGATTATTTATGCTTTATTTGTTCCTATTTTGCATCCACAAGCCTTATTAATTGAATCTTTTCATGGATAATCCTGACACTTATCAAATAACCAATAGTAATTCAATTTTTTGGGTCATGTGTTCCAGATATGGTGATCTGGGACTCATATGCCACCTTGGGCATATGAGTCCCACGTAGGTCTTGGGACCTAATTTTGAATTTCACATTAAATAGGACCTATCTTTGAGTTTGTGTCTCAGTTTTGAGCTGCTGGGACTCATACGTCACCTTGGGAGTATGAGTCCCACTCTAATCAGGATCCATTTTGAATTCAATTCTTGGAAGGATTTTATCCTCCTAGATCTGATGCTAGCTTTTAGTGCTATAATTTCAAGAAATTTGGCGTTAACAAGTACAAATACAAGGTTGTTTCACATAGTTTCATTCTAGAACCTCATAAGCAATCAAGAGTACTTTCATAAGAGTTCATAAGATAATTCAAGGACATTCAAGACCATTTCAAGAGAATTTAAAGGCATATTTAAATAAGATTCTTGCAGCAATTCAAGATCCATCATCATGTCAAAGGCATAGTGCATCAAGCATGTTGTTGAGCTAGTGTTGTGATGTAGTATCTAAGATCAAAGTTAAGCGTTGTCTCATATCCAATTCAAGATCAAGATCTACATTCTACATGGCCACTTCATGTTAGATTATTGATTTACATTTGAAGACATCATTCAAGGTATCATTGTTCATGTTTCATGTTTCATTGTTTCATCATAAGGTTTAATTACCTAAACGAGGTTTGACCAATGAAAACCCCTATTTCCTGATATTCAACAAGTTTCTCTCTCTCTCTACATTTGTGATTGCAGATCTAGGTGTTTTGGGGTTTGAGGATCTTTAAAAACTAAGTTGCAATATTTTCAAGTTTCATTTAAGGAAACCTTAGAGATCTCAATCTAGGGATGGAAATGAGAGAAAGAGATCTACATTAAGGTGTCCTAGGGGTGTGATTAAAGACTAAAAGGGGGTTCACCACCAAGCAAAGGCTTTGAAAGAAAGAGATGAATGTAATGTGAAAACATAACTATATGACATAGAGTATGAAACTGAAATACATAATAACAAACTTTGACCTCTAATGCTCACTGGGACTCATATGCCAGTCTGGGCAATTTAGTCCCAAACTAGGGATTTTGTGCAAAAACTAGAATCTCTCAATGACTAATCTGGATCTCCTGAAATCTGGAAGAAGGAAGTACTAGGACTCATACGCCCAAGGTGGTGATTTAGTCCTACTATTAGGGTTTGGCTAAAAATTTGGTATTCTTTGGTGATCTCTTGTAGCTTCTCTCTTGTCAAATCTCCGAGTCAAAAACCCTAAATTCTAACCTATAGGTGACTTTTTGTGATCTTGCAAGTAAGGAGACAACTTTAAAAAAATTCTTCAATCTTGCAACTTAGTCTTTAAAGATCCTAAAACTCCAAAACTCCTAGATCTGCAATCACATATGTAGAGAGAGAGAGAAAAAAAATTGTTGATTGTTAGGAAATAAAGGGTTTTCCTTGGTCAAACCCCATTTAGGTAATTAAACCTTATGATGAAACAATGAAACATGAAACATGATACATGATACATGAACAATAATACCTTGAATTATGTCTTGAAATGTAAATCAATAATCGAACATGAAGTGACCATGTAGAATGCAGATCTTGATCTTGAATTGGATATTAGACAATGCTTAACTTGGATCTTGGATGCTACATCACAACACTCGCTCAACAACATGCTTGATGCACTATGCCTTTGAAATGATGACGGATCTTGAATTATTGCAAGAATCTTCTTCAAATCTACCTTTGAATGCTCTTGAATGAATGCTCTTGAATTTCCACGAATGCTCTTGTGAACTCTTGTTAAAGTACTCTTGATTGCTTATGAGGTTCTAGGATGAAACTATGTGAAATAACCTTGTATTTATACTTGTTTATGCCAAATTTCCCAAAATTACAACACTACAAGCCGACATCAGATTTAGGAGGATAAAATCCTACCAAGAATTAAATTCAAAATGGGTCCTAATTAGAGTGAGACTCATACACCCAAGGTGGTGTATGAGTCCCTGTGGATCAAAATTGAGACACAAACTCCAAGACATGTCCTATTTAATGCAATATTCAAAATTAGGTCTCAAGACCTAGGTGGGACTCATATGCCCAAGGTGGCGTATGAGTCCCAAATCACTAGATTTGGAACACATGACTCAAAACATTGAATTATGATTGATTGTTTGATAAGTGTCAAGATTATCCATGGAAAGATACAATTAATAAGGCTTTTGGATGAAAAATAGGACCAATTAAGGCATAAATAAGCCCAATTAATTAATAAAGCCCTAGATTAGTGTGAAAGTGTAGAATACACTTTACAACACCCTAAATAAGTCACCTTTAAGTCCATTTTATTATTAATTATTCACTCCCACATTAAGTGTGAAAAATAGATACTTTTTCCTACACTACAGATCCAAGTTATAGATTGCATTTTTGTGTTGATTTACTATTTTTATTTTTTCTCCCCAAAGTGTCATTTGACTAGGATCCCCATCCTTGCAAAAAAAGGAAATATGTAGATTCACACTTTGACTTGATTCACCTAAGGGTTGTAAGAAATTTCATTGTATGGATCTCATTTCCTAGTGAATTGAGGAGAAATAGGTCCCTAATTGGTTTATCAACCCTTTTTTATTAACCACACCACCTATTTTTCTTTGTTTCACAAACATAATGCAAACATAAGACATAATCAAAACATGATGCAAAAACGATGCAAACATAATGTAAAAATGATACAAACATGATGGAGAAGCGATACAAACACAATGCTTAAAAAAAGGGGTATGCCAATCATAGACTAGAAAGCTCCACAAAATTGTCACTAGTCCATCCATACCTAAGGTGTTCATGAATCATAGGCTAACAAATTCTAATGTTGGTTAAATGACCATTGAACCAAAGCATCATAGGCTAGTAAGGTATGATAATCACTAGGTGAGCTTCGACATGAAAAAAAATAGGCTAATGAAGTGTGATATTTACTAGGTGAGTTTCTACAATAGTATCAAATGAAAAAACATAAGGGCTAGTGAAGTCCAATATTCACTAGGTGCATTCTCATGTCAACCATACCAAAATTTTTAATCCTAATAATTCTAATAAGGTACTAGATCAATATTCTAATGTAACACATCATAAAGTTCAATATGTATGAACAAAGTGAAGCATATGGGTATGTGTAGGATCATCATGGAAAAAACAAGCCCTTAAGTGACAAAAAATTCAAAAAAGTCAAAGTTAGGAAACTTGATGTAAAAATTTGAATAAGTTATCTATATTATTTCAAAAATATGTAAGAATATAATATGTATCAAATTGAATGTAGTTTCTAAACTACTAGGTTTGATTAAAAAAAAAATCTATTTGGTGAAAATTTGAAATTTCAATGCATTAGTACTTAAATTTGGGAAAAAATAAGAGTGTATTGTAGACCACCCCACAATAAAATGATAATATTTTTTATAATATTTTAGATATAAGTAGAGGACTCATGCCCCAATGTGATATATATTTTTTTTGTAATTTTTTTCCAAGTAAATAATTAATTATGAATTTTTTATTACAACTTTTAAAAAATATAAAAAACTCGTATGTCTAACCACCTTAACTTGGTCAAAACTTCATGAAATTCATTTTTTATTTTTTTAATCCTATAGTATGTGAAGCATAGAATTTGAAACATGTTTTGAATTGAAAAAATGTGATACCCTTTGAAATCTATAGATGTTTTTCAATCAACCTATCAATCAGGACTTTAGTCGTAATTCAAATAGAAAATGAATAATAATTACTTTATAAATTCAAAGTAAAGCATAATTTATATTGGTGGAAAACTGAGAATCTCCTTTAAAAACCCTTTTCGTTTCATCAATTTTGGGTAAAAAAAAAGTTGTTAGCCACATACCCATCATATTGCCACCTTTTGGCCCATCATGATCCTGCACATACCCATATAATAGAATGTATGCCCCCACCTTAAGTAATTTCTAATATCAATTGTGATAAATTTCCTTTAAGGTAGAAGAAAATGATATATGCAACATGATAAGACCATGCGAGCTTGTTGGGAAACCTTAAGCCAATGATATGTCCTTAAAAAAGTTGAATCATGGCAAGGGTTTTTCCCTAAAATAAAAACACATAATAAGACAAAAATAGTATGTAAGGTGTCCACAAATTCAAGGTCAATATAGACTAGATATAATATATAATATATAATACATGATCATACTCAAAATTGACATCATTCCCCAAATTCTTGTGGAAATACAAACAAAATGGGGGAATGACACATGTTAACAACATAAAACACTTTTAGGTCAACATGGAAGAGACCTAAATGTCTCAAGTCCTTGCATCATTCTTAAAAGGAAATAAAAGATAAAAATGTTCACAACATAAATATGAAAGGAGATACAAATAGATGAATGTCATGACAGATTTGTTTTCTTTGTATCATTGTGCCAATAAAAACAATAAGGGTCATCTAATGAAAACTAATAAAAATAAATACACACCAAGAAAAACATCATGGGACATCACATCATGTGTAAGAACACACACAATGATACACAAGAGATACCACGTGTGCAAACCAATCTAAATCAAATCATCTGCAACAGAATCTTGCTCATCATAAATGGAAGGTGGACAATAAAGTAAAGGAATTGCATCAAGTGGAGTACAAGGAGAAGCATAGGGTTCAAAAAAAATTTATTCACTCTCCTCACAGGATCTTCATGGATTCCCCATCTAAATTCATTGATTTAGAAAACATAAGATCTAATTTATTGTGGTTGTTTTATCTTCTTCTTCACTATTTGAATGTATTACAATAGGTTGCATATTAGTGCTATTAGCATGGTTGTGAGAACTATCATTTGTATGATCCTTTTTGAATCTTTACTTAGGCTAAGATGTATAATTTTTACCTTTATGGTTTGGCGAAGGTGGTAGGGTGGATTCAGGTGATGACAAGGATGGAAGGGTGGGAGATATTTCACCATTTCTAGATTGGATAGATGAATTATCATTAGGTAAAGATTTTTTTCCCTTTGGTAAGTTAGCAAACCATAGAAAAAAGTCTTCATTGATGCTCTTTTTTAATTTTGATTCTTCTCACACAAGTTTCAGCTTGTGAAGGGGCAATTAAGTTTTTTCCCAACATTGGTCCCTTTTCTTCTGAGCGAGAGGAGAAGGAGGCTTATCCAACTTGTTAAAAAAAAGAGGGGGTAAAGGAAAGGTTATATGGATTTCACAATTTGATTAAATTGGGTGTGAGTAGGAACATGTATCTCATATTAGTTATCAGTAATGGGAATAATAAGGAAATTTTCACAAGGGCTAGTATTCAAGCATAATTGGACATGATAAAATTAGGTTTTTACGCACCCAATATTAAAAAGGAATATAAAAAATATATTAAGGCGATGTAGTTTTTATATTAGTTATGATTAATCATATTCTATAGAGTTCATGAAAGGTTTCTTTGAGTTGTTCTATGATAATTTTAGTAGTAATAGAATCATATTCGATTAGCATATTATATGGTTAGATAATCATATATTACAATTCAAGAACCCATATATGTTCTACCGATTGAGTAGGCTACATATGATGGATAATATTTAATATTTTTTTGAATTTCTCTAAGGATGGCCATAGAAAAGTAGACAACGATGATGTATAAGAGATAAATAAAAGGGTTTTAACATGCAAATGGTTGAAGTATCAATATGGTGTAAATTTACTGTATTTTTCAATTATAGGAGTCCATAATGGGTCTAAGTAATGAAGTTAAGTGTATAATTTATATACCTTTTTGGTTGGTATAACAAGCTAACATTGTAAAATATTAATATTGCATTATGATAGTATCAAGTGAGTTGTACTCTTTTAGAAGCTAAAGTGTGCGTTCATAGACTATTTATACTAAGTAGATATTGTGATTTTATTCTTCAAATATGATTTTTTCTTAGAATGAGTGTGATTTAATGAATGGTATTATATAATATTAATCCCACTTGATATGTATCAACTTTTAGGAACACTATAACTCTTGGAGATACAATCATTAGTTGAGTTTTTTTACTATAATTCAAATCTAGTTCAACCAACAAGTATAGATGCATTATTTAATATTTTTCTAGTACTTATTATGTATTATTTTTGTATCATTTATTGAGTTAATATTTTTTATAAAATTAGCTATAGGGTATGTTTTTTCAATAAAATATGAATGAAGATAATAAAGAAGGAAAAAATTATTATTTGTATTCTGATGTTGAATAAACAAAGAAATAACCCTTATCATAGGTGGAAAATACATTGAGAATCTTATGAGGTAAAATTTTGATCTTTGAAAATGGTTTAGAAAGTACACCTAATGAATAAATATAATTTTTAGTTATTTGAGGACTTTGGAACAAAGGGGAATTCTTCGTTTCAAGTATTTTAAATTAATTTCCCTTTCCATTTGTTTATAAATTTTCTCATGTATTTGAGTCTCTATGTTAGTATTGATCCAAGTGTATTGGAATGTATTATGATATGAAATAACACCCTTTTAAATTTTCTTATAATTAAAAAAAAAAAATTAATGACTTTCCATAATCATATTGTAAGAAAAATATAAGTAAATTCATAAAGTTAAAATATTGAACTAAATACTATGCACTTAGCGTCATATGTTTTCCATTACTCAAATTTGAAGGAATGGGCAATGATGTTATATTGCTTTTTATTCCAAAATAATATCATTTATTCTCTTTTTCATTATCCAATTATTTTAAGAAAATGAGGATATATTTAAGCTTCCTTATTGTCTTCTCTTTTACAAAATAGTTTCACATTTTCCTTTTTGAAATTATTGATATTTTTTCATTTTTACTTTATTTAAATATTAAATATTTTACTATTTTGAATTTTAATTGTAATTAACTTGTAATATCTTCATTTCCTTACTTTTTATTTAACTTCCCTTGTTATCTTAATGATCATGGTGTAATCAATGATAGTTAAGAAAGCTAATCTTCATGATTTTTAAAGAAAATATAATATGACTTTTTACTAAAATAAAAATGTTTAGCCCATATTTTCCTACCATGGGCCTCAAAAATTGTAAGGGAATTCCATTTTATTTTTATTGCATAATTAACTAGTGTATGCTAATCAATCACCAAAATTTGAAATGAAATTAGGAAGCAAGAATGTTAATATTTATAGATTTGAAATACTCAATCTTATAAGTTGAATTTATCCATGTCTTAGTTCTTGATTATTGTCAGTACTCTCTACTTGTGTGTTAAAAAATAAAATAATATAATTATTTAATCCACCACCAACACCTCCTATCAAGGCCCAATCTAATGGTTGAAGGTAAATTTTGACCAATAAAAATAAGACAACTATTTACCACTTCAGATAAGGATGAGGTGCAAAATTGCTATTGACTATTTGTCGATACTGTGTGAGTTTTGTTTTTGTTTTAGTGCTTAAACTTTATATATCACTTCAATTGATTTATTGAATGCTCATTCAAGTACTCCAATGAACCTTGGCAATATTGATAATTACATATCCCATGGAGAAATTTTGAACCCTTACCTACTAATCCATTGTAGATATTAGATTATATAATTTCATAGCTGGGCACAATTTTGTGGCAAATAAAATCTCTATGACCAACGATGATTGTGTTTATTAATCTTGGATATTATTAAAGAGATGTACTATAATTAGTTACTACATAGTGTAAGGAGTTCCTTTTAAGAAAAAAAGGGTAGTGATAAATTTCATCCACTACATCATTATTACACTAAATTCAACCAAGTGAGAAAGGGGGTATTAGTGTCATAAATCCCTTTTACAATTGTTTTTATTACAACCAAGTGGATTATGAGGGCCTTGAATGGAAATTATCTTTGGAAGCAATTTTTTTTATTCTATACAAGTTCCTACTATTGATCATTCTTATAACTTGATTAAATAGAATTGAAAAAATATAATTACCCCATACTTAATGTCTTGGTTTCAAAACCATTTGATAGTATCCACAAGCCTTAGAAAGTTGTCTCCCAATAATAAACTTGGTTCAACTAGTCTCTTAGCCAGGCCTACACCACCTCTTCCATATTGTGGAGTAGACTTGATTTGGTGGAAAATAGGATCTTTCCCAAATGTGTGTGCAAATGAGATGGACCACTTACTTTCCAAGCATAAAATCACTTCAAATATGCAAAATAAGATGCTAATAACAATTAGAAATGTAATCTAACTTTTATAGAAACTATGGGGGATGTTTTTAGAGCATAAAAAGTTATGTACTTGGCTAGAAAGTTGTTGTTTTTGAGCTATGGAGGACTCATTCGCCTTCATAGGTGAATCATTCCTTTTAGGATTTCAAAAAACTGATTTCAGGATCCTATACCTTGATGTCTTCACTCTTGAAATCCCAGTTATCAAGTTTTGGAAGCCTATAGTTAATTATGTAGAGCTCTTTCTGTGATCTTGCACTTTGAATAACAGCTTTTGTAACTTTGCAACTTTGACAACTTTGCTCCAAATCTTGTTGAACTTGATCTTCAGCCTATAAATCTACAATCACACACTCAAGGGAAAGAATTTTTTTTATTTCTTAGTGAATGAGGGTTTGCCTCAGTCAGACCCCTTGCAGGTAATTAAACCAAATGATGAAATGAAGGAATGAAGCATGAACATGAAATAATATAATTAATATCACCTTGGATGATGTCTTGTGAAGAAAATTTGAAAAAAATCATGGAGTGGCCATGAATAATGTAGATCTTGGATGTAGGATGATGCTTGTAAATGGATCCTCAATACAATATTAACTTCTTAACTCAACACACACATGAATGTATTAAACCCTTGACATGATGATATGACTTTGAATTGCTACAACAAACACTTGAAATTTGCCTTAAAATGCTCTATGCATGCTCTTGAAATACTCTAGTAGACTCCAACTTGCTATAACGATGCTCTTGTAAACTTGCTAGGAGAAACAATGTGAATTAACCCCTTATTTATACTAAATTGAGAGATTAACCCTAAAATTCAAAGAACTAAGGCCGACACCAAATTTGGAAAGAAACATAATTAAATTCCCACCAGAATCAAATTCAAAAATAGGGGTCTCATTAAGGGAGGACCCATTCACCACCAAAGGTGAATGGGTCTTGGCTAAGTTTCCAAGATGAAGCTTCGGGGAGCTGAAAGAAGGCCAAAAACCTATTCCAAATCAACTAAGAAAGGGGGTCCAATTAAGGGAGGACCCATTCGCCATCAAGGGTGAATGGGTCTTGGCTCAACTTACCAAGACCAAACTTTTCCCAATGAAATAATTTGATATTTAATTTATAATTGTCAGGATAGAACTTCGAGAGGTGTCAAAATTAAGGCCTAAAAAGGGGCTTAATAACTCCACTTAACCACAATGAATTAGGACCACCTAGATAAATGTACTATTTCTCACTAATTCTCTTCCTTCCTTTGTAGTCATTCTTTGGAACTTAGCTCTCATTTCATTCAAAACCTTTGTCTGGATGGTGGTGTTAGACAATTCTAGATGCAGACTTCTTTCTATGGCTAGGCTATTGAAATATTCATCTCTCTTAGCCCTATATGCAAATTCCATAAAGGCTTGAGATTTTACAAATGAGTCATCATCCAAAAAACTAGTACATGCTTCCACCCGCATATCATCTTTTCCATTGAGCCTAGTGATATTAGCATTACTCAACCTCATACCTAATTGTTGTGTCACCCTCATTGTTGGTGTAGAGGGCGTCCCTTTTGATGGCACTTTCAAATTTTGCAAAATCTAAAGTGCTCATATTAAAACCCTAAGAATTGTTGCATCTGATGGAGGGTTCTTATATAAGGTTTAGGGTTTTGTTCATTTTAGTTGCTTAGCATTCTATTTTTGTTGCTAATTGTGTATTGCCTATTTTCGGTCACAAAAAAATTTCATGTTTATTAATGTCATCATGTGACTAGCCCTTCTCGTGTCTAGGTTTGAATTGCCTGTCTCTTATAGGGTTAGGGAAAGGATCTTTTGACCTTTACATCCTTTGTATTGTGTGATTTAGAAGTCTTGAGCCTACTATTCTCATGTCATCCTAGAGGATTTCCCCTTTTTAGAACAACTTAAGTGCATGTGCTCAAAAAATTTCCACTTTTAATTCATGATGGCCCTCATAACTTTATCGCTTATCGCTGATTTATTCATAGGTTCACACCTTGAATTAGCAATGAGCGATGGAATGATGTTTTCCTTTGACATCGCTCATCGCTAATGACTTTTGAGACTTCAAATTTGTAATAGTGATGAGCGATGCTTCTGGCCTTGTGTTCTTATTGCCCATCGTGGATGGTCATGAAAAGATAAACTTGAATTAGTGATGAGCGATATGATGTGATTTCCTTTATATCATGCGATCACATATATGTTTTAAATATAATTCTCACATTAGCAACACATGATGAACCTATAAATGTTGTAAATCCTCTCATCACTAATTTCTTGTAAAATATATAAGGATAATTAGTGATGAACAAAGGCCTTATGTTATATCGCTCATCCCTCATTCATTTCAGAACTTGAGTTTTGAATTAGTGATAAGTGATGGGTGTCCTCTAAAAGGATTTTATTTCGCAAATTTGATATGATCTTATGAGCGATGTCTTTTGTGCCATTTATTTTATGTAGGTGCACATGTCTAAAATATGGTGCCTCCACAACATTTCTCATTGTCGATAGGATCCTAGGTGCAAAGTTTGAATTAGCGATGCTCGATGGAAGGATGAATGTGACCAAAGTTCATGCCACATAACTAGGAGCTAAAGATCATTGCAAGGATGTTTACATCACTGATGGAGTCGGGCGAGGATGAAGTAAATCAGTGACAAGCGATGACCATTAATGAAAGGGGAAACGTGGCAGGATCCTGGGGATTCTGCATAAAGCAAGAAGGAAAGCAGTGAAAGGAATGGAGAACCGTTGATAAAGTTTTAAAGCAGGATGATCCAAAGGACTAAAAATCATCCATGAATAACTTCATCACT
Organism: Sequoia sempervirens; assembly: GCA_007258455.2. Classification (NCBI taxonomy): domain Eukaryota; kingdom Viridiplantae; phylum Streptophyta; class Pinopsida; order Cupressales; family Cupressaceae; genus Sequoia; species Sequoia sempervirens. The sequence continues at coordinate 431,807,539 of VDFB02271358.1, read as the reverse complement.
AAGTGCACCCTAAAATTTTGGGAGGATCAATGATGAAGCATATAAAGAAAGTTTTTCTCTAAGAAAAAATGGTCCTATGTACTTTATCAATATTAATGAAAAGCATGGATTAGGTTGGCGATACATGCTAATTGTCAGATCACATATGATTAATCAAGGTTAGAGAAGAATGTGGCAACATTTGAGATAACATCACTGTTTTCAAGGAGCAAGTTGATAATGGTTGAGAAACGATGCTCATGGCCACCTTAGGTGAAATTTTAATTGCCCTAAGATGAACAACCCAAATTTAGATCCAAACTAATAAGTTACCAATTCACTCATGCAAGGAGTTCTAAATCATTAATTCTCAATACTCGAATTTTCTATTTAATGCAGGTTGATTGTTGTTTATTCACACTATATTTTCAGTCTGCAGTGTGTGTGAGGCAAAGTGTGAAGTAGGGTAAAAGATTACTGATCTATCTTAAGTTGAATTTTCTCATCTTGAGTAAGTTGGTATGAAATTGGGTTCTCTGGTCTATTTAAGAATTCTATTGCTTGAACCAGTTGTAATTACTGGGGTTGGGGTGTTTCTCCTATGGGTCTTGAGTAAAAAATCCTTTTAATTATCACTCTTCTAGTTCTAACGAAATGGGAAATGTTGGTGCAAAAATTCTGCTTGTTAGGAGGTCTAGCCAGATAATTGTGTTTGAGTGCCATGAAGACATGACTGAGCAGGAAGCCACGGTTTCCCATGAGATTTCAAAGGGAAAAAGGAGGGCTAGAGGCCATAAGAATAAATCAATTGTGCAAAGTACTTACCACTTGAGGAATAGGACCCTTCTAGGAGAAGTGGTTGAATTCAAAGGCAAGGAACTGGCGCAAGCCAAGAAAAAAGAGAAAATTCATAAGACCCACCTAGGAAAACACAATTCTCCCATTATGCTTTCTGACACTCCTTCGGATGTTGAAGCTAATACTAACTTGGATTATGGATAGTACATTTGTTCTCTGGTGCCATATGGGAGCTCTAAGGATGATGTATTGGTAATCCCTCCAATTTCATCAAGGACAAAGAGCAGTTGAGAATTTTTGGATGTTGACGACTTTGAATAGGGTCATTGCCTTGTTTTAGTTTTTTATGACACCATGGTCTTTGCATAGGAGGTATTTGTTTTCATGTGTCCATGGTTTGTCTTTTTCTTTCTCATGCTAATGTGGAAGTCTTTGAGAGGATATGAATGAAATATTTTTTGTTTCAAACAACAAATGTTGTGACAGTGACCATTGGTATCCTACACATGTTTTTTGCCTTTTGTCCTCCCATATTCTCAAATGATTGTTTATGAAACCGCCTAAGAGTTCTTCGAGGAGTCAGTTAGAATTAGGTTTTTGAAATGAAATTGTAATTTAGACGGGTGTTTGTTGCTCCCCTGCTTATATAAAGGGGATTTCATGGCTAAAAGAGGAGAGTTCAAAATTTTGAGTCTAGACATGGTCATAGTAAATACTATGCTCTAAAAGCATAATAGAATGTAGATGGATACTCTAGTAGATATATCAAAAGCAAATTTAAGATGAAAGTTATACTGTAGATGAATCTTAAATATGGTTTTACAATGCAATATTAGAAACGAAGAAGAATTTTAGTTTCAAAATGTTGCTCTCTTATGTATTTTCTTCCAAGTTATGAATGAAGTTAATGAAAATTTCATTTGTCTTTTTGTCATGTGCACAAAATGGATGAATTTTTTTTATGCTTTAGTTCAATGAATTGATTAAATGCTAAAATGAGCTCATTAGTTTGTGAGAAAAGGACAGAGGATTTAGTAAGGAAGTGATATTTTGCAAACACAATGAGTTAGATGTTACAAAGTAACATTCTAATAGTCAATTAATTTTTGAAATTCAATCAGAATTGTATTACCGATTGATTACCAATTATAACTCTTTTCTCCCTTAGATAAAGCACTAATTTTTTTATTAGTTTATCTTGTAGTCAGTTGAGCTAGTATTGAATTGGGCCTAGGATTCAAGATGAAGAATGATTCACAAAATAATTTAAACTACATCGTCCCAACTTCAAGTATGTAAACACACTCCTTGAAATAAGTAGCACTTCTATCTAAGGTTTGTTTAGCCTTTGATAAGGTGATTTTCATGAAATAGTGCATTTGTGTGAAGAAATACTCTTGACCTTGAAACATAGATTTTTGGAATCTTATGGACTACTCTTACCCTTTTAGGGTTCTTCACCTAAAAGGAGAGAGATAGGGCCAAAAATGCTAATGTATCACTCAAATTAAGATGTGTGTGATGTGATGTTATGTAAATGAACTTAACCAAATGCAAATGACTAATCTGAATGACCTCAAATGAATGCAAAAGTGCAATTACAACTATGTTTGAAAACACATTGTGATATGCAAACAACTATGTAAATGAAGAAATTATGTAGAACATAAAGAGATGGGATGAAACAGAGTGCACTTGGGAAAAGTGTGATGATTCTGGAGTGTTATGGATGTTGATGAAATTCACTAATTTTTCACAATGGGACTCATTCACCTAGGGTGGCGAATCAATCCACCTACTAGTGAAAAACTATCGAGAGTTGATTTTTGTCTGTCGGGATCTGAAATCTAATAAAACTTAAGTTTCCAATACTAAAGTGGGACTCATTCACCACAGGTGGAAAATATTTCCTCCCCTAAATTCCAGAAAAACTAGGAGACTACTTTGCAACACCAGATCTAAGAATGTTTGCTTGTTGGGTTGTCGAAGTCAAATCTACAAAAAATGGACAAATAACTCTCTCCAAGCTTGATTTTGACTTAAGTTGACTTGAAGCACCTAGTTGACTTGAAAATCACTCTTCAACACCTAATAACCTATCAAATCTACAAATAAACAAGTAAAAGGGGGAAATTATTAGGGGTTAGTGAATAGGGGTTTGCCTTGGTCAAACCCCACTTTTGGTAATTAAACCCTTAAAAAGATAATGAAATCAAAGAGAAAAATAAACTAATAACATGCAAGTGCTATCAACTCACCTAACTCTTGATGTTACAAATTTGAAGTAATGCCAATGGTAGCTTCAAAGTGCTTGAATAGTGCTTGAATTGTTGATGTAAAATGCTTGAATGCTTGAATGAGTGAAGAGATTGTGGGATATGTAAAAAGAGGAGAAAATCACATATTTATACAATTCTTGTGCCTTAGTATCCATTCCTACCTCATCACAGCCAAACATCAAGTGATTTTGAATAAAATCCCAAAAGGAAATTTGAAATATTTTGAATTTGGGGCCTCAGGGGACTCATTCACCACCCATGTCGAATGGGTCCCACCTAAGACCTAAAAACATGTGTCAGGAAAAATGTTGTGTTTAATATTATTTGTTGAGATAATATGCAAAAAATACACTTAATTAATTCATATGAGGGCATAAAGAGACAAAATAAAGCATGAGAAGGGTGTAAATAGTGTTCAGATGTGCCTTGAAAAGTGTGAAGGCTTGTTACAAGACTTTACAACACTTCATAATAAGACTTGTTGATGAGTGAAAAGGTGATTTTTAGGTGAATTGCATTAAATATAGTCTAGAAGAATGTAGAAATGTCTTACAACACTTCACAACACCTTCACAAGATGTCGTTCTTTAAGTTTTAATACCTAAATAAGCATGTTCAAGCCATGATACAACATAAAATCAAAGCAACATAGTTCCAAAACCATGAAACAAGACCTAAAAGGCCATGAAAATGACAAGGGACCATTTTTCTACGACACAAACTTAAAGTGAGATATTATTCAAGTATGCATGGGATTACCCTCCCTAGGTCTCATAAAGCTTGAAGAGAAGAAGTGAAGTACTAATTACTTTACTTAGGTGTTAGTCAATCCTCAACTTCGCTGATAATTGAGTTGTGGCAATCTCATAGGTTTAGATTGAGATTAAGTTTGGTTCTAAAAAAATAACCAACACCTTGTTGTATCTCCTGCTCAAATACCCAAATGTCATCATTAGACTCATCATCAACATAGTCCACCAAACCAATTACCTCAACCTTGTGCTTCTTCAACGGTGGTTCTTTTTATCGTGTTTCACTTTGTGGTGGAACATCAATCTCCACAATTTCAGGCTCTACTAGCCTTGGAGGAGATGGTGGTGATACTTGTGGCATAGGAGAGGGAAGCTTTTGCTCCTCTAGATGGGAGGAGGCAAGAGCTACATCATTCTTCTTTTCCTTATTCCTTCTCCTTACAAAGAATTTTATTCTTGGTTCTTTAGGGGCTTGAGATGTAAATTTCTCTTCCAGAGCAGGGACTTCTCTCTCACCTTGCTCTTCTTCAATGGGGGCTTTCCCCTTATCCTTACTTATCACCGCTTTAGATTCAAGGTGGCCCACTATTGTCTCAAAATTTTGGGATGCATGATCCACCTTTTGCATTAGATTTTCAATCTTTGGGAGAACCTTGAAGCCAGGTTCTTCTTTCTTTATCTTTCTCTGCATCTTATTGAAGGCAATCCACCTTGCTTTTCTTTTTTCTTGTTCCAAAAGGTTAAACACATTTCTTATCACATCCTTTGGACATTGGAAAATATGCACAAAATTATAACTCTTATTCCTTTCCTTTAACCAGGCCATAAAAACTTCGGGATCATATCAGACCCTCTCCACCGATCTTTGCATACGGTACGCTTTGAGTATATCAAGTATTTTATTCCAACCTCCTTTCGTCATTACAAAACCAAAAAAGTGTGTGTACAAAGGAAAGAATATTCCTTTTCCTTGATTCAACAAATTTTCATTTTCTACACTTCCCAATTGCCACATCACCTTAAGGAAACCAATTCTCTTCGGCACAAATCTTGGTAGCAAGTTAGGTGCAACCATGGAACCATGCACTCTTAAAATAGTGTAATCAGGATATGGGATGGCATCTCCCTAATTGTGATCAACTCCCAACTCAAGCCTTCTTTCATTGGGTCTTAAGAAGTCATGTAGGGCTATGGGAATTCTAGGTATATTCACAATTAAGGCTCTCTTCAGTTCTGAAGAAACAAGTTCTGAAATGTCACATAATCATATGTCCTATCATCCTTGTCTAAAACAATAGTCCAACACTGCATAGGCAGATCCAAGTTACCCTCCTTCCTATCCAAAGTCATATTATGCCCAAAGTAAGGTGCATCTTGGAAGAGAAACATATGCATCAACAATGAGTACCAACTAAACCTTACTCCCAACTCACCCTTCTTCAACCTTATCAAACCTTCATGAATTCTTTATGAAAGAAACCCCACATAATCATACATTGTGCAATATTGGGGGTGTTGAGTATGGGTTTCCATGTACATCCATGCCATTGGCATTCCCGTGACAGGATCATAACCAATTATCTGACAAATGGAGTAAAAGATTTTTTGGAAGTAGGAAACAAAATAACTAACAGGGAAAGGATCCATATCATGTTTCCCTATTGTAATCCTTCAGTCTACAATTTCTGCTAGATATCTTGGTAGGATGTGGAATTTGAATGCAATCTTAGTTTTATCATATTCCTCCTTAAGAGTGTTCTCATTTATTTTATGCATTTCATCACTCCACCTAGTGAGTTTGAAAACACGAGCCAATTCTTCGTTGGTGACTTTGACCATTTCATTCCCATCATATGTTCTTATAGTTCTTGTAACTGGGTCATAATTGGTGGCCACTTCTTTATATGCAAGTCAACATTCATGTAAACATTGGGTACAATCAACTTCCCTAGGTCACAATTACAAGGGTTACCCACTAGAATACCCTTTTTTATTCTTGAACCAACCATAGAATAATTCCCACCTAGAATAAGGTAATTTAGCATCCTTAATAAAATTGTTTTTGTCAAACAAACCCTCAACTACCTATGTACCTCAGAGAATTAGTTGACCTTTAGGTTTTTCATTGGTTGAGGGTGGCAGCTGGTTAGTAAGGTCTTTACTTAGAGGCCTTTTGGGAGCATAAGCTTCCCCTTTAGATGAGGGTGCCTTTAATTGTGTTTTAGGAGCCATGATATAAGGTATTACAAAATAGGGTTTTTGGTTTCTTGGCACAAGACTTATGGCTTATATAAGGATTTTCCATGAATTATGACAATGCAAAACTAACAAGTTCTCTTTTATGAATGTGAAACCTTAAAATGCTAAACCAAGAAAACCCTAACTAACTTAGAGATTTAGGAGACTGTAATAAATCAACAATTTTGATGGGAGGGTAGTAATTTACTTAATGGTTCGTTTCACAAGTTGACAACCTTAGCTCTGATGTAAAAAAATATTGAAAAACTGTAGCATGAGCTCCTTGAATGTGTAGAATATCCTTCACAATGTTGAATTATGCTTTCAAGATAGGTATTAATAACTATTCAACCTCTTGCATCAGTAGCTTGACATCCTTTTAGCTATTAAGGCTCACTAATGTGAACCAGAATGGCTCACTTTCCCTCAAATTAAGTTTTGAATGTCAACCATCGATCACACGAGCATGTTAGCTGATGGATGATCCAGATTTAGTCAACTTGATTTGAAAATTCTAACTGTACACAACCGCAATATTCACCAAATGACAGAAAGCCACATGGAACCACTTGCTAGTGGTATGCAGGCTCCACCATTTCTTTGTTGCTGCAGCCAAGATCCACATGTCTTCTTCCCCTCGCCCCCATGAGTCATAACCCATGTGCAATTTTCATCAATGGGGAGATAGGGAAGGGTCAATATTGTTGAAAATGGAGGTAATTATGTAGCTTAATACTTTGTAAAACTATTATACTGTAGATCTAAATAAGTGTTCTTTGTTACAATTTCTTTGTGGATGATTATCTATTTAAATTCATTTTACCATTTGTAGAAATAGACAAAAAATTGTAGAAGAATAAGACCAGAAGATAGAAGTGACACAACATATACCATGGAGAAACCCTTTTGGGAAAAAACTCCGCCACCAAAATCAATAGTGCTTGTATTATTTAACCTTAGAACAAGATTACAATAATTCTTTACCAATCATTCCTTGAGATGCTTCTTCTGCCTTCAACAATTCTTCTTCACAACTTGTAATAAAATCTGATAGAACTCTCTTCAACTTGCTGCAATTTATAGACAATAGTGAGCCTTGTAAACTCCAAAGAGTTTACAATTACAAAGCACAAATCTTATGTCACAAAACCTATGCCTATTCTTTGCAGATAGAGTTCTTCGGTGAAAAACAATGTCAAACCAAGTCCATCATTCTGGGCATCCAAAACTGAAGTCCTAACTCAATGTTGATTACAAAGATATTGTGTAAGCTTCTCCTCAAATTTGGCACCCAAGAATGGGCCCACTTAACTCAGCCTTATAAAATATCTTATCATGCAAAAGTGTTAACTCCAAGATGCCAACTTGGGTGCCCAAGGTGGGTCCAAGTCAATCTCTATTAACTAAAACATATCTCTCCACCATTCATGCAAATATCATGCATGATTGATCATCCCCACTTAACTGAATGTATTACCTATTACCTGTCATGCAACTCAAGTCATTAGTCATGCATTCCAAGTCAACTGAAGTCAACTAGCATTGAACTGAAACTAACTACATGCAACTAAAGATAGCTGAACCGAACTGATACTGTACTGTACTGAACTGAACTGAACTAAATTGATACTGAATTGAACTGAACTAAACTAAACTAAACTAAACTCCATGCATGTAAACATCAATTTCTAACTTCTAGGATCTTTACATGCATTATTAAAGTTTTATCTTTTCTTGAGATAGTTAACTTAACTCAAGGTGGGTTTCACCTTCTGTGTGGGTGCCCCATGTACTCCTATTTTATAGGAGCTTTTCTTGGGCATCTGCACATGTTCCTATCATTTAGAATTAATTACAAATGTTAATTTACATGTTCATTTCATTCAAATTTAATCTCTTTCTAATCCTAGTGTTGGGGAACACTTTCCAAGGACTTAGGAGATACATGAAATAATGTTTAGGATTGCAATTAAATGACATCTTATTCCCAACAGAGATTAAACCTCTCAGCTTCTATATACACACTTATTAATTCAGAACCATTGCTCACAACTTTATTCTTCTTACACCATCAATGACCCAGATTAAAAGATATTCAAACATGTGCATTATATCTTCTTTAGTAATGCACACTTTATTCTCCATGCCCCATGTTGACATATTTAATTAATACTCACCCTTGCTCCAATGCTTCCACACCCTCTGGGTTATTCCACATAGCAATTTCCTGCCTCCCCATTGAGAGTCAATCAGTAAAGGTGGGACCCATATGGGATAGTAGAGAGCAATCAAGATTGATCCACATCACCCGTTATCGATCGTTGATTCACTTAAAAGCCCTGCGATGTTGACCGCTTGAAAACACTGGGCCCATTGCTAGACTAGACACGCGACAACCACCTGTCAACCTGTGTGATTATTTTTATGGGAAAGAAAAACAAATGAGCACTAGGGGAACAACCCAGATGAGGCCACATCATTCAATGACCATTGTTGATTTCCTCTTAAAACCACCTGCATGCCTTAACAAAGACATCAAGACCGCCAATGTACAAGACACATGGCTTACGCTCGTGAGCCTGTGAGAATAAAATAATAGGCAATGAAATGTAACAGGCATGTGGGGAACGGTGGCAATTCATTTGCATCAATTGAATGATAGTCAGGGATCCTCATATTTGCACATGCCAAAAATGTTAATCTTAAAAGAGGGACCCGACTAGGTCAACAAGACCACAACCCATGAGATAAATGAATTAAGGCTCAAACAAATTTTATTAGGAAATATTTAGCCCAACTTAGGAAGAATTAAAATAATGGCCCAAAATATGACAATAGGTAAAACGAGACCAAAGGGCCTGTTATTTCATGCGTTTCGATGGCACACAATATGACTTAAAAGATCGAGAACTGACAATAAGGGGTCAACAAAGAATTAAAACCTTGGTGAGGATACACTCTTAAGGGGTTTTTCAAGTAGGATCTTAGGTAAACTAAAACCCTTAAACAATGACAAGAGACAAAACACTAAGTCCTTAGACACAAATCTAACCCAAAAATAAGCAAGATTTGGAGATGGAACATGAAAATTTTAGGGACCATTCCATCAGAAAGTATCTTTCAAATAGCCACATTACCCCTTCCTATGACTCCATAATTGGCCTCGTTGAGGAAGTTCCAAGGCAACAAGAAGATTTTTGTACTTCACCCATGGATCCTACAACTTGTGAAGATTATCCTATCAATGATACATCATCTACCCAAGAGTCATGCCAAGAAGATAGTTTGGAGGATAACAAGAGTTGCTATGAACTAAGTCAAGATCAAGATACGATTTCCCCACCACATTTTCATGAGATACATAATTATTTCTAGTCTCTAATTAATATTTGCTCAATCGCAACTCATGTTGAAGAGATAAATTCCTCAAAGAATTATCATGACTTGATGAGTATTCTCCAATACTTCTAGAATTTCAAGGACACACGAGATTCCACCAATGAGATGGTTTCTTTGGATGGACATATAGACATTCTCCATACAAAACAAGAGTCTCCCACTCTTGATGTTCCCACATAAGAGCAAGCAACAGTCGAGATTCTTGATTATTACAGTGATTGTGCATCATCGACATCTTATGAATCAATACTAATATCTTTTGAAGCAGAATAAACAAATACTTATATCATAGAATCATAACAAACAGTTAATACTCTTGAATAGTGGGAACCCATAGCAATAGCATGTGTTCATGAAAAGTCATATTCAGTGGCTATGGATCAGAGGATATATTATCAGGGCAAAGGGTTCTAGGTATTATTAATACCTTCACAACGCTGGGGGCAATCTTGTCTAATGTAAATGTCATCATGAGGGGCACAAAGGATCCTTATGATGAAAATACTTTCAACACTACAACTAGTTGTATCATGAATCGTCATCCACCCATCATCTCATACACAAAATGGGACCAACGTAAAAAGAAAGATTCCTATCAAAGCAAGGATAAGATTTCCAAAGAAAATAAATTAGTAAAGCAACAAGGACAAAGTAAATACAAATGGATACCAAAGAATACAAAAGAAAATAATCCCAATCATAATCCATTAGTCAAAGAAACTATGGGGCAAAGTCAAAAAGGGAAAAATATCCACCAAAGATGTCCTCAAGTACCAAAGCAGGCTTCTCAAGCAAGGAAAAAAATCAAGTAGTTGGTCCTAATTCCACACAAAGCTCCATTTCCACCCATTATCGCTCATATTCCCAAGTTTGGAGAGTCAAAAGTTCCAAACCATTGACTAATACATCTCATATTCCTTCATGCATGACATGTTGTACACTCCATCCATGATATCTAATTCTCACATTGACTATGTGTTGGAAACTACTCTTCGTCATAAGGATTCTAAAAGCACTTTATTGCAATGTGCATACATGGACAAGAATAATTTTAGTACCGATAAGGTAGATCATAATTCTTCAAAGTTGCATTCAAGTGCTCGTATCTTAGCAAAACAACTTCTTCAAGAAGGATATTGTTGGCATGCTATGGAAATGGCCTCTACATCAGTACCACTAGGTGATTCAACATGAGGGTAAATTTTTTTAAAAATAAATAAAAAAGAAAATAGTAAAAATAAAATTGTCCTCTAGTGAAAACCACATGGGCGGAGCTTTGGGAAAGTATTATGATGAAAACCTAGCAAAAAAGCATCATGAGTAGGATCAAGCATCATATGAAACTTTTCAAGTGAAAGCATCTTATCCCCTTATGAAAAATCCAGTGTTTCCTCCATCTATCTAATCCATCTTTATCCAAATCTTCTAGCATATCTTGATCTCGACAAAGGTTCGATGTATACTTTGATTTCACTCATGACTAAAAGAATTTTGACATGGTCTTTACCATACATCCCGTGTTGTCCTATTGCATGTCAAAAATATTCACATGGTTTTCCATCGATATCTTGATTTGTCCATTGTGTTATGAAACATTGCTAGACACTAGAGGTAGGTTCTTGCACTCTCGTTTTTGAATAACTCTTGATCCATGTCTTATATCTCACAAACATGATATCAACATCGTGATTTAGGTATCATTTAAGTTAGAAAAATTCAAAAACATTCATAAATCTTAGAAAACACAAAAACATTTGAAAATTTGAAAATCAAAACATTGTAAAACAACCCAAAAATTCCCAAAATAGCCTCAAAACACCAAAAACATTGAAATATTCTGGAAAATCCAAAACCACCCATCACATTTCGCTTTCACTCATAATAAACTTCCATCCGCAATAAATTGATCGTCATCTTCAACCTTTGGTAAAACAAGTGGAAATAAGTGTAGCAAGTCTGTAAAGTGTGAACTTAAATGTAAAGGTCTTGAGTCTAGGGCAACAAGTCAACAAGTTGGTTAACTTTTAATATTGATAGCCCATCATCCAATTAGTTCAGAAATCATTAGATAATCATGTCCTAGGACGCATCCTTCCTACAATGGACATCAACATCAGGCATCACCTTAGTTTTAGTCTTGGCTAGAGATATGAAGAAGATTAGGTTGTTTGTTTACTTGATCTTTTCTTATGATTTAGATCTTATTGTGCTCATTCCTATGACCTCTTGATGAGGTCTATCAAAATAATTTAGAGAGAAATGAATGGGGCATTGATCATTATCTTTCATTTGTTGTGCTTTTTGTATGTTCTTATAAAATACCCTTTGCAAATACTTACTTTGTTAGGTGTGTATGGAAGGTGTTTTGGGAAACTTGTTGACTATTACATTGTTAGGTTATACCTCTTTGTGTTTTGGTCCAAGATATTTGAAACTTCTAAAGTACATCCTAGCAAGGTTTCCATATGTCAGGTGTGCACAAGAATACTTCTATCTATATGTTGACTCAAAGTCCATTGCACTAGATACAATGCCATCCTGGTTATCCATACCATGATGCATCACGTCTATGTGTTTTATCAAACACAAGGAATAATATGTCTTTAATATTCCAATCCCTATAACAAGAAAATCATCATCTCTCATCACCATATCTAATAAAGTCTCAAGGAATCATAGACTTTTTGGACTTCGAAATCAATCTCGCAATCAATGGTTAATCCATCCATCTTATTCTTCTTATTCTTCTTTACTAACAGTTCTATCCAAGTGTCGAATATGTGTGATATATCAAAATATACATGAGGCTACCCATGGCTAATGACTATCTATACATCATCAGATCTATCTACATTAGACATTTTCAACTTTCTAGTCATCTTTAAGTTGAATTGATCGTGAACCTTTGTTGTGATCTTGACATGGAAATTAAATTTTTTGCCAGATCTCTTAAGGGGTTAGTGTAGTAGCCTAATTCCTTTTGCTGGGGCAACAATGGAGCATCCAAAACAATAATAAATTTTGAAATTTTGATCTTGGCATCAATGTTGATCTTGAGAAGCATTGGTCTTTGAACCAATGTAACAAGCACCTCACTTCAAAGAGGGGCAAAATGTAGACACTTTAAATCATCCCTGTTATGAAATAACTTGCACAATAGAAGAATATGATATGAAATATGCTACAAATACTTGATAATAACTGAGAATAACAAGCCACTTTGAGTGGGAAAACCTCCAAATATCTCTAATGAGAACACACTTCACAACTTGATGATGAAATAAGACTCACAACCTCCTATATATACCTATTTATGCCAAGGATATCACCAGGCTGACTTAGACACACCTATGTAAGACATAGGCCGACCAAAACAACTAAATAACAATATACTAATCATAATATGACTTAATAGAGAGTTAATATAGCCACAAGCCAACTATTCATAACCTGATGTACACTAATATTAAGGGTGTAGCAATCCCAATTGATATTACACATCTGAATATGATTCTAACACCATTTCCTCGTAAATCACCTCTTTTCTGGCTATTTAATTAAATAATCTAATTGTTTAATTAAATTTATCATTTTCTCCTATTAATCAAATAATCAATTTTTTTGGATTAATTCACCCCCCTTCTTACTAATTTTCATCCCATTTAATTAGATAATCTAAATTATATTTTTTTTAATTAAAAATCCTATGTCTTCTCATTTGATTAAATAACTCTAATTATTTAATTAAATGTCACATTCCTCTTAAAACCCCTAACCCACCTAATATTAATTAATTATGAATTAATTAACCTTAAACCAGGTCTGCTAGTCTTCATTAGCCAATCCTCTAGCTTTTAACCCCACCAAGGTTAAATAAACCTGACTCATTAACCCACTTGCACAAGTAATTAATTTCCTCAAATTAATTAAATGGTTGTTTTCCTCACAAAGGAATATTCCTCCATTTACTCCCCTCATTGACTTTCTCTCCCCAAGCCTTAAATGCTCTTACAAGCCATCATGTCTCTTACAAGAGCATTCACTTCTCCTACAAGCCATCATGTCTCTTAAAGGAGTATTCACTTTTGTTACAAGCCATCGTGTCTCTTAGAGGAGCATTCACTTATGTTACAAGCCATCATGTCTCTTACACAAGCATTCACTTCTTTGACAAGCCTTCAATACCTTTCACCCACATATCATTAATTCTTCTTACACATGTCTTAACTCCCTCTTACATTCCCTCTTCCCAAAATGTGCACACACATATGTGGGAACATATCCCCATCACCTCTCTTAGCCTTGTGATACTTGTCACAAGACTAATCATCCTCCCTTTTATCCCATATTCCTTAGTTTCAACCCCTGATTCAACCTACCTCTCCTATAAATAGAAGTTACTTCTATAGGAAAAGGATCCACTTTCATGAGAGCAAAGGCATTATACTCACTTTCATCCATCAATCATCCAATTTTTTTCATTATCTTTGAAGGCACTTGTCATTTGTCGCATTCACTTGGGATCCATCATCTCATGCATTGTTTCTCTACTCATTTTCATCCACAATCATGTGTTTTCTTCATCATTTTAGCTTGAGTTCATTACCATATTGCATCAATTTCATCACTTTGGACAACAATCTTGAAGCTTATTCAACAAGGGATTGGGAAAGGGCCAATGTTCCACATCAACATGGCACCAATCCCCCTATGGGATTGAGGTTTGAAGTATTAAGCTAGGTTTCCATTTGTTTATTGTTTCATGCTTTGCTTTGATTGTCTCCATGCTTCGTGTCTTCAATTTCATAGGGAATATGATTTATATGTGCTAACTTGACTAACAATTGTGTGTTTTGTTCTTATTTAGCATAGGAATTTCTTCCATTCACACATCCATGTCAGAAAAATACAAGGCAACTTGTAGAAACAAATGTAGAAAAGGACTATGAGGAGATAACAAACATTGTACAAAGACATACAATTTGTAGAAAAGGTCCATATCTATGGAAAAAAAATGGGAAAATGATTTACAGGTAATCCTTAAACAAAATTTATATACATTATTCTCAAAAATCTATTTTTCCAATTCATTAAATAAATCTAGTTAAATGCTAATAATATGCCTTATAGGTATAATACTCTATGTCCAATATATTTAGGACCAAAATTATATGAAAATTTAGAAACTAGTGAAAAAAAATTAAGCATGTTAGAAATGATGATAGGCTTAACTCACACAACCACTACATTTTGTAACTATGGAGAGCAAATATAGATTGGCAACTAGTTCTATCAAAACTTGTTGTGGTTAAATACATTGCAAAGTATGTAGGAAAAGTAGAGAGAAGCTAAAAAATGTACCAACAAATGTTAATACATCTTGCAAATGTAGAAATTCCAGATGATCTTGCTACAAAAGCTTATAAGAAGCTTCTAACTGAAACAATAATAGAAAGGGTTATTGGAGCACAAGGAAAAATCCATATGTTATTAGAACTTTTGTTGGTGGAAAGTAGCAGAACATTTATCAATCTAAATGTATCAATAGAGGTCTTCAAACGTGTGGTATTACATCAAGATAATAACAATGAAGAACAAGTACTATCTTACATCGATGCATACAAAAACAGGCCTCTGCACATGGAAGTTGTCTCACTAATTAATTCAAAAAAATCATGGATATATAATGCTAAGTGCACAAATGAAAACAAATGGAATCCAAGAAAAACAACAACTATTGTACGAGTCTTTCCTAAATTTATATCTATTCCTCCAAGGGAATCAAATAAATGGTTTGATTTTTTCTTTTCAAAATTGTTTCTCTACAAACCATTCCATGACATAAGCAACGATATTGGTTATAATAATGATTTAGTACTATCAAATTGGGAAAACCTCAACTATAATCAATGGCATGTCGAGCGAAGAACAATTACATAAATTGTTGAAGACAATATCGATTCACAAACATAAGATAGTGACATTGCCCAACATACTACTATAGAGCATGAATGAGAAATCATATCAACTACAACATGGTCAAATCATGCACATTTTAGAGATAGATATGTTGGAAAGGAGAGATTTAGACACACACTGATTGGTCTATAGACTTCAAAAGTGAACAATACACAAATGAAGCTATCAATTTCATTACCACCATGAGTATTGGCTCTCTAATTCATCATAATGAACCACAATCTATTAGCTATGGAAATCTCACTAATAAACAAGATAAAGTAGTTAATATTATTCTTTCACACTACAATGTGAATCAAAATAAATCTCCACTGTTTATGATTATTCAAGGAACATCAGGAATAAGAAAATCAAATGTTATAGGTGCAATAAAAGAAGCACTTCACAAAGCTTCAATGCTAAATCAATCTCCCCTTCTTCTACTCGCACCAACTATTCATTCAAAATTGAAAATTCCAATACGAGACTTCAAAGAACTTGAAGGGACAAGATTAACACATTTTCAACAAGAATGAGCTCATATTAGATGTATATCGATTGATGAAATGAGCTTTCTAGGTGAAAAATTGCTTGAAAACATAGATTGTCGACTTCGTCAAGCTTTCCCGCAAAATTTAGATAAAAACTTTGCAGGTATGTATCTCCCTCAAAATTAAAGAATCATATATTATTTCTTTTAACAAACTTCATTTTATATTTATTGCAATTTAATATTTATCACAAATAATATTCAACACAATATTTATGAATTACTTTCAAGAATTTTAATGATTTTGGTTGGAGATCTCGGACAATTACCACTTGTTAATGAAAGACTAGCATATAGAAGTAAAAGACGAGCTAAAATACTATGGGAAGAATTCACAAATGTCATTACTTTATATCACATTTTTAGACAAGATGGATTAAACAATGATCAACAAAGATTTCATCAACTTCTAACAAATATTAAAGATGCAAACCCTACTATAAATGATTGGTAACTTCTAATGACCAAATCTAATACAAGACTTGATGCAACAACTAATGAAGATTTTGAAAAAAATGTTCATTTATTTTCTACAAATGAAAATGTTTACATCCACAATAGGAAAAAAATATACTCATTGGAAAAACCAGTTGCATGTAGCATTCCAACAAAAATGGCACTAGCAGTATATCAAAAGGAGTAGATGACGAACTATATATTGAATTACTATTGAGTATAAATGCAAGAGTTATGTTAATATCAAACTTGTGGATACAAGCAGGGCTTGTAAATGGAGCTCTTAGATTGGTTCAATAGATTGTATATAAACCAAGAACAAGACCACCTCAACCACCAACATATGTATTGGTTAAATTTGATAGTTACTCTGGAATACCTTTTGACAATCAACATCCATTTATTGTTCCAATCACTCCAATTCAATGGGGAAGCTCAATACAAATATTGTTAAGAAACAATACACAAAGCACAAGATTTAACTCTTCAAAAAACAACTATCGATATAGACCCAACTGAAAGAACATGATTAATATTTGTGAGAATTTCTCGGGTCAAGTCTATACAATCAACTTTTGTATAAATAAAATACATTTTTTTTTTAGTATTATTAATTTCTTCTTCATTTGACCTTATCTAGCTACGTTAGAACCATTTTACATTTATATATTAATCTCTTTTATATTCAGAATTTCTCTTTTAGATAAATTTTACATGTATACATAAGTACACAAATAAAACACACTACATTAATCTAAAACCTACTGCTTAGGTCTCATATGCCGACTTTTCTGCATAAACCCGCCACTTCTACAGTAGTCAATGCATTCTTCTTTATTTGAATATTATTAATTTATACTAAACCATTATATAAACAATTAATTTATTCTTATTACTTGCATCGTTGGGCCTTGATGCTTGGAATTTGCGCTCCTTGCCTAGAAGATAAGACTTACAGAAATCAGCGAAACCCGATGGCCGAACTTCGGCCCAAGCAAACATTAGCAGCGAGTCCTCCAGAGTTCCTGTTGCTGAGAACAAGAAAATGACGGGAGGAAAAAAATAAACGCCAAAAAACAGTGAACGGGGAATCTGACGGGTGTAATTTTTCAATCGTCTTGTTTGCTACGGTCTCTCAAGTCGCCTCTGTTCATAGAGGGAACGCCTTCGGCGTAATGCATCACTCAACCACATTAGTTAATATTTTGTTCCACAAAATTTTACATATAATGCATCACAAAACAATAGTTCAAGCGAATCGCAATAACTGATCAACACCGATGATATGGAGCAATCCCTGTTTCAGCATCTACCAAAGCTGGTGAGAGCAAAAACCCAGGACTCGATTGAACTCATTCTGAGGTCTCTATGGAGGACCCGCAAATCTGGACTTGATGCAGCCGAGAAAGCCCATTTGCAAGACCTCCTCCAACTCCCTTCACTCGAAGAATTAGACCCTGTAAGTTGAATCTATTTTTGTACATCATTTAAATTTAGGTTTAACCTCTGGACTGGGCAACTTGTTAGTTGTTATTGGGGGTCTTTTCTTTTGCTTTGCCAGATTTTGGGCGAGGTTATGGTTTATCGTAGCACAGTCTGGGGTATACGTGGTTTGCATTCTTTAAAATCTGTAAATATAAGTCATCCTTAGATATACACCATAATCGTTGTACCACAATCTCATTATATGTCTGCTGGAGTCACAGGGAGCCTTGTTGCAGTGTGTATGTTTTGCTCTTTCGAGTGTTACTCATTACCATTCACGAACCTTCAGGAGTTTTCGTGGTACAGCATTACTTCTAAACTTGGATATATTCTTGTAACTAAGGGTTATTTTAGAATTTAATTAGATCAATGGAGACCATAAACCCAAAGCAATTACAAAATAGAATGGAAGTAAACAAAAGAACAATTATACCATAAAACCGCCGAGACTTCCATGATTCACTTTTGTAACACCTTCTAGTTTGCTGGTTGATGTGTTGCCCTCATATTCATCATGCGAGCAATCTGAAATAAAAGTCTAAATCCTACACCAAGCTTTGAAGGATTTGATCAATGCCTAAATGCTTAATGCCTATGACAATATGAGTGAAATGCCTATGCCTAAATATGCCAAGACTAAATGAAGTAAGATGACAAATGCTGCAAAGTCTACTGTCTGAAATCCAATGCCTCCTTATGTCTAAAATCCAATGCCTCCTTATATCTAAAAATGAGAGGAAAATAACATTTTATAGAAAATTCCATTTTGAACGGATGGATGAGATTGAATGCCAATAAGATGTCTTAATCAATGGACAAGATTGAATGTTGTAGTATGGACTAGGTTTAGGTCAAAATTAGGGCACTGACAAGAAATGAAGGGTTGAGATTGAATTATGAGATAATTCAATCAAGGGATGAAATTAAATGAGATGTCAAGAGATAAGATTTGATGTGGAAGATAGGATTGGCACAGACAAAGAGGTGATAGGACAAATTAAATAATAAAAATTATTTAATTTAGGTGACCAATGAATAATTAAATAATAAAAATATTATTTAATTATAGAAGAATGTGAGAAAATGAATCATTTTGAATTAAGTAATGATTTAATTCAAAATTCAAGAGAGTGGACCAAATTAAATAAATAAAATTTATTTTAATTTATGAGAGAAGAGGCTAATGAATAATTAAATAATTAAAATAATTATTTAATTATAGTGGAAAGTGGACACAAATTAAATAAATAAAAAATTATTTAATTTTAGAAAGAAGAGGACTTAATTAGTGATGTAATTAAATAAATAATCAAGCAAGAAATAAAGATAGAAATGAATTAATTAAATAATTAAAATTATTTAATTAATAGAAGACATATGACTTTAGAAAATAATTAAAAATTATTTAATTATCAAAGACAAAAGGGGAAATGATAGAGAATTTAGAAATTGCAAGCCTAGGACAATTTTTAGTGTCTACAATTCTAAATGAGATCACCGAGTTCTCATTGATTCTCATAATTCAGTAGATTGTGCAAAGTAAATCTTTTTGATATCAATGATAATGACGATGGAAGATACGATTGTCACCTTTGAGCTGGTGCTCAACTGGGTAGGAAATCCCTCTTGAGAGAGAAGTGAGAACTTTGGGATTTTACTGTTTGCAGGGTTAGGGTTTTTCATGTTGTGACTAGGTAGAATCCCAGGTCCCCAGATTGCAGGACTCCACTGGCCAATGCATTATCCCATATTGCATAATTTCCTCGCAGCTGAGCCTGAAATTCAGAGTCCTTATAAACATCGATGCATGAACCTATAGAAAATAAATTAAGCAAAGTTATTTTTGATTCCCATAATTCCATGGTAAATTCTGCAAAGTAGGAATGCCATGGAAACATTTTCCTAACAATAGAAAGAGGAAGACGGGTTAAGAAAAATGATGTTTGTTTTCAAAATTTTGTATTTCAGAGTTGAAAGATAGCTGGAGAGTGGATGCCAAGGCAATTTCTATGATCAACAGCCTTTTCTGTATTTAATGCTAAAATTGGTTTTTGACGAGAAAAAGCAAACAAAGCTTGTTGACAAATATTTCCTTTGAACTGTTTGTAATATCATGTATAAAATATCAGGTTTATTAATTGCTAGCATATGCTGAGGAAAACAAGGCAAAAATGATAAATGCACAGGGGAGAAAGGGAAAATCTCAGTCTGAAAAATGTCTGTAATGACTTGAAAATCTAGAGCCAAAGCTATTTACATCATGAGTTACTACATTTTGTTAAGGATGTACTCTTCACAGCCCTTCATGGTCAAGGCCTCTTTTAAACATTTTTTTTATTTGCTAAAATGAGTGTTAAATGGGTTGGCCTCTTTTGACTTTTATTACAAAAAGGGGATGACTTTGAACCTCTTGAAATTAGGGGATATGTGGTTGCATCAAACAAGCAAGATATATTATTCAGATGTTGAAAAAGCTTTGCCTATGCTACAAAATCAGATGAGATGGTAAGAAAACTAAACGGAACATTTGGTTAACATTCAATCTCACAGACAACTTCAGAAAATGATTTCACAAGAAAAAAGTCACATATATGAGTCCAAAATTAAGGTTAATTTATATGCCATCATTAGACTTTGTTTGATGATCTGAAAATTTATCTTAACATAGACCACCCACATAATTCTTGGGCTTGGTGAAACTTGCCATGTGGCCTATATAAAGTTTATACTATAACTTTGTAGGTTTATAGACACATTAATGTTGAGTTAATTGAGGAGGTTAATGATTGTTACTTGCTACTGATTTGTGCTCATCATCAATTAGAAGAATGCTAAAAATTTGATAGAAGATCTAAAATATTTTGGATGCTACTTTTAGCTTTGATAGAGTGAAGGCTAAAACAGACTTCCTCTTTTGCCTCATTAAGTTCATTAAGTTCCGTTGAGATTACAAATTCTCTCTTTTTATCCTGTATAGATACATCCAATTTCAAACCTTGATACTCCTCCATCATACAAAGGGAAATTAGACGAAGAATTGCAAAACCAAATTGTTTCCATTATGTGATGATTGATGGCTAATATGGACTAAATAATTGTTCGAAAGGTCAGTTTACTTTGGAGTTGGTTAGTGCAAATGAACACAAGTTTTTGTCAGCATATCTGTTTCTGTACTCAAATTATTTTGGTTGGATGGTGATATCGACTTCATACAGATTGTAGTATGCCTGCGAACATTGATTCGGAGGTGTGTTCATGAGAACCTTGGTGAAGAGGAACTCCAAAAGCTGTTCCCCCCTGAGTTTCCCCTTGATTTGCAGAGTTTGCTTGTGCTATTATTAAAGAAGCTTCAGATTGAGTGGAGAGAAGATATGGCTAAAGATCAAGTAAGTCACTTTTTCCCTCTGATTTGTTCTGGTTTTAAATATTCTTGTGAGAATTGACTGGAGATTTTCTATTCTGCTCACTGGTAGTTTGTTTTATAAGAAAACCATCTTTGGGTTTTGTTTCTCTACTAGTCACTATGCAGATAAATGAAAGGGAACTTTGATGACAGTCACTAGGAAGCTACATTTTTCCATGCATATATTCATTTCTATGGTAGTTGTTATTTGTGTCATGCATGATTATGGGACATTGATCTAGAATTCTTCCTTTTTTGTTTTTCCTATATGACATAATCACTGATTAAAAAATTAATTGCATTGATTGATTGATATTCAGCTTGAATGGCCACGGACAAGGGTAGTCTATCAGGTTAAAGTTGGTCCAACAGTGCCTCAAACCTCACCTGCGAACATGGTACCTCCAATATGGCCCTCCCTGGAAGACAACAGACGTCCCTTCAACCGCTGTGAACTTGGGGTTCCTTTGGGAATGCCCTCTGGAAATTTGAATTCTTCAAGATTGGTCCCCCAACAGCCACCGCAAGATGACATCAATGGAGATGGTTCTCTGGTATTAATTCAGTAATCTCTCATATTCTTACCCTGCCTCCATATTGATGCTATTTGCTAAGTAATCACAGTAAGGGATGTGTACCATATGCCAAATAAGGATGGTGGAAAACATGGGTTTATGTGATGGTTTCTTAAGCTAGACTGTGATGTTTAACCAAACTTCGAATTAAAGTTTCAAAATGAGACTATGTAAATGTGTACATTTTAAACATAAATGCATTTGGAACCAGAGCATTGATGATATTCAAATCAGCTTAACTGGAATTGAATCTACACTATGCAAATTCTAACATGAATTTGCTTTTCCTGGAATTACATCAAATTTCCATGCAATGAAAATGATTGATATTGTGGAATGGACAGAGAGCTTGGTCACAAGTTTCTATCTCACTGGATGAGAGCCTTCCATATTAGTATCATTGAGAACTCTTGCCATTTTGGATTCATACTACCGAGTGTATGATAATTGCATTTTTAGATTTCTTGTGGAGTTTAGATTTAGGTGAATCTGCAGAAAATATGGTAATCATTTACAATGTAATTTAAATTTTAGCTCAAGAATAAAAGATAATTTATATTGATTTAGCATCTGGGTGCTATTGATAAAGTGATTGATTTTTGCCTTATCACTGTCTTTGTTAAGAGGTTGGAGCGGATACACCTCCTAACTTGCAACAAGTATTTTCCAGACATAATTGATTATGCAGTTTAGTTATGGAAGATCACTTTTATTTTTAAATGTCATATAGGTCTCTCTACCTCGTCTCAAGGCAATGACATGGAGTATGGAGAATCAAAATTCTACACCTGCAAATCGAGTGGCCGTGATTAACCTTAAGGTATTTATCTTACATAGAGCTCTTTTGATATATTTGTGATGTCTTTTTTGTATTCATATTCAATTAGGCACTTCTAATGTCTTATATGATATAAGCATTTTAATAATTTATTTGGCACCTTTTAGTGTGACAAAATAAAACAGACATACAGTAGATTAGAAGGGGAAGCTTCTTGTAGACAAAACAAAACTAAGTTGAACAATATGTATTGATATTTGCAATCTGTACAATGTTTTCTTGAGTGGTTCATGCTCACGCTAAACAAACTAAAGGTTAGATTTGTGTGTGGCACCTATCAATATACTCTTTATTAGGTCCAAAATGCATCTCCACTCCTTCTTAGCGAAATAATTTATTTCAGCCTCTGTTTCCCCCTTATTCCAAATTTTATGAACCTCTTAACTAGACAAATTATCCCTGCAAAGTATTTGAATAGAAAAATCTTTCTATGCTTGGATGATATTATTGGTGGATTTTTGAACATAAGGTCTCATGCATGGTACCCCAAACGCTCTAGAAAAATCAGCAGTGGTTTATGTAATTGTGACCACATGGTCCATGTACTGCACTAAGTATTCTTTTTTCACTATATCATAATTGGAGACCTTTCAAACCAAATAAGGTTCAAGGTCTGTAAAATTAAAATAAGTAATCTAGAGCATTTTATCTACGTGTGGCAAAGATAATATAGCCTTTACTGGATGATCATTTGGTTTACTTATTCATGATAGCCGACATTCATTCGTAAGGAGGCTTTCCCTTTGCAATATTTGTGCCTTTTCCTTGTACAACCCTCAGGTTGCTTTTTCCTTTGGTTCCAATTGTGTTTGATAACATGTTTTGCGCCATCTTCTGTTCTGCAATAGTTGTGGAAGTTGGAACTTGCCTTCCTTCCTTAGTGATATCATATTTTTCAAAAGCTTTATCTAATGCTGTCTTCCATACTTTTGGTCTTATGTGAAGGATGTAGATCAATTTGTGCATTCTTTCCTTTATTTAACATTATATTCTTTCATTTTTCAGCCATGGCCAATGTTGCTTTTGTAAAATCTGAGTTTTCTACTACAAAATACTTGGAAAAGCTTTATACTTGATGCAAAAATACTTGTGCCCTCTTCTGGTCCTTGAATTCTTTGTTGCACTCTAAAGCCAACCAGTTTTTTTTATAGGAAATACAAATGTGAAATTTGAGGTTGGTGCTTGTTCAACAATGCAACTCATGTAAGGTGAGCGAATTAGTCAATTCTCATAACACTTGATGAACTCCTGTGGGCCATATATGTAGTTATTTAAACTGTCAACACAAATTTCAGTAGATCTTATTGTAGCGATTTCCTGTATAGGCCATACAGTGGAATCTATTTCAACAGTGTGCACAGCAGTGAAGCCATAGTCTGGATGGTTTGTGAGGGGACCATTTAGTGTAAATTATTTGTTTGAACTTTGTACTGTACAATGGGTTGAATTAGCTGTGGCCATATGATGATTAGTGACAAATTTAGAGGTGGCAAGTAAATCAGTAGCAGCTGTACAGTTAGAGTGAAATTTGTCAAGAGCCCCCATATGATGGGAAATAGATATGCTAGGAGAGCCACCGTAGAGTAAGAAGTATTTGCAAATCAATAGGCCATATGATGGAAACTTAATGAGATAGTTGTATGGTGGGAAATATTTGTAGAAGACTAGATTGTATGGTCAATACGTGGGTAAATGACTTTGGCTTGAGTGACTGCTAATACTTAATTGTTTTTTTCCACATCAATCATATTGATGCTAGCTTTTTGCTTTAAACTCCTTGCATCATCATGATTTGCAGGTCCACACCATTTTCACACCAATGCCATTTTGTTCTGGTTTATGTGACAATCTTTTGTAAAATGACCCCATTTATTACATTGTTGACATTGTATAATGGGATGTCCTTTGGAGTAATATTATATCTGACTCCTACCTTCTTTGCTATTATTGAATCTGTTATTATTGTTTTACCTCTTTGATTCCAATAGCTGCCTGAAGATTTGTTCTTTTTATTATGTGGCTCTAGTGGGGTGTTGGGTAGAGTGGACTACTCTCCTTGTGTAAAGAGCACTTATATACTACCTTTTTAGATTGTATGGGGCACTTTAATTGAATGGCCCATAATTTGACAAATTTTGCATAACATTTTCTTGAGACAGTTAGCTTTGGTGTGACCCTCACTTTTACAATTTGTACATCACACTCCTTTAGGTTCTTTGCCTACCTTCAATTCCTTCCTCATTTGAAGCATGTCTCTCCCTAATGCTTATATTGTTCCACATTCATTGTCATTGCGTCCATTTGAGTCATTATTTTCATCCATTTTTTTGGATTGTAAAGACATCTTATCTTCACTTCCTATGCCCATTGCTCTATTATATGTTTTTACATATGATGGTGGTACAACTTTCATCTTTTTCCTTAATGAAGGAATATGGTTTTCAATGTTATCTTTTTTAAAACTATTTGTTGATTCTTTTTCTAATTTTGAGTAATTCCTTGAGCCTACAATTATAAGCTCTTAAACTTTCATGGTTCCCTTGCATGGTATTGTAGATTTCTACCACAATTTGTCATCTCAAAGTTGTTTTGATTTCATCTTTATAAGCCTTTAGTGATTCCTCCTATGTATTTTAGGAGGTTGATTCAATCTTTGCGTACCAATTGATGGCCACACTTCTCAAGCTGGTTGGAAAGAACTATAGCCAATATGCTTTGCCATTTTGGCCATTTGTTGTCCATCTCCTATAAACTTATGTAGCTTCCACCTCTCTACACTAGGGTGTGATGGTGGTGGAATCATTATGGTTTTACCTTGATGCAAATTTAGTGTTTGGAACTTGCTCCTCAAAAGGTTCTAGTTCAGATATTTTGGTGCTCCCTTGACACTATTGGACATGTGGGAATCCTCTACTCTTCTTTCAACTTCAACATTTCATTTTGCTTTTAGGTTCTCTTTTCTTTGCTCCATCCCCTTGCCTTAAAGTTTTTGTCCTTGTTTTGTCTTCTATTAACAACTCTTCAATGCCTTGATGGTTTCTCTCATATGCTTACTCTTCGTCTAAGGAGTCCTCAAACTCCGTCTCCCAACAAAGAATTTTCTTGTATAGGGTAGGTTGTATTGATTTTTTGTATTGAACTTGGACTGCAAGGTCAATGCATGATCCTTTTAGTAGTGAAAAATGTCTAGCTATTTCCACCCACTTTTCCTTCATATGGTTGTGTCTAGTGGGTTGAATGGTTTGATGTCTTTGCTCTTGATGATGGTTTTGGCTTGCATTTGGACTCTGGCCTCTGAAGTTAGGCCTTAGCTTTGAATTTACACTAATGGAGTTAATTTGGCTACCTTTTGCAGTTGTCTTTTCCACTCCCTTTGCTCCAACAATCGTAAAAAATTGTTTGATGTCTTGCTCCACTCCCTAATCACTTTGTGATCTCATTCTACCTTTATTTGGGTCTAAGGGCATTAATTGTTGCTAGTGTGGGGCTGGTCTTTGTTTTGGTCTTGTTCCTCCTAATGGGTTATTTCTTTGTACCTTGAATGTATTTGTTGCTTGTGTGACTCATGATCTTGTTTGGCTGACAGATCTTGCAAAATTATAAAATGATTGGCAAGGATTTGGAGAAGATGATCAAAGAGTGTGTTCACTTATTCAGTCATTGCTAGGCTGTCCCAAGTTGTTTCTTGGGTTCTGTTGTCATGGAAGTGTGCACCCTTTTCTAAGTTGATAAAATCACTCAACCACCTTGTGAAACATGGGATGATCTCCTTGAGTGTAGGCTCAAATTGTGGAGATCAACCTCTAGAAAGGGCTGGTTCCCTTGGAACTTCACCTAATCTAACCTATGCTACTGCTGCTTGCTGAGAAAAGAGAGAAGGATAACATTTAATGAAACCTAAACTCTAATATGGTGATGCACCAAAATGATTTCACACCTACACTGCTGTTTTAACACACAATTCCCTCAAGAGTTCAGCTGGTTCACACAACTCAAAATGTTCACACATATTAATGCATCAGTGTTTTATATGAAGGTTTAAGTTTCACAGTTTAAGAGGAAAATAAATGTTTCACACTTAATGGCTGTTTAAACCAGCAACACAACCTATAACCTGCACTAAATATGAGTTTTTTGTTTGTTTGAAGGTGCTGAGATATGAGACATACAATAGAGGATTTGCTTATAAATCACAAGATAATATATCAATCAGTCGTTTGCACACAATGAAACAAAATATTGAGAAGACAAAACTTGATTTTATTGATATAAAAGGTGCTTACACAGCTGTACATAAGTCTGAAAAATGAGCTGCATTTGCTGCTCTAGCATGAAAGAACTTAAGAAAGTTACAATACAATGCTCTAAGAGAGAAGAGAACTAAAGAAAAACTGCCTTTAGGTTTTCCTTTATAAACTGCTCAACAGTTGCAAGAGAATAAGAACATGTGTGGAGAAAGAAGGACAAGTGTTCACTTGAGTTAGCTGAGTCAAAACTCCTTTGGGCGTCCAAAACTGAAATCCCTACTTTGCAGCCCTTAAAAGTGCTCCAAAAAGGTGTTTGGATGCTGAAAAATTCATACCTTGACCTTGTCTACCATCAAAGCACCTAAAACAGCTCCTAGATGCTCTCAAAAAGGTTCAAACTGGTCAAAACTGCCCTATATTCCCTCCACTTGTCAGACAGCTCACTCAACCCCCTCCTAGATACTTGCAACTGTTCATAATTGTTCTTCAATTGCTTAAAGAGCATGTGGAAAATGCTTGGAAATGATAAAATACCCTAGGAGGGCGTGGGAGATCTTCAAGCACTTAATTTTGCCACTTGTCATCACCTTCAGGAGTTTTCCTAATCTTCATCTTTTCACTATATTCATGTTTCGCCTGCTGCCCTCTAGCACATTTTTCATATCATGACTGAATTGAGCATCAATACACATGGTGATTCTATCCTTAAGTATGTAGGCTTTCATAGATGTCTTTATGGATTTTCTGTGCTTGACAATTTGTAACTTGTAAAATAAGGCTTGATAGCACTAACATACCGCATATGCCTTCATATAGATGGGCTTTCAACACTGACAATACTTGAAACAATTTATTATGACAATTTTCTGTCATAT
Organism: Sequoia sempervirens; assembly: GCA_007258455.2. Lineage (NCBI taxonomy): Eukaryota > Viridiplantae > Streptophyta > Pinopsida > Cupressales > Cupressaceae > Sequoia > Sequoia sempervirens. Next base: position 431,779,707 of record VDFB02271358.1, on the reverse strand, counting down.
CCTTCTTGATGATGCGTTGTCATATATACCTCTTAATTCTTGATCATCAGCAATATCTTCATGTAGCCCTAAAACAACACACTATTTTTAAATGACAGGTGTTTACCTCTGCTACAGTCCATTTGACTGTCTCTAACCATTGCTTTTTCATTCTTTACTCATTTTTCTGACCAAGGTTTTGTAAGTTTGTATTGCACAAACTAATGTTCTTGTGAACTGTCATGTCTACCTGAAAATTATTCTTAACTGTGACAGTCATGCACAGAGTCTTATACACTCTATCATTTGGCTTGTGACTGTATAGCATCATTGTAACCATAATCATGCAACATTTTCATTTCAACTGTCTTAACAAACTCAGTTTCCATCCTGCTAACAGCTGCATTGGCTTAAGACCTCTTATCACTATATTCTTATGACTTATCATATCTCTGTCCCTAATATGCAAACTTGCTTCTCTAGACATAGGTGTCATGAATATATGCAAGATAGTTTTACTATACTGTTAAAAATGGACTGTCTTTGTGAGACTATCCTTCTCACTGGCAAACTTATGCTCTCTGTCCTTTCGGCAGTGGCATCTACTTTTAACAGTATTTTATATCTCTGCTCCCTCTATGACTGTCAATACATATCCTTTAACTCTGTCATACCTCTGATTTCGCAATGTTGTCAGCAGTCTGGTATGCAGTTCCAGGGTTATTGAGGAAATCTTCTTGCAAAAAGAAAGCTACACCCTTCAAGGAACCACTACTGTGCTCACCAGCAGCCTGAATGATTTCTACACTCAATATTGACAGGAAATTCGGAGGCACATTTGGCAATAGATAAGTGGCTATTTCCACTTTTCTAACTATGCTGGTGCCAACATTGTTTCTATCAACTGTCCTGTGACTAAAATGATCTCCTTTCTTTTATTAGCTTTAGATTCAAGTTATCAACAACTCTCATGTCCTTGATTGTTCCAGCCATCATTTGTTTCCATAGCTTCTTGTATTAGTCATTATTTAAACTTCATCTTGAAATCACTGTGCTCTGTCCATTTTGTACTGTAACTGTCCTTTTAGCAGTCAACTTCTTCAAGAATCAATCCTCACTGTCATTGTCACTTGAAATTTATATTCTGAGCCCCTAATTTTCACCTCCGTATTGTCAATCAAAAATGAAACTTGAGCAAAAACCTACAGCAATACCTGTTAAAAGTTCATATATACCCATTTCTACTAAAAGTACATCAAGTGCATAATGATCTGTCTCTGTGCAAATACCTTTGCCATCAACTTTCCTTATACAGAACCAGTGATCCTGGAGGTGACATATAAACCCTTCCTCATTCTAAATAAAGAAGACAGAATCTCCAGCAACTGCAGTGTCCTTCAGATTCTCACTAATGATGTGAGAGAAGGAACAAAAATGCAGCCATTGTCGTCTCTACTTTGCCTACAATAATCATCTGCAGATTACTTATTTCCTGAACATGACCTTAGATGTTGCATCACTCTCAAAATGGTGTGAATTGGATATGCTGGAAACTTTATCGCTTCTGTTAGTTATACAAGAAGCTAAGGGGCTCCATTCATTTTTACTGATTGATGCCACTGAAAGATTATATTATTATGCATAGGGCTTAGTTTATTGCTGGAATGGATAATCTTCCTGTTAAAAGTGTCTCCCTTTTCACAAGCAGCAGCCTTCGAGAAGATGGAATTTAACGAACACCATATTGTGAAGGGCGTCTATTAGCTTGTCTACGTAACTCTAAGGGCTCCCACACTTTTTAACATCATAAGGAGTTGCTTCACTTCTGCCTTTATGATAAAAATCATCCTGTTTGCTCTTAAAACCTTGAAGACTGTCCTCCACTTTAGACTGTCAATGATCAATAAGATTATCTCCTCACTCACAAGACTGTCCTCATAAAAACTGTCCTCACAATGCATTCTACAGAGCCTGTAGTCAGCCGAGAGTGTACTTGGTTGGCCGTGAGTCATAAGTCAATAAGACTTTAGTTAATGTTAATATTTCATGTACTTGTGTTACACACTTGTCATGTTAGTTGTCTCAGGAATTAAGTTCCTGACGAAGTAATTAGTTGTAATGAAGGGACGCGACGGTCAGTCTCTCAACCACCTCTAGCGTACTCTATGTACTTGAATCTTGTAGTCAGGAAACATGGTTACTGTTGCTATGATTATTATTGTTATGATCCTGGAGACTATTTTGTTATGTACTTGTGCTACACTGTTATAGCATGGATGGTCGTACTTGCATATATTCTATTAATAAAGACAGTATGATTATTCTGTGCATTGGGTTCTCGCACATGTATTATGTTCTGTGAGTTAATTCTGTTTACTCTTGTAGTACGTTGGAATTCATTCCCGTGAGTAAACAGAGCCTTGAACTTTGTGACTGTCCTTTGTTATTTGATGCTTGATTGTGCTTTATGACCACTTGGTCCCTCATGACTACCACACCTTCAAACCCTGCCTTGGTTATGACTGTTAATTAGCAATGTCTTTTAATGGATCTTCAAGATGACAGTGACTGCATCCATTTCCAGGGGACAGTGCTGTCCATTTCATTATCAAAGACTGCCCTCTATGAAAAACACATACTCTTATTGCTCATTTCTGTATGAAGGACAACAGACAAGGGTTTAGCACAGCTCCCCTACATACTTGTTTCTTGTTTGCAAACCTTGACAATTTGCACTGCCTTTATGGATAAGACTGTCAAACTGGAAAACACTTGCACTAGGTCTGTCCTTCATTACAAACACTGCCCTATTTACTGTCCATTGCATTTCACAGACCAATTTTCACTATCTAATGCAACCCCTATCACTTTTGGGAGATCACTGCCCCTTCAATCTCTTCCCATCTGTCACTGAACTCTGCTCTAACTTGAAGTTATATGCACTTCTGAATATGTGTCCAAACCTGGATAGCAATGACACCAAACTCCTTGAGAAAGAAATCATCAATTGTAAAAGACATGTTTCTCTTTTTCTCCAAGGGGTATTGAAAGCATAAAACACTTCCCAGTCAATTTGATTCCTTAACCTCCCTGAAGATAGACTCCAATTGGGTTAGTGCTACACAATGTTTGAACACAAGTTTCTAAAGGAAGCATTGCTACTGTGGTTAAGACAAGACTATCATTGACAAGAGGGACGCTGACAGAAATTTGCCAATTGCTGATTGGAAACTACTGTACTACAACTATTGAGTTGATTTGGCATTGAAAATGTAGCTGGTAATGAAAGTGGAAGGGAGGTTGATTTAGTTGGGGCAGAGATTATGCCCTTAGCCATAAGCGAATTTAGTAAATTGAAACTGGTAGAATTGAGGATCGTGGAGGAGTAACTGAACTGGAAGAGGACCACAGGATAGAGGTGGCTGTATATTCAACGGAGGCTGAGTTTTTCCAAGTTCTGAAAACCCAGAGAATCCACTTGATGAACTAGTTTTAGAAGTAGAACCAGCCTGGATTGTGCAAGGAGGCAAAAGACCACTATTAAGAATGACTTCAAGCAGATTTTGTGTCTGTCCTTGTAAAGATGAACTTGCATTTGTGGGGAATCCATTTGCAGTATATCCTGGAGTTTGAGGCAGTCCATACCTTGGAGGCAGTGGCTGTGGGATACTTTTCAAGTTTGGTTGTTGCAGTGGATGGGATGGAACCGATGATTGTGGCAAGGAAAATGATTGGATATGTGGCAATGGTGGCTCTGCTGGAGCCTGCTATAGAAATTACAATGATTCGCCTTGCTGATGTGGCATTCCAGAAGGTCAGTTCCATTACACAACCTTAGGCCCCATCAATCTACTTGAGGACCTGCAAATCTTATTTGTTCTCCTTTAGGATATTAGCTCATACAAAAGGCCTTTTGATAGTTTCCTTTCAACTTTGTTATCATAGGAAGTCTAAAACTTCATATTAACAGCCCTTAAATGATTCTTAAATGACTTCTACAGATAAATGATAAATGCAGTTTTGAAGGCACACATACCAGATAACCAGCATGGAGTTGTTTTTTCAACCACGTGGGGAAATACCTGTAAGCTCCTTTAATCTCTCCTGCTCATGCAATAGACCTCTACAATATGCCCAAAATGTGCCATAGACAGAGCACCCAGGTGCATCTTTTTTATGCCAGAAATGATGGAAGCCGTTTTCAAATGCCATCTCCCTTTGTATGCCACATGACTTGCAGAATAACATGGAAGCAAAACAAACTGAAAACCCTAAACTCCTGCACTTCTACGTGCCATATTTTCTTCTCTTGATTTCCTCAACGTGCTCTTCCGAGGCAAAAGGTAACCTAACCTGGAGTTTTCTATCTTTAAAAGCTCCGACTTTTTCAAAACAACTTCCCTCCTTAAGCTCATGTAACGTGGGGTTTGACAAATTCAAGGAACTTTAAGACCTTAACACATAAGACTCTTCTTAGAAGTGGATGAATAAGCTCTTTTACTAACTCCATAAAATAGGCGTAGACAACTTATAAAATTTTCTTTTTATTTTGAAAACATTTTACCTTGGCTGCTTGGTGTAACTTATTTAGACCAAAGGGGTGAAATAGGATAACAGGTCCATTGAGCTTCTTTGTGAATGTGCTATTTTATCTTTATTTCTCACAAATACACAAGATTGTTTGTGAGATCATCCCCTCTTTGCTGGTTGGAATCTACTGGTTCCTCAACTAGTTGTCCCTTTTATATGACCATATTTATAGATCAATGCTAAGCTTATTAAAATATAGTCTGACTTCGTTAGGGCCAATGGTGCCAAATGTTTACTTACAAATTGTAATGCTATCTATTGCAAAGTAAATAGAGATAACACAAATTATCAAATTTTTATCAGGATTTTGTAAATTAATATTAGTGATTGCTTTATTCATTCAGAGTATTGCTTGTACAAAATTGTAGACCAGGGAGCATTGACAAGATCAGCTGCCTTTTCCTGTATACAAGAAGCCTATTTAAACTACATGACATTCACCAGAGAGACACAACCATCCATAACTGCTAACAATTGACTCCTAACAACTACCTAGAAGTCACCAAAAAATCATTATATAGTTGGATACAACCAAATTGATAAAACATAACAAAGGCATTTTATGCTACCTACATTGTGCCTAAATTGGGGATTCCATCTCTTGTTTGAGGTTTCTTCATATATCAATCTGCTCGCCACTTTTATTCACCAATCATTGGTCTAATTCATGTTGCAAAGAACATTCTCCAAGCACCTCTATTTTCATGAGAATTCTTTCTAAAATCATGATCTTATTAACTCTGGGTGCATTGTCTTGGATTACCATCAGATTTTTGATATCAAATAATTTGGGCTTTCCTATTGTCATTGTAGTCAACACTTGGTCCTCAATCTTTTCTTCTATTTGTCTGTGCATGCATTGCCACCAATCACTATTACAATATCACATGAAATGAAGTACCCTCCCTTGAACTGGATTTGGCCTTATGTCCATCTCAACATTACCTGCAAACTTTGACGATATGATTAAGGCACTGTGTTACCAAAAATATTGGAATATCATATTGAGTTTTTTAACATTAACCTAAAGTCATGAATTTGAAGAAACATGAATCCATTCTAAGCATTGTCCTAAAAACATTTACCCAAAATCATGATTCTGAACACTTAATTTGAGTATATGTATACCTCCATTGTACCTGTTGCTACTTTTGAGTTTAGAGATGTTTCTTTGAGAGCTTCTAGTGATTCATTACAGTAGGGTTTTTCATGTCTATAGGATCTACTTTATTGAGAGGTCTACTTACCAAATCACCTTTCATATCTTGATGACACTATTGAGAAATTTTTTTCTTCTATTTGATGACAACTCGGCTACTCGCATCAAGTTGCATCATCTTCCTACGTTGGATTCACTTGTTCTCTTCTTGCCACATCATGCTATTCACTTGACACAGTTTAGCATCAGCATCAAGAAACATGAGCAACTTATAGATCCATACATCATGATTCCTTTCTACATTTTACTTGAGTGGGAATTCAACAGTTTGACAACTCAAGGTTTCTTTCTTCCGAAAGGAAGATGCATCATCTGTTGCAGAGGGACCTACCATAGCATTCACCATGTGACATTTTGCATTTCCAAGAGAGAGAGAGAGCTCTTTTTCTATTAATTTAATCATAATCACTATCCTAATTAACCAATGATTTTGAAATTTTTTAGTTTCTGTAAACATTATTATGCACAAGTACTAGTCAAATACTTTTATCGGGTAATAATCATGTCATTCAGATTTATCACAAGGCAAACACTAAGTCAACTTTGTAATTCCTAAATCATGATGAAAATAACATTAGTCTTAACATATTTACTAAATAGTCCAAAATCTTTATCTAAGATCATTATCCTGATGCACAGTAGTTTGATACTTTATTAATTTGGGTCATTGCCTCCTTTCAATTTTAATCTAAAAACATGAATCTGAGTAAACATTAATCTGAATACCTTAATGTTAGATCGCTGATTAGAAAATATTGTCTTAGACACAGTCTAGATCATGGGAGCCTTACCTTACACATTCCTCTTGAAAACCCAAAACTAAGAAGGAATTTCTTGTTCAATATGCTCATCACAAATTCAAAAGGCTTTAGTTGCAAGCGTCTTAGGAGACCTGTTTACTGGGCTGGGTTATCTGCTGTGATAGTCATAGGATATTGTGTCTTTTGTTTTTCATAACATTGCAATTCTGTACTAATTGGTCTATATGTATTTTGAAATTTTTCGTGTTGTAGTTCATATCTGTTTGCTTGTCCGCTTCTAAGTTAACTACATATGTTACATGTTTGTCATTGCATCTTTCTCATATGTTACAAGTTTGTTTGTTGTATCTTTCCAGTATTGAGAACATGAAAAACAATATCCATGGATATTTTGGATTTTTAATGGCTATCATATGATTCTTGTAGTGGTGTAAGGTTCTGTTGTAATTTATGCAGAGGAATAACTGTACAGGTTGGATAGATGACTTTAGATATGAAGAAAAGCAAGAACATGATTGTCTTATCAACCCTTGCATAAAACAAATCAATGTTTTCTGTAAACCTTGTTCTCAAATTTGGTCTGCAATTGCATTTATACACACAGCTTCAAGATTACACAAAGCCTTCATCTGGAGAAACAGAGATCAAGTTCCAGTTATCAAGAGATACTTTGGAGGCGATGTTGAGATCTATGTACTATATAAGAGATCAGTTGTCAAATGCTGTAAGTATACACTTAATTCTTTTTTCGTTTGTCATTTTTATGTGAAGAAGAGTAAACAGATCACACTTGTCTATTTTAGTATCGTAATTTTGAATCTGAGGTTGTCTATATTAAATTCTTTACCGTGATGTAGAGAATTATGATTTTCTGGTAGGGCTGTATTATCAGCAAGTGTTTTAAAAAAATTGTGAGGGTCTCATTATATCTGCACTGGATCTTTCAGGCAGCAGCCCCAAGTGGACCAGTACTTAAGAAGCCACGTCAGTAGTGTTTTTTCATCTTTAAGGTCTTTCAAAACAAAATCCACTTTGTTGAGCCCAACGGAAACCCCATTCTCAACACCAATGCATCTTGCATTATGAGTTTACAAGAATGGATAGCACATATAAGAGTAAAATTTTCTATATGAAAAACATCAGCCAAGATAACAAGCTGCGATACCAGACATCTTGTTTAAATATTTCAAACAGAGCTGATTTGATAGATTCTGCTGATTATTTGTAACGGTTTTCCAAGGCTTTTTGCATCATAATTTTGCATTTACTAAAAACCATTTCAAACTTTTTAAAAGAAGAATGAAAAAAACAGAAGCTGTAAAGATGAATTTGCATTTTGGGATGTATGATTTAAATGTACATGCATGCCCAACAGAAGGGCGAGGGTAATGGAGGTCCAATGTTTGTTTGTGAATGGGAAGCCTATGGAGAGTGCACCTTTGTACCGTTTACTCATGAAAAGGTTTATATAATGCTAGTCTGCCGGCTGCTAATACAAAGGTTTTGGAGGAGTCCAAAAATTAATCTTTAAAGTAATTGAGATACATTAATATTCAAGAGAGCAATGATGTAATCAAAATCCTGACAGTCATGTATCTAGCCTGATGCTGTAGCCTATATCTGATGACATACAGAGCATGTTGACTGTTAGTGATTGAATGGTACTAGCATTTCTGATTGAGCTTATGTAGTTTCTCAGTTTTATTTCCCTGTGTACAGAGATGTGTATTATGAAACAAGATGTCTTTATGATTTTTCTAGATGATATTTAGTAGACTAAATGTGTGGTATCGTTGAGGTGATGCCCAAGCATTGGTTATTCTATTTGTTGCATAGTCTAAATGGTTATTATTTGGTCGAAATGCTCTTTCAAGGAGCTGTTATGTGGAAGTGAAAATTAGTAAGCTATGTTAGTTTTCAAGTTTTACTATTGTCTATCCAGCCCCCAGAATGCACATTTGGCTGTATTTATCAATTAATTGAAAATCAGAATCATTCATTCTGGGGAAAGTTTTTGGGTTTGGCAATAGCTTATTCTCTGTGAGGGATACCAGGTAGGCTGATGTGTTTATAATGTTTGCTAAAATAGCTTTTGAGCTTCTACTTTTATGTTATTGCTGGAATTGAAGGGGGCACTTGGTTGATAAATGTTAAATAGTAAGTCAATAAGCAATTAAATCATGGCTTACTTACTTTTTGGTTTTTTCCTTAATTTTCTTGTTAATCTTTCTATGTGATGGCATTTGTTGTATAATTATTGTCTAATAAATGAGGATTGTTAACATACGATACAAATTTGTGGCTTGAGGATATATATTTGACTGAGAGCCCTTTCTTTGATTGAAATGGGAACTTCAAATCTCAATTGGCTTGGGCAAAATTTCCATTGCTAAGAGCGTATGAAGTCAATCTTATACTTCAGTTGATTTCAAAGTAGATATATAAGGCAAATGAAGTGAAAGGAACTAAAAGAAAGTGTGAGAAAGAATATTAATTAATGAAGAAGCAGATACAGAATACACTAAAGGTAGTGCTATATAAGTTGAATTGTTATGTATTATTTTTCTGTGTTCGACGAACCATATTGTGGTTTTGCGTATTTATGGTTTTAAAATGTGTATCATCTTAAAGGAGGGATGTTTAGTGATTGGTTTACACTCTTTGCATAAGTGGCGTAATTTATAGTGATGAAATTTATCATCGTTATTTATTCTTACACATACAAATTCTAATCTTATTGTTGAATTTTTCAACTAATCAAGAGGTGGGGATTTTAGTATTCTACAATCCAAAACATTAAAAACAAGATATGTTAGAAAGAATTTGATAATTTTGAATCAAAATGTCAGATTGCTCTAGGGGATACAACATTATAATGAATCATTTGTTGTAATTGTGGATTACAACTTGTTATATAGACAACTACAATAAATTGTGTGGTATCTTTTCAGCTCCTCTTAAGTAAAATACTACATAGATAACTCTAATATATAAACTTCATGGATCTCCATTTGAAGATTCCCAAACTACTTTCCTTTACATGTTTGTTAACATGATTCATATGATACACTATAATCACAATTAATCCATTAAGAGGCTAATTATCCTAAAGAAAAATCTGCAACACATCAATACCTAAAAATTTAGCTTTGTCAATACAACAATCTAAAACATGAATTCCACACGTGCTTCCACCAAGGAACCTTAGTGTCCCCAAACATCTACCTAACCAACCCTCCATAACCCGTTGAAACAAAGTACTTACTAGATAAATCATTGTTACTCCAAGCCAAGATATCCTGCCCTTCCATGGAATTGCATTCCTGCGATGCAAGAATTTGAGCCAACTCTTGCCTATCCTCCTTTGACCCTTTTGGCAGCCAATTCGAGGAGTGCTTCCATTTAAGACTACCAGCCAACCCAAGATTTTGAATAGTCTTATAATGCTCAATCATATTCCAACTAGTAGTAGTAAAATGATCACAAAGAGGCTGGAGGTGAGGGTAAGCAGAAAGAATAGGAGGATGACCATCTGAAGAATCCCACCAAAAAAAGAGCTTGAGAGCTTGTATGGCAGATCCAAAAAAGCCCCTTCTTAACCAACTGAGGCCCCGATTTCAAGTATGCCAAATCAAAGATCCCCTTCATGCTAAAGGGAAATGAGGAACATCAAAAGTGTTAACATCCTTAAGATACTTGTGGGTGAGAATACGGGCTCAAAGCTAATGCTGACTAGTACACTAACACCAATATAACTTGGTTGCAAGAGCTTGCCCATTCAAAACAGTAGAACGTAAGTCGAGGTCCCCCTCTTTTTGCGGCCTGCACACAATTTCCCATTTAACAAGACTCCACTTAGCCGTCTGCAAGTTACCACTCCAAAGAAATTATAGTGAGAGCATCAAATTCCCTCAAGAAATAAAAAGGAGCCGCTTGAACAAAACATTTGTAAATAGGGAGAGCTTGGATAATAAACTTCAGAAGAGTCCCTCATGCAATAGTAGAAAGCCAACGATGAGTCCAATGAGTGACCTTATTGCGTAGCTTATCAAACAAATTTTGCCAAGAAGACCTAGGTTGCTTACCAATAGCAAGAGGTATTCCCAGATAGACACAGGGAAGAGACCCAATTTGAAATCTCAAAATATTAGCAATCCGCCATTGAATAGCTTGAGGAGTATTAAAAAAGAAGATAGATGACTTGTGCATTTTTTTATGTCGTTGGTGGTCCATAACTGGTGTCTTACTTGGGATGACTTGTCCAAGCAAGGGTTCCAGGGTCCCTCGATGTGCGTTTTGTGTTGTGATAGTGAGGAGAGTGTCTCTCATCTCTTCTTCCAATGTTCTTTCTCTAGGAAGCTATGCCACCTATGGTGGGGGTGTGTGGAACCAAGCTTGCTAGCATGTCTTTTGAAGGCCCCTGTTAAGACTTTTTTCTTCAAGTTACTTGGGCTCTTGGATCGACCTTTATTATCTGGCATATCTAGTTGGAGAGAAATCGTAGGATTTTTCAAGATGTGAAGTTGGTTGTCCAACATTTGTAGTGGAAAATTCTTCATTCTCTAGGAGAAATTATTTCAGCTAAGTGTGACTTGGTTGAGGGTGTGGATCCGAGAGATGTTGCTTGTTGCACTTGTCTCAACCTTCCTCTTTAGAGTGGTGCTACTCAGGGTATTGGCTAAATAATGAGAAATAGATGTTGACATCCTCTTCAAAAGATAAATAGGGAGGGGCGTTGGTGTCCTCGGGGTGTGTTGAAAATCAATATAGATGGTTCTTCTTGGGGAAATCCTGGTCATGCGGGTATTGGGGGTGTTAGGCGGAATAGTTCTAGGACTGTTGAGTTTATCTTTTCTGTTTAGAAGGGTCTGCATACTAACAATGTGATGGAGGCTCTTGCCATTTTATATGCTGTGGAGTGCAGTTGCGCTCTTGGGTGGAGACAGATCATTTGTGAATTTGATTCTCAGGTGGTGGTGACTTTGCTGAAGAGGCAATAGTTAGAGGATGTCAATTGGCATTTGGCTATAATTTTAAAATAGATTCTTAATCTGTGTGCTTCCTTGGAATCTATTACTTTCTGCCACATCCCTAGAGAATGGAATGGGGTTGTCGATTGTTTGGCCAAATGGGCTTCAAATCATTTGCAAAATTGGAACATTGTGGAAAGGGGTCAATTACCCCCCGATATGTCTCAAAAGTTGGACCACTTAGTGGAAATAGACAGGGGCGTGTAATGACCGTGCTTTGTACTACTTTATTTTAGTTTGAATAAATTTTTACCCCTCTTTTAGTTTAAACATGAATTCCAAAATTCTTTTTAGTATGACTTGAAATCCTTGTGATTACATATAACACTAGATTTGGTTTGTTCATACTAGATTTGTGGTACTTCAATAGTTAATTGCTTTCAACTAGGAAATTACAAAATGACTTCAATTTTTGTTGATTACTATACAAATAATTTGAAAAATATGAATATCATTTTTTAGGGATTAATTCCCAAACTTAAATTTCTCTTAGGACTCCTCCCACAACCACTTTCTTAATTTTGGACAAGAATGTAAAGAGTATCCTTTATTCATCAAGAGTCCTATTGTTTCTTGATGTGCCACCTTGAGGGATCTTGTAAAGTCACATCTACTATCCCTTTATCTACAATTGGGAAACAATAAATTAGATATTCATTTTGGCAATTCACTCCTAATTACAAACAAAATCATTGCACCTAATTATGCTAAACAATCCCCACAATCACATCTAGGATTACATAAAAGCTATACAATACAATTTCAAATGTCATAGGTTTATCTCCAAAACAGAAATGACTTTGTCTCAACCAAACCCAAGTATCATGCCTCTTTTCCACCTAACCACCCTCATACTGGGGTATCTAATTTGAGAGGGGAGCTAGTGAGGCGTGTGACCATTCTAATGTTCACAATTGATCTAAATGTTATAGGGCTTTAACCATTTGGAACAACTTTGTACAAATTTCTTCTCAACTTTTTAATACTAAACATAACATTGACTTGCATTGTACTTACACATAGGACTTTGACATTCAAACTAAAAATTGGACACTTACATAGATTCCATGAGCCACGAGTGAACAAACGAACTCAACTTCTATTAGTACCCCTTGCTACAAAGTATACTACATAAATTAAGATGACTATTGTCCTAAAACAATAAAGATGACCATTGTCTCTGTTGCATCAATGGGGACAACCACTAGGGCTACAACCCAACATGGAGCTTTGCTATCCATTTTAGTGTCAATTTTAAACTAATCCCACCAAGCCTCAACTCTAATCAACATTATTTTAGCTTCCCCTATGCCACCTATGACTCAAGGTACTTAATTCACAAAGTTTCCTGGTCGGTGACTTACATGACTATCATTCCAACATTGATTATATAGACATAAACACAAACACAAACTCATTTCTTAGATTCTACAATACATGTCTTAATAGTGGTAATATACCTTCTTAGGACCTTCCTTTTTGATATAATCTCGTTCCTATGCTTGTCCCCCTTAGCTCTAGAGGTGTTGCTATATGTTTTCTTCTTGATACCTTCACAAATTTCTTGAACTCTTCCCTCTTAGATTTCATTGGTTGATCCAGGTGGCATATCGACTCTTAGAATTTCTATCCAAAATTTTCTTTTTTCTTGATCAAACTATCCTTTCTTATGATGTGTATGAGTTGCCACTTTTTCCTCTTATATAATCTCTCTCCATTTCTCAATTCGACTTGGCTTATTCTCTATAGGCACCAATTAGATTTATGCTACATATGAAATTTTCCTAACATCTCTACTTTCATAAGAATTCTCTTGATAATCTTGATTCATTTACTTTAGGTACATTGCCCACATTTGTTGTTTGTATTAAGCAATCTAGTTACTCCTGCAATCCAAGTGATTGCCACCTAGCCTCGTAGTTTTCCTTGCTATTTGTTCACATTAATCACTATCATTGAAACCAATGGAATCTCCATGAAACAAAATGCATCCCTTATGCTAGGTTTAAGCTTGTCACTATCAACAATAGTCTACACATTTAGATTGATTTATCAATGCCTTGAGTTTTACAAAAAATATGAGAAATCTTAATCTTGAACAAATAGTTCTTCGAATAAACAAGTCTAAATATTTAATTTAAGATTAGTAACTTAAACACAAATTGATATTTACAAGCATTACTCTAAAATCATAGTTTGAATAACCATTATTCCAAAACATTACTTTGAGTATGGTTTGAATTAATAATTATGGGATGCTAATCTAAATATTCATCTTTGAGAACATATGACATGATCAAGTTTGAGTTATTAATTTATGAAAGCATGATCAACATTAATTATAGCATCCAAATTAATAACTCATTAATTTTTCTTATAAGGTCCTTAGCTTTTTCCCTCTAATTCTAGTCTTAATCAAAATACAAACTATGGGATATTACACTTTAATGCATAAGTCTTTCCTTCAAAGGCTCACCAAGTTGAAATTGGTTTAACTTTGACTTAATACTTGATCACATCCAAATCATTCCTCAGTGAAAACCTTAGACTTAATTTTCTGTAGAGCTATCTAGATCTTTCCATGTAAATTTTTTTTTTGGAGTTCCTTAGATACCAACATTTTTCATCCTCAGAGTAAATTGTAACCATGAAGCTTTAACCAAATTTAATGAAAGGAGAACCTATATTTTAAGTTTTACTTTTTTTAATTGGACTTTGGGTATGATTTTCTATGGAGTTCTTGGAGTGATTTCTGTACTTTTTTTTGGCTTTAAAATATCATATCCAATGAGATTATGCAATTATACTTTAATTCATTTTGGATCTAGATTTTTAACTTGGGTGACATTTATTTTGAAATTTTAAATTGATATAATTAATGAAATATATTTTTTAGTGTAGTTTACATTTTTATCCTTGTAAAATTATTTGGATATAATTTTTTTAATAAAATTTATTAGAATGTTGTGATATTTAATTGTAATCCTAATATATAATATGTCAGGTCTCCAAACATCTTGGAGAGGGTACATAGATTCCCTCTTTGGTTGATGAGAGATAATATCATTTGACCATTCTCTAAATTAACTTGGATATGAGTTGAAACTACATTCATGAAGAAGGTGGAACATGATAGTGGTTGTTACAAGTTGAAATAATGACATTTGTACTACTTTCCCAATCTTAGGTGCTAAGAGAGAGAGAGTGGAGCACACCTTTATTAGTTGGGTCCCATGTCAGTTGGTTGTGGGAGATGAATGCCATTCTTGGGAGGTGTGCCATTATTGATTTACCATTCTTGAAAGATGATATTCATGTACGCTATGGGTTTTTGTATGAAACCATGGTTTTGGTAGTTCATTGTTTTTAGGAAATCATTTATGATTTTCCTATCCCATTATTCTATAAATTGAATGCAAGAGATAGTAATTTTATGAGTTTTTGGTAGGTACATAAATGCTATCAAAATTTTATATGATTGGAGAGAAGTGTGTTGCATATGTACTTTTGTATTGAAGATCAATACATGCTTGAGCCTCTCTTTGATGATGAAGTATTTTTCAACAAGGGTTTCTCCATGCACACCAAGTTTTATGTGTCATTATTTTATAGTTTCTTGATTTCTATTTGCTAACATATACCTTCACACAGTCTCATAATGGTTAATCCAATGTCACATTAACAAAATCAAATTTGATTACTCTTTAGAAAGCTTCAATTTGTAGTAGTTTACCTTGTTTGAACAATCTTTAGTATTAGAGCCTTGGTTATTTTGAGAAGGGAATGCATTTCTTGAAATGCTAAAGGATTTTTTGGATACAATAGGAGCTTTTTATTTGAGTGGTTTTATAGATTTGTGAAGTGAC
The DNA here is from genome assembly GCA_007258455.2 of Sequoia sempervirens. Taxonomy (NCBI): domain Eukaryota; kingdom Viridiplantae; phylum Streptophyta; class Pinopsida; order Cupressales; family Cupressaceae; genus Sequoia; species Sequoia sempervirens. The sequence continues at coordinate 431,764,262 of VDFB02271358.1, read as the reverse complement.
TGGACACCATGACCTCTATCTCCTATTTAGAGATCAAAAAATTTAAGGGTACAGGTTGTTGAGGCTGAAGATGGAAGATCTCTTAAAAGAGTATCATTGGAAAATTTTAAAAGAAGTTTGATGCAATGTTTGATGATGATTGGGAAAGGTTGGACAAGAAGACTCAAGGAACCATTTGATTGTGGCTTGTAGATTCCATCCTCTTAGATTGTATTACAAGAGACAACCACATTTGCACGATAGAGGAGGATAAGTAATATCTATTGAACTAAAATTATAATAATGTTGTATCTCCAAAAATATTTATATTCTTTGAAATTGAAGGATGGTGATCCTATTGCAAATATTTAAATAATTTTAACTTGATTTTGAGTGAGCTAACCTCATTAGGTATCAAACTTTAGGAAGAAGATAAATGCATCATACTACTTTTTCTTTACTTGAATCATGGAAAAAAATAATTATTTCTATTAATGGTAATGGTGTAGAGACAAATACAGGTTGTCTTATTATACTACCCTTTTAGAGGAAATGAGAAGGAAATCCATGGATGGGGGCTCAGATGTTACCTTGCATGTTTAAAGAATGCCCAAGGACAAATGCAAGTCTAAGAAAATAGGAAGAAATTGAAAGATACATCCAAATCAAAAGGACGATCCAAAACCCTAGGGATAGAGTAAAGTGTTGGAACTATGGAAAGAGAGGGAACGTGAAGAGGGAATACATAAACAAAAATAAATATTATGATGACTCCTCCACAAAAATCTTTTAATGATGGTGATAATCATTTGTTTCTTATTTCTACTAACACTATTAGTGATAATGCCTGGCTCGTTGGTTTTTAGGTTGCTCCAAACATGTGACTTCCCATGAGTGGTGGATCTCATCATACAAATCTTATGATGGGAAACATTTTCCTTTGTGTAAACAATACTTATTAAATTGTTGGTAAAAGAAAGGTAAAATTATGTTTTAGTCATGGGAGGAATAAAAATCTTGATAACATTTTACACATTCCAAGACTTATGCAAAAGTTATCTCTTGTATCCAAGTTGAATGATTTTGGATTTAATGTAATATTTGACAAGTCTAGTTTCAAGTTGGTGAGAGGAAATTTGGTGATAGCTAGACGATCTTACATTCTATTTCTTACATTAAATGGCTTTATATAGGCATTCAACCTAGTAACTATGGAAAACACCTAAAAACTAACTAATAACTAACATCTAATAAATGAACATTAATATATTTATTTTTTTATTTCACATTATTGTAATAATATATTTATTTGTTTATTACACATTATTGTAATTTTTTTTTATGGAGATAGTCACCCAAGATCTATAGGCCTAATGGAAAGCACATGATACTCAAATGATCAACATGACAAGAATAAACTATATTCCTATCAAAGAATGCAAATAGAATGAATATACAATGTATGAGAGACCCTTGGTTATATAGGCCAAGGTGAGACATAGGATAACATAAGATTATGAAAATTTGCTTAATCTTATGATATGAGACATAAAGTGATAAGTATCCTATGTGTACCCTAAGTAAACTTAAGTGATGAGGCATGAAAATAACCTAATAGTGAAAATAGTTAGGTAATATCCCTATTCACACCAAAAATTCTATCTCATGCACTACTTAATTTCTAATTTTCCCCTTTTAGTGCTGACATAGAACTTTTATTTCCCCCCTTCAATTGTTTTTTATTAGATGTTGGTTTACACCGATAACACATCCAACTACAATTTGACCTTTATATACATATACAAAGATAAAGACATTATAAGAAGCCCCACTATTCTTTCCCATCCAATTTTAAGTGATTTTGACAAATAAAATAGATTTATAATTGCACGAAAGACTTCATTCATCCATCCTATCAACTTTGAATGCTTATCATGTTGATTGTTTCTTCCGTAAACAAATATCATCATTCCATAATATGCCTTTAATAAAATTATACAACCAACACATTGCTCTAATTGGCCCACAACATTGTGAGAAAATATTACTTAAATATTAAATTTCTTCCTTAAATAATCCAATCTAGCACATACAATACGTAGAAAAATTGCTTGTGAAGAATCATCTAAACTATCTCAAGTTTCCTTTTATATGCAAGCTATGACTATCACATGGAGGACCATGCAAATTTTTGCATTGAATTAAAAGCGCCTTCAAACTCATTTTTGAACTTGAAAAATACTTGCTACACATAAATTCTTCTCAGATATGCATTGTAACAAGAGTATCAGACCTTAAAAACAAAATCTTATTGGTTTCTTCAACAATGTCTTATCTAGCTTTCTGTAATGATGTGTTATTAAATAAATTTCCACTACAAATTCCACAAGTCAATGCCATTTCCTTCACACATGCAACCAAAAAATACTTCTATCTTTTTACAAATGATTGTGTATAGATTGCTCTATTCATTTTTTTGAATAACTTTTTAAAATATAAATATAGATTAAATAACTGCAAAAGAAATTTGATTCATCTAGGATAATATAAAATAATAAAAATAGTTCTTCAAAATGATTTTATCCATTTCTCTAACCCATCTATCTACACCAAGTATAATTACAAAAACTAGACATCAACAAAAAACTAAATATAGAAATGTTGTAGGGGATTTTGATGGAAATAACTAGAAAGTAAACTAGGTATATATTATTTTTGTGATTTTTACTATGAATATGAACAAAATGGAGAGGAGAATGCATATGGATGATGAATGGATTTTTTTGCACATGGTTTACACTAAAAAATGGTTGGTGAAAATACAAAATAGTGGATGGGAATAATAGTTGTTGGACATGGTGTACATTGCATGATCGCATTGGAGTTCATAGGTGAACCCATAGCTCACAAAAATAACTTGCAACCAAAATACCTATCACATATGAAGAGAAAAATCTATTGATATTCTCTACAACCTTGAAAAGAGATGATCCAAAAAATCAACTAATTGTACAATGAATTAATCTAAATTGTTTTGAATGAATGATTACAATGAATGCAAAACTTTATAAAAGGAAAAAGCAAACCCTAGATGAGGATTTGATTAGATTGAGACATGTGTCATCATATCATGCAATGAGATAACTTAACCTATAAATAGCTCAATCTAATTATAAAAAATACACTACTAAGTTTAGCTTAAGTAATTAAAGTAATAAGGGACCTAATAATTAATTAATTATCAAGTGATGTCCTAATTACTGCAATAGGTCATTCTGATCACTACTTTTGAGAAGGAAGAACATGGAAATAGAAGGAAAACATAAAGGTATCATGGGATTTTTGGTTTGAAACCATATGGAAATTATCATATGAAGGAGAGCTAGAGACTCCAACAATTGAATCGGTCATCCATCTTGTAGATTCTATTTCTTAAATTCAATGACTTTATATAGCCATTCAACATAGTAACTACCAAAACCACTTGAAAAATAACTAATAATTAACATCTAATAATTTAATAATATTATTTATTTATTTATTTATTACACATTCTATGTCATGCACTACTTAATTTTTGATATTGGTGTGGGAATTTTTTTAGGATAAATACCTCCACATTTTGTAACTCTATCAACACAACTAGAAAATTTGAAATTACACATATGTTGTGTCACCAAATTTTGATCCACATTCATGAAGAAGTCTTTTGACCTTGATTAATAAAATATACGATTGATGGATTTTTTAATTGCTTCGATTGTTAATTTGATTTTTGTGAACATTGTGTGCTTGACAAGAATAATATATCTTCATTTTTTTGCTGAAAGCTATAAAAAAAAACTATTATTATTATTCACTCGTTTAGATGTGTTTGGCCTAGTGGATATGGGTTCTATGGGAAAATATTTTTATTGTGTTATATTCATTGTTGATGCCTCTAGATATATACCTAGATTTATTTAAAGTGTTTTAAGTTTGGAGTTTTCTCCAAGTTTAAGGAATTTAAAATAGTGGTTGAGAAATAATTAGCAATAAAATAATGGTTTGAGATCTAATGGTGGTGGTGAATATTGATCCAAAAATATGAATTTTGTAAGTATTCAAGTATTGTTTGATAGAAGATAACTCTCTAGATACCATGAAAATTGGGTTTACAAAGACAATGAAACAAAACTTGATCTAAAGAGCTAGAAGTATGTTGAGTGGGCATAGTTGGATTGATACTTTTGGATAAAGGCTATGAGTACAAATAGTCACTTAGTATATCGATCTTTTTGTTCAAATATTTTCAATTAAAATCCTTACAAAGTGTGGAGGAAATTTTTTGGATCCATATCCGACTTTTGGTCAACTCAAAGGTTTTGAGTGAACTTGTTTCACTCAAAACATTTCTACCTTGCATGGAACCTATAAGGTGCCACGAGATTTGAGGAAATACTTTTGGGAAAAAGGTTTTCACTTGAAACTATTAACGTACAAACACTTGTGAGCTTTATCTTGAGCATAAGGTTGTGGAGAATGGTTTTAGTTGAATTTTTCTTTGCTTGAATGTGTTTCAACCAAAACCCTTTCACTTGAAAGTGTTTCAACCAAATCCCTTTCACTTGAAAATGGTGAGTTGGTAGCTCATGTGGCACCTTAGCCCCTCTTTTGGGATAATTTAAATAAAAGAGTATCTTCATATATATATATATATATCCAACTATGTATATTTTCATGAAAATCTAAAAAAAATCTTTGGTAGGGCTTAGAGCCTAAAATATGAGAATATATTTTAATAATCCCCTTGTTAATTTATTATAAGTAGGTCATTATATAATCAACAATATGACTGATTAGAAATTTAAAAAGTCTACCAAAATTTATTTTAAACATTTAAGAAAATATGGTGTATTGAATAGAGAATCCTCTCCAAAAGGGTATAACTTATTTTGTTTATGATAAATGGTTTAGATATAAAAAAGATTGTTGTCAAAACTATTATATTTTTAGTAAATTTTAATTAAAAATGATTAAAAATAACTAATCATGAAAAATACTTTCTTGCCCATGTACTAGATAGTCAAATTAGCTAAGTGAGAAAAAAAACACTATATTAATGATGAAGTCCCATCGACTTCATTTTTATTTTTTATTTTAGGAATTAAAATAAAATTTATAAATAAAAACTATCTAAATAATTAAAAAAAAAAATTGAAAACAAAACTATACTAAAGGCTCTATATTTCATTAGTTTATATTATTTTCAAATTTAAATAGATATGTCACTTTCAAGTGCTCCAAGTTGAAAACATATATTTATGTTGGTTATTTCCTTTATAAAAGTGGGACACAATTATGAGCTTTCACTTGTAGATAGATAAGAAACCTTCTATTTCATATTTAAGGGTATTTAGTTGTGAGTCCTATGTTCATGTGCCTAAAGAAAAGTGATCTAAACTAGATTCTAAAGTATAAATGAATCTTTGTTGGTTATCTAGTGAGTATATAAAAGATTATAATCTTGAAATTCACTAAAACGAAAAAAATATTTATTTTAGAGATATGATTTTCAAGGAGTTTATAGATTTTTTAGGTTCTTTACAATCAAAGGGAAAAGAAGAAATAAAAAAAAAGTATTTTGAGATGAGGGCCAAGAAGCAGGAAGATGCACATGTTGAAGAATAAAACGATGGATTAAAGGATGAAGATGAATAAGAGAGTTTAGACAAGAGTTATTTTTGTAGGCTCGAAGCAAGTCAAGAATGTAGAACATCTAGAGCCCTTTAGTCTGGAGATGGTTCGTAAGAAAACATAACCCAATTGATAAGTATAGCCCATTATATTTCCACTGTGTATTCATTTTGTCATGTATTGAAGATGAACCAAGATAATTCACGAAGGTTATTTATCTGGATAATAGCAAGTCTTGGATGGTAGGCCATATAGGAGGAGATGGGAGCCTTAGATAAATACAAAACATGGGATCTTGTTAGTTTGATTGAAAGAAGAAAACCAATTAGTTGCTACTAGGTGCATAACATGAAAATTGGAGTAGATGGATAATTAGAGAGGTACACAACTAGAATATTCGACAAAGACTATTCTTAGATGGAGGGAGTCAATATTGGTGAAATTTTCTCTTTTTTTTTCCAAGTTATTTTCTATTAGATTTTTGTATCTATTGTTGTAGCTTGTGATTTTAAGATTGAGTAAATGGATGTTAATACTAATTTCTTGCATGTGAATCTTGAAAAGGAGATTTATATATAATATCTTAATATTTTTAGTATTAAGGGGAAAGAACATTTAGTTTGTATGTTAAAATATTCATTGTATGGTATGAAATAGTCTCCTAGCATGTGGTATTTTAAGTTTGATGCTTTTGCATTACATTTGGATTTTGTTATAAGTAAAGATGATCACTATGTATATCTTAAAATTATTAATTATAAAGTTCTAATAATTACTTGTATGTGCATAACATATTTTATTGTAGCCAAGGGTTGATTGGGGAGTTCAAAGCTTACCTTTTTGGTATACTTGATATGAAGGATTTAGGGACATAAAGCTTCATCCTTGATATGGAAACCAATAATTATATTGGCACTATTTTATAATAGCTTAGTATGCATGCTAGTAAACTTATGAGTATTTTCTTTCTACAGCGTCAAAAATCATATATCCTTACCATTTCACATTATATTCTATGCTTGCTTTGACATCCTAGCCTTTTGCTTCCCAATGCCAAAGGCTTAGTGTTTTTTCCTTGTGAGTTTTTTTGTTAGTGTAGGTTTCTTATTTTCCTTCCGTGAGGGGATATTTTTTTTTTCTACACATATTACTTAAGATTTCTTAAGTTATATTAGACTTGGTTAATATGAGGACACATAGAACAATCCATTAGCTACATGTATCACTCTCTCCCTCATATGGGTAGTTGAATTACACACCCTTTTTTGGCTTCTTGTGCCACCTCTCATAATCACTATATTATCTTTACCTAAGTAGGTTATGCCACATGTTTTGGCATTTACCAAGTAGGTAGAACCTGTAACACCCCTCCGTTTTGGATTTTTGGATCGACAGTGTTTTCTTGGTAATGCTTTGTTATGCTTATGATGTGACTGTGGAACTTGGTGATCATTTGATCGTGAACTGATTAGTGATGCATATGTTATATTATAATTTGATGATTGTGTCTGAATATGCTTTGACTTTAGAACTTGGTTGCTTTTGATTGCAATTGTTAAATGATGTGAAAGTTATATTTTGATGTAATGTTATTTTATTCTGATGTTATCTTTATGGCGTGTTTTGGATTAACGTAGAAGATATTTGATTTAATGATGTTTATGCTATTGATCATATCATTGATGTTAGATGCGTCAGTTAGTGATACTGTATTGGTGAAGGGGACGGGATTGTATCACTCGCTTGCGAGCGCCCTACAATTCTGAGATTTCCTCTTCATGGTGTGTTTGATCATATATATATATATATATATATATATATATATATATATATATATATATATATATTGCACGTTCGACATGCTCTTTGTTGCAGGTTGACAGGTACATGACATCGACTTCACCTGGCTTCACAAGTCTGAGCGTGTCCATTTACCAACGGTAATCGATTGGGAGATAGTAACTAGGTTTTCCGTCCCAAGTCCGTCGTCTTGTTATAAGTTATGTGTCATGGCTGAAGTTTTTGTTCTCGTTGATTGTGTAGTTTGATTGTTGAAGTATTCTTTTTATTTATGGCTCATGTTTATTTAAATTAACCTTATCTTATAAGATAATTGATTAAAGTGTTTAGTTGTTTTGATTTAATTGTGAGTTGGTAAAATATTAAATTTAAATATTTTGTAAATTTAAAAGTGATTTAATTTATTAAAAGAGTAAATAATTATTTTAAATTAATATTGTTGATAATAATTAAATTAAATGAATATTGATGAGGATAATTAAATATTATATTTTTATTAATATTAAATTAGCAAATCTTGCACAGATAATATCTTGATTAAATAAATTATTTTAATTAAAATTGTAGATAAGTTGTGCTTTAAAAGCCAGAAAAAGGACCAATAAGAAAAGAGGATTTTTGAGAAAAGAAAGCGGAAGAGCTTTATTGAATATTTATTTTGATTTATTATTTTTATGAGGAGATTATTCACACACAGGAGTTTTTTTTTCTCTGTTTTTTTGGTTCTATAAATGAAAAGAAAAGAAAAATAGCTTTGGCTGGGGCTTCTGGGAAAAGAAAAATAATTGTTTGAAGAAAAGATAGATTCAAAAAGAAAATTGCAGGAGGAATTCGAGAGGAGGCTATAGAAGGGATTCTTCTTCAGACGAAGGACTCCAGGTTTTTTTCTCCTTTTAAGTTATTAATATTTTATTGTTCTGTAAATAAATCTAGTTGCTAGGTTTTCGAAAATTGATTGAATGAAGTTTTGTGATTTGAAAATTCGTTCGTATGAAACCCTTGTATCTTCTGTTGAAAACATTAGTAAACCTTTTTGAAATTTTATAGTTTCCTAGTGAAACCTTTTGTTTTGGAATAAAATTCATCTTAAATTGAAGGTCAAGATTTCAAGTTAGATCCATTGGGAGTTTATTGAAAAATCTTTTGAAAATCCTCATAAAAAATTAATGATGGAAACAATTGTTTTGAAAAGAAAATTCTTTTATTAGTTAAAATTTGTATGTCCAAATTTATTTTAGATCTGTGAAAGAGAAAATCCTTTTTGTTATTGTTTGATTTTATATGCCCAGATCTATATTGAATTTGTAGGGAAAACAATTTATTTATATGGATTATTTCGAATTCCTTTATTTATATTTTTATTTATTGGATTCTTTTAAAATTCATATATATATATATAAATAAATTTTTATTTAGTTCGAATTTAAAAAAAAAAAATTATTTATTGAATATATAACTGTGCATTTTAATGGTGTTTATTTCGAGGTTTTCCGTAAGAAAAATATTTGTGAAAAATAATGTTTAAAAATATAAATTTAATTTTAAACTAAAAAAAAAAAAAATTATTAAATTTTGTGGGGGTGGGGGTTGGCGAGGCCATACACCCACGGCCCCATCGTGGTTGGCTGTGGCCACCACAAGCGCTGTGGGGGCTGCGGCCACCACAAGGTGGTACGCACCACCGCCTGTGGGGCTGCGGCCTCCTAGCAGTGGTACGAAAAAAATAGTTATTTAATTTTTATTTTCATTTTTTTTTTGTCTATGTTTTTTTTTATTAGTAATTTTAATTCGGATTTTGGGTTATAAAATAATTTTTATAATTCAATTTTATTTTATTCATGTTCGGTTTATAATATAATTATAATAATATATATATTTATATAAATATATATATATAAATTAATTGTTAAATTTTATAATATGTTTTTTGATAAAATGATTGTTTTTTTAAAATGTTTCACTCTTAATATATTTATATAAACAATTTTGAAATGTTTTGAATAAGAATTTAATATGATAATTTTTACGAGATATAATATTATAGTTTAATTAAGAAAATTAGAAATAAATGAAGTGTTTTGATTTGAGTTGTATATTCTCAAGTTGTTGATTTATTTAACTGGATGAATTTGTTTATTATAATACCTCGATTATGAATACAACTGTTAAACGTAGAGTAAGGGTTGATTATTTTATTCAGATGACTTTATTTATTGGAACGCTTTGATTAGGGAAGTTAATTGTGAAATTTAGAGTAAATGATTGGGTTGTAAATACTTCAATGTTGGGAAATGAATTTGGTGTATTTGATTGAGTAAATGCAAGATTGAAAACTGTGTTTGACTGGGTTTAGGAAACCCTAACATTAGATATTGAGTTGCCTGGAATGCTTTTCTATCATGTTTCTTTTATTCTCCATGTCGGGCAAATGGGGTTAAGGGTCTATGTAAGTCTTCCAGAGAAGTTCTCTAGAGTGGGATGTTTTGTGTAGAGGTTCAATTTGTGAATCACCTTGGGAATGGTGTAGAGTTGTACTATTATGTTGTACCCAGTTTCCACGAACGGGATTTGTGCCTCCTGGGAAATAGGAGAGGGTAATGAGATTTGTACCTCCTTTGGAAGGAGTGTGTTTTCGTATTTGGTTTCCTCCAGTGTTCGGAGTGAGTTTCCTTGTTTTGTTTCCTCCTTGGATTGGAGAGGTTATGTTGTCTAGTTACCTATTGTGGTATTGTACCTTGTGTGTTGTCGATAGGAGAGTGGCTCTTTGTGGGGGTCCGGCACACAAAGGGGCGCCAGGGTAACTCACCTAGAGTTTAACTAAGTGATAATCTAAAAGAATTAATGGGGATCTTTCACACTAATAAAGATAAAGAATGTCTCTCTCGTGAAGCAAGTGAATGATAAGGCTCGAGATGAGATGGGACGCATAGTTTTGCGTGAGGGTCCGGCGGATGGTAGAGGCAAGCCAGGGTAACCCAGGATGGGGGTCCAATAGCCTAGGAAGGTTGAGCCAGGGTAACTCATGGCAATTTATGCATGACACTCTTCCTATGTCAACAGTCAATCAGTTATTGTGTGATGTACATGATCATTGTTCTCTGGAAGCATTGTAACCTCGTGTTAAGTGACGTTGTGATTGTAGTGGTTAAGTGAAATTGTGTCTGTAGTGGTTAAGTGTCATTGTGATTATGGATGTTAAGTGACCTTGTGATTGTAGTTGTTTCTGTTCAGTTATGTTTTAGCCTGTGTCTAGTAGTAGATGGTCTCGTGTAGGAATTCCTTGTTACTATCTCCTAGCACAGAGGGAGTGGGACCTTTTGGATTCCACGTGGTCGGGTGGCGTGTATCTTAATCCATTGGTTCTTCTTCTTGTTCGTGTGGTCGAGATTTCCAGATGGAGAGCTCACGGAAATCAGTTTCTTTTCATGCCTTGTTCTCTCAGTACTTATTGTATTTTATTGCCCCTCATTTGTTATCAAGGCAAAATTTGTAATATGTTATCATATTTGTTGGATTTACCTCATTTGGGAAATGAGTATTGTAATCTTATTGTAAACATGTTGTAAGCTATATTGTTTGGAATCATGTGGCACTTCATATTCTTGGATGTAAATTTATTATGAATGGAATGTATGTGAACTTCAATTGTTAAGTAACTATATGATATGGTTTTAATTCATGTTTCACGTTTGGTTTAAGTAACACAGTCTCGCAACCTTAGGGGATTAGTTGACAATGGTTAGTGAGCTTGTATGTTAATTGTCTAACTTTCATGTTAATTGTTCTTGTTTAAAAAAAAATAAAATAAAATTAGTTTGTTTGTTTAGTAAATTGCAACTTTCTGTAGGGTTGCCTAGCAGGGCGTTACAGAACCTCCCACCTATTATGGTAGTTGGAGTTAATGCACCTCATGGATTTATTTTATCATATCTTCATAGATATATATAACACTTTCCTCTCTCCTCGACTAGTTTGGTGAGTAATGTGAGTATTATCAAAATTCTCTTGAAGTTGTCTCTATTTTTCCCCTTTTATGTTTCTCTTTCCATTCTGCTATTTTGATCTTTGATCATTTATCAATTAGAGTTGTGTATGATCTGCAACTGACATCAGGTCTTGGTTTGCTTCTTGCTTCTCACATAATATAACATGGTATCAAAGATTCATTTTTTGGTAGTGTTAATTTTTTTATATAATTGTTTTAGAGATTTGAGACTAATAAATAACTAATATTTTCCTCAAAAACCCAATATTCTCTTCTCTTGCATCCTCAGATGATTTAGAGAATCATAACACTTTGAAGGAAAATAAACATGTGTATTGCTTTGTGTTCTTATGAGATTTGGGTAATCACAGCTCTTTGGTAATCTTGGAGGCATTTTCACTATTCCATAACATCCATAAGGCTCAAGAAAGTCAAGATTGACTTTCGTATCATCAGAATTGGAGATTAGAGGACCCAGTTGCAATAGAGGGTTTAAAGCATGGTTCCAAAAGGTAGTTGATATTTTTGAGCACTTCTTTCCCAAAAAGACCTCACCGTGACACTAATAAGGCTAAAAAACATAACGATCAACTATCAAATCATCAAATTTTGAGAAGTTGACCTTTGAGGTGATTTTTTTTTGCTCACAAGTCATACAACCTAATGTACCATATGAATTGTTGGGTTAAAAAATTATAAAAATATATAAAAATTACCCTGCATAGGTGCACCATCTATGTACCATCATGTAACCACCACACAAACACCTCAGAAGTACCTACAATGCACACCACCGATGTTGCTACCTAACAAACACCCGTGGCCCTTTAGAATATTCCATGAGAATATTTCGTGAATATTCTTCACATTGATGTCAAAAAATATACTGATGCCAAATAATATTATGGAAGTACCTAAGAATATACCAAAAATATTTAAGAATATTTCGTTTGGCAACATCATGTAGACATCCACACGTGATTTTAAAAATTTATCGCCTAACCTTTACAATTTTTGAATTTACGGTCGAACTTTAAATACTTGTAACTTGAGCATATTGACTCCTTTTTAGTGCATTATTTTTTTGTTTGGGGTAGAATTTCATTTTCATTCTCTACATAGTGTATAAATTATTATTTTTTGATTTGTGATCAAAATATTCAAAATTTAAGGATTCTTCTAGAATTTATTACATAGTTATCATTTTGAGACCTTCATGGAGCCACAACTTGTGTAAAATGACTCCTTTTTTGGTTTGTATCTTTTCTAGGGTTCATATTTTTCTATTTACTTTGCATCAATATTGTCAAATTGTTCTCATCTTGTACTTTGACTATAGTTTTAGTGTTTGGTCATTTTGGGCCCTATAAGAGTCTAAAAGATTTGATTTTGTGTTGTAAATCAAACTAATTAAGTGCCAACATTGTAATTTATGGGGGGTCACTTCAAAAAATAGTAAAAAGAGGGGGTTGTCTCTGATGGGGTCATTGTAATCCTCATCATTTAATTTATCAATCCAATGTGGTGTCCATGGCTGTATGCAAGAGAGAAAGTAGAAAACTTGTTTGACAATCTATTCTATAGTCTATTCTACTTGCATGAAATAAATCCTATTTGCATGAAAGGGAATTTGCATGAAAGAGAACTAATATAAGGAAAACTTGCATGAATTGAAAAGACTAAACTACTTCACAATTGTTGGAAATGAAAAACTTTCTTGGATTCAAATTTAATCTAGAAATCTGGAATTACATTGCCGATAAATGAAACTAGATCTATCCTATTTCCTCAGGCTGAAACAAGCCTTTTTAATCCCCTCCTTTCGATCAAATGATTAAATTTTATTTATATAATTCTTATTCTATATCAATCCACTAAGAATGTGGATCCAATATCCTATTTTTGAGGGGTCATTTATAAAACTTTAAGAAACTTGAAGTTGCTGTCCTCCATCACGCCACTTTTGTCTCAGTCATTTTATGACGCTTATTGCTCCTTCCCTGCTACAAATCATGCCAAATTATCAAAAGGGTTTTTATATCTTCAAATATAGTTTCCATATCATTTTGAATTCTTGAATTTTGTTGAGAAATGAGGGAGATATTGCTGTTTTACTGAGACTGCATTTTTCACAATTTCTACGTGCCTGATTTCTAGGAAGTCTTCAAGTTCTGAATGTGAATGAATGAATTATTCTTCAGTTCAGTCAACCAAATCATTGATATTTAACATGAATAACATGCTATAATCATGCAACAACATTTGATTGATGTGGTAGCTTGAGTTATCTTTGGTGGAAGAAGGAAGCATGAAATCTAATAACTGTGAGAGATCTTAAAACTCAACATGAAACAAACACTCATCCCATTAATTTAGGAATGATTGATGCTCCATGATTTTGCATGAATGTAGAAATGTGCTGGGAATCTTCTCTATATTCTCATTACTTCTTCAAATCCTTCTAAATTTTTCAGGAGTTAACTGCTTCAAGTGTCTGGAGCTCTCTGCTGCAAATGTCTATGGAGCTTCTTTTTCCCATGAGTTATTTAATAAATCATTTATCCGCATTACATCATCTTAAACACTTCATGGAGACATATTAAAGAAAATTTGGATCACATTTAATTACTAAAAATAAATCAAACATTTACTTTATATTTTATTCTAATCAAGCTAAAAAACTTTCAATCATTACTCAAATCCACTTTAACATGAATACCTTAGGAAGAAATATATGATTTTATTTGATAACATATGAGACAATTTATGGTCTCATCAGTCTCATGTGCTTGATCTTTGCACTTCTTTTCCTTCTGCATTTCAATCTACTTATTTGGACTTATGGACGCATCAATAGTTCCTATGTTAACTCCATATAAATATTAAATAAAAGATGATAATCTATCTCAAAAGGCATGGATATCATAGGGCTACAATGGGACTTGAAACAAAAGTTAAATATGGAGCATAAAAGATAAAATGTTTCAATAAATATGATGAAGCATTTGGTACTCTATGTATGTTTGTGTCTCCAAATTTATTTTTTTGCATTGAATCTGTCACTACACCAAATGGAGTGTGGAATACATTGGAACCACTCTTTGGTAATAAAAAATAGTTAAGAGGTCATCAATTGGAGAATGAACTCATAGGGTTATGTCGTACCATTTTTTATGCTATACAAAACTTCACAAGATTGAAAGCTATTAGATTGCAATTAAAACAATGAGGAATTGAAAAGAAAGATAAGAAAATAATCTTGAGTATTCTTTCTAAGCTTGGTCCTAACTATTCTGTATTTACATTCTATGCTACTAAATGTGCCTTTGGTTCCACTTACAAAATGCCTTCTCTAGATGAATTTTTTATAGAACTCACTAGGGAGCAATATAAATTGGTTAAAATGGGTACAATTAAATCCTCTAAGTCACATGCATATGTTGGCTATAAATTAGGGCACAAAAGAACATAAAGGGTTTGACAAATAGGATAAGAAATAAAAGAATTAGAGAGAGAAGATGAAATATCAAAAACTCGTTGCTTCAAATGTAGCTAGTCAAACCTCTTCATCAAAATGTGAAAAAACTAAGAAGGAGAAGGTCAAATGTTCTTATTGTAAAGGGCATATCCTTGATGAACAAAAGTGTTGAAAGAAACAAATTTATCACCTTTAACATCTCGACAAGAACAAAATTAAGGTGCTTTATTTTGTCAAGCAAATCTCATTGGAAGGGTCTTCTAAGGACATAGATAAAAGTAAGGGGAAATGATAAGGTACATCCCTAGTTGTTGTTGCTTCACAACTTGACACTTGGATCAATGACTTAGGTGCTTTCCACAACATGACTTCATCACATGATTAGTTTACCTCATTAGAGCCATGTCTTATACTTGTGATACTAAGGGATGGTAACACTCTTGTTGAAGTGCATGAGAGAGCATCTGTTGACATGGGTGAATAAACATTTCAATATATTCTTTGGGTTCCATCTTTGTCAACTAATCTCCTATCTATTTATTAGATCAATCACAAAAGCTCTAAAAAGTGAGTTGAGTTCACACTAGATGCAATTTTAATTAGTGGTATGCACAATGGGAAAAATAAATCATTATTTTAGACTATATTAGTTTTCCCACTTTGTTCCCAACTCTCCTTAAAAAACATTACTCTATCATTTAGTTGAGGTGAGTTTTTTGTGGAATCAAAAGTTTGGCCAGTTGAACTACTGTTACTTGTAGTAGCTTAGTCAATAGGACATGGTTTCATGGTTGTCTTTTGTTTAATTTTGAATGGAGTTTGTCAAAGTTACATTATTGATGTAGGAGCATCTAATGGTACCAACAATCAACATCAACAAAAAAAAAGAAAGTATTTTATTTTATTATTTTTGTTTTGTGGAATAATGTTATTAGGTGAATGAAATGCAATATTAAGGTTTAAATAATTTATATTTAATTATTAGAGTTATTTTATATTGCAAATTCTGAATGAGAGATAATGGTGGAGGTGACTTGGAAAACTTGTAAAATAAAAAAAAATAAAAAAAAAGCAGAACTAGGCGTGGGTTTTTGGAGGGTTACAAGTTTTTATGAACTCTTTTATTTCACCTCATTAAAGCATTCAAAAATTTGGGTGCTCAAGATTGTGATGATAGCTTTTTCTATTATGGGGTCTTGTGGAGTGGAGTGGAAAAATCAATTTGTCTTCTTGAATTGGAAATTTTCAAAAGTGCATTCAAAGATGCTTTTATCATTTAATATTTTCATTATTGCATTTTATTGAGCATCTTCCTAGATTGGGCGTAGCATTTGGGAGTTTCAGGAAAATGATGGAGGTCTTTCTTGAAAAGGCTTGATTTTTAGCAATTTGAAGGGTCTTGATGCCAAAATTTGAAGAGGAAGGCTTGGGGGTGTATCCATTGGAGAGAATACCAAAACACCATGAATTTGGAGATTTGAAGATGAAGTTGTAGCAACATATGTATGGTTTTATAGAGGTTTTATTGCAGCAAGGTTGCACATGACAGTTTGCAGGTTACAAGAGCTAGAATCTTATAAAGGAAGTTGGGTTGAAGGAAATTAATTTATATTTATTTTTTTGTTGTTTTTTTTATTTATATCAGATTTTAGATGGTTCACATCGGCCCATATGGCTGCACAATTTAATTTCATTTTGGCATTGATTTCTATGTAAAACAAGAGAGTTTGAATGAGAAAATTGAAGTCATTTCATGCATATTTGTGTTATTACAAGCATTGTTTTGAGTTGCTTAATTGTTGTCCAAAAAATGTGGGTGTGGTTGTGAGTTTTCATATTGTAAGGTGTTTTTTGCTTACATCAGTTGTATCAAAGCCAAAGGTTTTGAGTGCATAAGCAGAGCACCAAATGTGAGGTAGTATATGCTAGGACCTGTGGGTGGAGAATGAAGTTAGAGGATTAGAGTGTGTAGATAGATCGCCAAGCACGAGACATTCTATACTTGAGAGGATGGGATGGATCATGAGGAGGTCCATAAGAATTTTACTTTGGAAACAATATTGGGAAGAAGTG
>VDFB02271358.1:431609967-431747171 GCA_007258455.2 Sequoia sempervirens | reverse complement strand
TGGTAAGGTTTGATGGATGCAGAGGTAGGTAGAGAGAGGGATTGGGAGATAGAGAGTAGATAGGGAAGAAGAGAGGGAGAGAGAAGTATGGAGGGAGAGAGAGGGATGTGAGAGAGGTGAGGTAGAGAGAAATAGAGAGAGTGGTAGGAAGTGATGGAGGGAGAGGTAGGTAGAGTGAGTGAGAGAATGAGAGAGGGAGAGGGAGGGAGATAGAGATAAGTAGAGAGGAAAGAAGGGAGGGAGGGAGAGAGAAGTGAGGTAGAGATAATTAGAGGGAAAATGTGTGTGTGTGTGTGTGTGTGTGTGTGAGAGAGAGAGAGAGAGAGAGAGAGAGAGAGAGAGAGAGAGAGAGAGAGAGAGAGAGAGAAAGGGATGGAGATAGTGAGAGAGAGGTCTAGAGTGTAAGGGATAAAAATGAGTGAGATAGAGAGAGAAATAATACAACTTGCCGATTATTGAAATTTGACCTCCTGATTACTAAAATTTGACTAAGTCTAAAATTTGTGAGATCTTCCAAACACTAGCATTTGCATTATAACTCCTAGAGATTTGAAACCACTCTCAAATATCCTGAAACTATATACATGAAATATAACTTAAAGTATAAGAAAGTAAACGTCCATATGTAAATCTCAACTTATACTTAAATGTTTATTTCATGTATATAGTTTCCCTGAAAGATAACAAGAAGAAAGAGGCAAGAAAAAGAGAAGAAAAAATTTCAATGCAGACCAAAACATGAGTGTGTTATAACCCGCTCGCATTTTGTTAATGCATTCATAAAACACAAAAGCCATGTCAAAATTGAGATATAATGTGAATGCATTATATCTTTCTTTGGGAATCCCCAAGCCTTTGGATTGGTATTTTCCTTGGAATACCAACCCAAAGGCTTGGAGGGCATTACCAACGACTAGATACGTGTTTTTGCAAATTCTATAATATTTCACATAATTAGGTTCGTGCTCATTGTCAGGATTGCATGTGGTTCAATGTCGAACAAATCAAACACCTGGGTAATGTTAGGCCTCTCTTAGCTATCCAATGATGTAATTTTTTTCACTTTCTAACAATGTTAAGCCTTTCATCCATAATTTCTTTTGTTTGTCTCTTTTTTGGAAACAATGTTTGGTGTTTTTTTTGTTATAAATTAACTATTCATCAAAATTTCAAATAAATTAAATTTTTATAAATTAGACCCCATTCTACAAATTAAAAAAAAAAATCAATTAGTTTCCAAAATTTGTAGGGGTAGCACGACCAAAATTTTATTTTTTAGGAAGTGTCCACTTTGAAAATTAGTAAAAAATTAAATATTTATCAAAAAATTATAAGAAAAATCATGCATCAACTACATATTGTTAGCTAACTTCTGACCATAGCAATTTTAAAAATATGAAAAAAATGTTCACCATGCTAAGGTCGTACAAGAGTTGCTATGTTATGTTTTTTTGACAAAAACAACACCAATTTGTGTACGTCTCTTGTTTGAACCCCTTAATCTCAACCATTTTCAAAATAAATTAGTAGTTTAGAAAGTAGACTCAGAGCACTTCAATCTTTGTTTTTGTTCCATCTCAAAATTTTGAGTGTAAATATCCTCAATTTCACGTCCAAGGTCAGTATTTCCTGATTTCAAAAAAAAAGTGGCCACTTAAGCCCCCTTTTTGGGAACCATCTTTGTGCACTTTCCCTAGGATACATGAACCCATCATCATATATCATCAGTTGTGTTAGGTTCTGCTTTCCCCGTACACATTGTTCCAACCAATAGTCTAATCTCTCTTCATTCCCCTGTGATGCAACAACTGAATAGACATGTCCTAACTGTACAAGATCTGAAAGATGGTCATAGTCAATTGAACTTTCCATTTAATATTCTAAAGAGGATTGTGTTGAAGATAAAGGAGTTGTGTACTGTGGAATCCACGTATCTACCCACTCACTTGACTCGCATTGATCCCAGTCACACTGAATACATTTCTGACAAAAACATGCCAACTCTTGTGTCCACATGATCCGTGCACTTTCATATAAGCTTCAAAATGAATGCATCTTTGAAGATTCTCTAATTGCACGACATTCCAATTTCTTTCCCATTGTTCCCTCATCAACCAACCAAGAGAATCTGTACACTTCTTAATCAAGTATCCCTCCTTGTGACAATGTATGCCTAGATCAATCAACAATATAACGTGTATCATTGAATGTTGCACCAGCTCTAATATTCCTTTTTTCCTTTAGTAGAGCTCTCTTCACACATGCACTTGCTTCATTATGCTCCCATTTCCCATTCCTAGCTTCAAAAAAATCCAAATGTGAGGTACGCCCCTTTGTACATGCATTCTACTCAACCAATAAAGTAGACATACATTCTTGAATTGTCCCATGCAGTTATTTGACCAAATGAGATGTCGACCCATTGCAATATGTTTTTCCTGCAAGAAGTCAAAAAAGTTTTGGAAATAATGTTGCCCATACTCTGACGAATGAGATATATCATCACTCATATAAAAATGGTACTGCCTGGTTATCTTCCTATCCTCTTTTGTATTGTCAGGGGCATGTCTATACGTGATGTGGACAAAAATAGCAATTTGAATAGAATTGTAATATTGAGATTGTACCTCATTTTGTAGTTGCAATGTGTAATTTTTTGCAAAATCAACCACGGATATAATACTTCCAATTGGGAAAGAGTCCTTACACATACTGAATTGTTGATCCAACCACTAGGACCTATTGCTATTCCTTCCATACTTGTCAAAAATATTTTCTTAAAATCTAAAATAAAATCAACACTAGTGACTCTCTTGTTATCGACTCATATATAGAACCTTCACCTCCACTCTTCAAATTGTATTTCACTATCTCAAATCTCCTTTTCACAATAATTTCTTTCCAAAATCATGTTTGTTGCGCTCATGAAAACATGTTACAAACTTCAATAAACCACCACATTGAAAATACTTCTCATTTAAATAATCATTTCTATAAAAAAAAGCAACCATCACCTCTATAACATAAAAATAAATCTAACAAGTCCTTGTATGACTTTGGAAGTTGCATTGCACCACCCTCCTGCAACATTTCATTAGTACACAAAGTAGAATGAATATATCATAATAGTTCATGATACATTAAAAAATCTATATGGTATTTACATGTATTACGAATTTTAAGAGGTACACAATAAAATGGCTTACAAGATTCAAAAGCTCTTTGTGAGATTTGTAAAGTTGGATGTGTTTCACAAAATTGTTTGGCTACATTCCAAGGAATTTTTAGGATGTGTGCAATCTCGGTTGCCAATTATTTAAAAAATCATTTGCATTGGGTGATACTCTAGATTGAGAGTGCCAAAAATGCTGAGTTTTATCCTTTACGTTATTTGTTAGTTTCTTATCAACACATGGAAGACTCCCACTAAAAGGCCATGCATCACTTTGAAGAGGACTATTGAGTATTCCTCTTCTTAAGAGTACTCTAGACAATGTTTTATGATTTGGGTTTAGATCAACACAAGTTTTCCTCAATAAATGAGCCTTTCTTAAATGATGGCCTACTAATGAGGTCGTGATTACTCTATGAGCTACTCTCTTATCTCTTTCTTTAGTAGTCTTTCCAATATAATTGACAACATTAAACATATTTTTGACAATAAAATTATTTTTGTCTGAATTTTCATTCATACAAATCTTCAATTTGGCAAGCAAAGGTCTCATTTTGTGTCTTTAGTAATTGTACGAAAAGTTGACATTGTTTGGTCAATGTCTTATTGCTAAAGTATTCATTGAAATTTATTGAAGCCCACAACCAAACATTTTACATTGACCTCTTTCCTTCAAGATTTTCAATTATGTTCTCATCAATTTAAAATAACCATTTTGGGGTTCTTGAATGTCTTGGATTTGAAATTTCTCTTTCTTCCTCATAAAGGTCTTGTCTACTCATGTAATTTGGTGATACATAAGGTTCAAATGTTTCATTTTCAATGTTATCAACATTTTCAATATCAATTCCAACATTTTCATTTCCAATTTCAATATGATGTTCAACATTTTCAAATTCTATTTCATCTTCACTTGAAATAATATTTATGGGTGGAGAAGAAGCCTCACCTTGATGAGTATTTGACATAACTTTTTTTCTCTTCCTATGAATTTATCTTTTTCTCTATATGCTTCAATTTTCTCTATTGTGAGTTTTCTCTCCCTCCCTTTATCCCTCTCACCATCTCTTAGTTCTCTCCCTCCTTTTATCCCTACCACCCTACCTCTCTCTCTCTCTCTCACCCTCCTCTCCCTGCATCCGCCGCTCCCCCTCTCTTTGTGCCTCCTTCCCCCATATCTCTCTCTTAGGTTGCTCCCTCCCACTCCCATCTTTCTCTTAGGTTTCTCTGATCCTCTCTCCCTCCCACTTCCCCCCTCTCACTCTCAAGTCTCTCCCTCCCATCCTAACTAGATAAATCCTTCTCTCTCTCAAGTATCTCCACCAATCTATCCTTCCCACCCTACCTAGATAACTCTCTCTTAGGTCTCTCCCTCCCACCCTACCTAGATAGCTCTCTCTCTCAAGTCGCTCTCTCCCTCTATCCCTTCCACCCCTCTCTCTTTCTCTTAGGTCTCTCCCTTTGTCCTTCCATCCATCTCTCTCTCTCTTTGTACCTCCCTCTCTCTCTCAAGTCTCCCCCTCCCACCCTACCTAGATAACTCTCCCTTTGTCCCTCCACCTAACCCTCTCTCTACCTCTATCCTTCCCACCCTACCTAGATAACTCTCTCTCTCTCTCCCTCCCACCCTACCTAGATAACTCCCTCTCTATCAAGTCTCTCCCTCCCATCCCCTCTCTCTCAGGTTGCTTCCTCCATTTATCGCTCCCTCCTTCCCTCTCTCTTTGTAACTCTCTCCATTCCTCTCTCTCTCTCTCAAGTTTATCCCTCCCACCCTACCTAGATAACTCCCTCTCTCTCTCCCTCCCTCTATCCCTCTCATCCCCTCTCTCAAGTCACTCCCTCCCTCTATCCCTCACACTCCCATTTTTTCTCTTAGGTCTCTCCCTCACTCTATCACTCCCACCCCCCTCTCTCTCAGGTTGCTCCCTCTATTTGTCCCACCTGTTTCTCTCTCCGGTCTCTCTCTCCCTCTATCTGTCCCACCCCCTTCTCTCTCTTAGGTCTCTCCATCCCTTTATCCCTCCCATCCCCTCTCTTAGGTCTCTCACTCGCACCCTACCTAAATAGTTCTCTCTCAAGTCCTTCCCTCCCACCCTACCTAGATAATTATCCATCCCTTCATCCCTCTCTCTCTCTCTCAAGTCTCTCCCTCCCACCCTACCTAGATAACTCACTCTCTCCCTCATTTAGGTCTCTCCCTCCCTCTATCTTTCCCACTTCCCCTCTCTCTCAAGTCTCTCACTCCCACCCTACATAGCTAAAGTTCTCATGTAATTTGGTGATACATAAGGTTCAAATGTTTCATGTTCAATGCTATCAACATTTTCAATATCAATTCCAACATTTTCAATATCAATTTCTGTTATTCCAAAATTTGAACTTGAATATTTTCAAATTTTAGTGCATTCTCCTATATGCCCTTGAACTTGTCGAATCACAAAAATAATTAAATTTGAAAATCTGTTAGAGTTGGTAGGAAATCCTTTGGTGGGTTTGTTCATAACCTCATTTTGACCAATCTGGCCAGTTTTCATGCCCAAATACCTCACCATTTTAGATATTTTAAACCTTACATTTTTCCCTTGCCATGTTGCAAATGAGGCCAAATTCAAGTTTCAGAGTGTTGGAGCTTAAAAGAATTATGGGCTATGATCTGTGGTGTCTAATTATTCTATTGTCTGAATTTCGAGCAAAATGAAGTTGTTGGCTGCAAGTTATAAAGGTTTCTGTAAAAGTTTCAAAGTCTTGAAATGTGTCGATTACCTAAAGTTAAGAAATTCTATTAAAAAGTTGCTTTTTATTCATGGGGAGTACTAAAAGTTTTGAGAATTTTAAATGTGAGGAGTTTTTGGGAATTTTGGACCTTATTTTACAAATTCCCAATTTACAAAAAATCCCATCCGTGATTCCTTGTGGTCGGCAGATTTCATAGTTATGAAACTCTGTTTTTAATCGACTCTTCATTGTTAGATGTTTTAAAACTTTGAAAACTCCAAATAGTCCCGACACTATGGTTTAAAAGGTTAGGAAGTTTGTAAAAAGGCCGATCACCCGACAAGCACGAGTTTGATTGAATGCCTCAAAGATTTTTCATATCACAGAGCACCATACTTATGGCTACATGAGTCATTTTACTCTTGATTGGATAAAGCATTGTGTGACCGATCTGCATTGTAGATTGGCATGCATTATAAGACGTCTAGAATATAGTTTGCAAGAATCAAATCCTGGCAACACAACTTGTGAAGGAAAAAGCTATTTCAAGAATCTTTTACGCTGTGTTAGTTCTTCACGATTCTTTACCGTTCTAGATGATGTGGATCACAAGACATCAAGAGGAACAAAATGATCATTTAAGCAAATCATTTCTTGGCATCACTGATAAGCATGAAAGCCTGAGAAAGACAAATTTTGATGTCTCCATTCCTCCATTTGATATGGTCATCAAATATGCTCTGTTAATATGTTGATTGTAAATATTGATTTAGTAAAAGAAAGGCCGATGACATTGAGAGTTTCGAAACATAGTTGAAGCGGCAAAAATGGGAAGGCGACGGGAAAGAAACATGTTTCAAAATCTGTGCTTACCTATGAGAAAAGATTATGCGTGGTGGCGTTCAAAGGAAAGCAAAGGATTTAGGCAAAGACAAGGAAGTCAGCATAATGAAATGATATTGAAGAAGCATCGAGTTATGAAGAACAAAGAAGTCAATACCCTGGTAAGCTCTTGCCAATTTTATCTATCACCAATTCCATTACAGTTAGTGATAATGATAGAGAAGCTACTTTTGTCAGAAGGGATATGTCTGGCATTTTCAGAAATTTCAAAGAGCATCATTAAGGAGAACATTCCTTTTAAAATTTAAAATTTTGATTACTCCTATTCATTATGGAGGGCGATATAATTTCTTCAACATACTAAGGCAGAACTGGTCATTGGATTCTCACTACAGTAAACCATAATTTTAATCATTATGCCACTACATTTGAGAAGTTAGGAGGTCTGATCTTTTATTGGTCCTGTTAACTCCAGAAATTGCACCCTTTCTCAAGCACCTAAACACTCAAGATCTTTGGAGAACATGGGATCAGTCAAAGGCGTGGGTAACCTATAACTAGACCGAACCTTCGGATTCTAGGCCGATTCCTATTGATTTTTGATGGTGAATCACTTACTAACAAGGAACTATCAATGAAACTTGTGAAGAAAAGGGATGAGAATAACTAATAACTAAGTAATGCATAGACAAAATGGTGATACACCAAAAGGTTTTTTGGGGTGAAAAGTAGTATTTCCTCAAAACACAATCTGAAACTTTTAGCAGTTGATAGACTGATACAATCTCTGACACATTGATCTACACATAAGTATTTCAAAAGAAG
Organism: Sequoia sempervirens; assembly: GCA_007258455.2. NCBI lineage: Eukaryota > Viridiplantae > Streptophyta > Pinopsida > Cupressales > Cupressaceae > Sequoia > Sequoia sempervirens. The sequence continues at coordinate 431,739,613 of VDFB02271358.1, read as the reverse complement.
ACCCAATATTCAAAGATATTAAAAGGAATCTAATCACATTTAACATTTGCAAAAATTAGTACAACTCCTGACCTGTATAGAACGATAACAATCATGAAAGATGCTTAATGAGATGAATCTTTAAAGGTTTCAAAAGAAACACTATAAAGAATATCAATCATTAATCTGCATACAAAGCATGACACAAAAGATAGATCCCAAATGCTCAATATATTTCTCCAAGGTCCTGAAAATACATACTTTTACACTAATACAATACTTGGAACAAAAAAAAAAGCACAATATTCTCCAGAAAGTACAAAGTCTCCTTCACTCCAAAATTTTGCATCCTCTCAAAAGGAAAAGAGGAAGAGAATAAGTAAGCTCAATCTCTCACCAAAAAACCCAAGAAAAGAGGAACTGAATTTTGAATAAGGGGGTTGGATTTAATAAAAGGCCTAAAAAGAAGGACCTCAAACCTATCAACAACCCATTCAAAATCAAGAAAAAGGTCTCCAAGATTCGAATAGGAACAAAAATCCTCAAAAAGAGGACTCAAAAGACTCCCAAAAGGTGTCCCATCTATCCAAAACTCCTCCCCTCATGAAAACATATGATGATAACTCAAACCAATTCCAAGATGTCTCTAAAAAGACTCAAAGAAGCCCCCAAAAACCTCTCCCCATATCCAACAACTCATAACCTCTATGACAAAGTCTTTCCACTTGGCACAAACAGTTTGCCACATCTCCAAGTTTGATGCTCCACATGTCTATCCTTTGAAAATGCACCCTAAAACACTTTATTTTGCATTTGAAAAATTATTTATTTTAAATGATTTATAATGTCATCATTTAAAACAAATATTTACATTTGAACTAATGCAAAAAATAAAGACCTTTGACTAAGTCAAATACAAGACTTGTGACTAAGTGTTAGATTAATATGGCCCCTCTATTTTGCATAAATATCTTTATTGAAATGATCAATGATAATCATTTTAAAAACAAAGATTTACATTTTGACATATACTGCAAAAATAAAAGGTAAGTCAAACAATAATAAAAAAAACTAAAAGTCTCTCAAAAGATATTAAAATCTTTAAGGCATAGACAATGCCACGCCCACCCATCAAAGGAACAAGCCTCTCACTCCCATTTTTGAAATTCTTAGGGTTTACACCCTAAAATGAAACAAAAGAAAGTTTCATTCGCATTTCACACTTTACTGCTATGCTGGGCGCCACCATCAGGAACCCTAGCCGCGCCATGATGATCTCTGTGTTTTTTTTTCCACCATTGTGAAGGATTTCCTGAAGGTATTGCAGATGGTAAGTTTGGTTTTTCCATCGAAACTATTGTTTATGACATTTTAAAAGCTCTGGAGGCATTATTGGGTGTAGCCATCTGCATTTGCTGATGCTCTTATATTTCTCTGTGACTTTGTGTCCTTGTCTGGCCGCTATGAGCATTATGTGCTACAAACTTGGTCTGGAAATCTCTCCTGTATGCCATCATGAAGATTCTTGTAAGGTATTTCATATATGTAAAAATATTTTACCTTTTGTGAGTTCTTGAAAGTTTTTACATACTTCCAGGCCACCATTGAAATTCATGGAATACTTTGTATTAGAAACAAAGAGCAAACTTGATGTAAAATCGAATCTGGTCTTTATTTGAATCTGAAGTACTCTAATTTTGCAAGCCGCGTCTGTGATGTGTTCTTGATATTCTTATTTGAAATTCATGGCTTGCTTTTTCTATTCTTGCTTGTTGGCCTTCATTAGTTGACTGCATGTTGTGAACTCAAAATCTATGTTTGTTCACTATCTTAAAATTAGGAAAGTTCAACATACTAATTCTTGGGAATGAACAATTAATTCTCATCTTAGTACGAAGAAACCAATCTCATGTTCAAACTTACTGCATAAAGCCTAAATGAGTTGGGCTCTACCCTTGTGGGAGCTGCATTTTACTCCACTCATTCTGAAACTGATGAACAACACATTGCATTTCCTGTTTCTGCACATGACACAAACTAGTTAATAAAAATAAAGCATCATTTGGATTTATAATGTGAATGCATGTGTTGGTGTAAGAATGATAAGTCAGTCATTGCTTAGATCTTTTGGATCTAACTTCGCTTTTGTTGTGTTTTAGAATCTTGCACTTGGAGAATAGAAAGCGGGAGCAACAAGGTAGCAGCAACACGCAAGCTACAGCAGCACTGCCAGTCATTCAGGCAATGACTGGCCTCTATGACTCTTATGCCTTGTTTTTCCTATGTTCGCACATGTATTCATGTTATAAGTTCTAGCAATTCTTTATTTTCCTTAGCTAGTTTCACGGCTTGTGTGAAGCAATCTTAATATTTGGAATCAATAAAGGCTTTTTAGCAATTTCGTGTAAATCTTTTCAATGTATACATTTGTATAAATGCAACAATCCATTATTGAAAATAAAATCTTCTTGATTCTTATGTTTATACACCTAAATGAAATATATGGAAGACTAAAAATAAATGCACCTAACTTTGTTTTTGTTAAAACTTTAACCAATAAGCTCAACTTGATTTGAGTTGTAAGTGAAAAATGGGTAATATTTCTGGTGACCTCTGCTAGATGTTTGCTTGCTAAACATTTGACCAGTTGCCTTTGTTATTCATTGGGCACAGAGTCTGAAAATTATGCATTCCTAGGAGCTAAGGAAAACAAGAAAACTACCTAGGAAAGAAAACAAACTGATGTGCTTGGACAACACTTAGGGAAAACTAAACTAGTATGCAGATGCATTTATTAAAAAGAGCATGAATCCTATCCTAATATATACAAGACAAGACTAATTGATCATACCTCAAAACAATGTTTAAGGTGTATACCATGGATTGGTATTGGTAGCACACTCCCTTCCAGATTTGATAATTGATATGCATTGTGCTTCTTGCATTCTATAATCATGAACGGTCCACTCCACATATGATCAAATTTCGAATGATGACTAGGTCTGCTTTTGAGCACATCCCATCATAAAACCAGGTCCCCTTCCTTGAACAGCTTTGGAGTTCCCCTCTTATCAAAAAACCTTTTTGTTTGCAACAGATGATGCTCCATCTGCTGCATCGCTTTACTCCTAGTTTCTTCTAACTCCATCAACTGAGAATACCTGACTCCCATAGGTTCTCCTTCTTCAAATAACATCAACTGACTTGCCATATCCAGCATAGGTAATTCTGTAGAGATAGGTAACCGTGCCTCTTTTCCATATACTAGAACATAGGGCGAATTCCCAATAGCTTGCTTTGGTGTTATCCGATCAACCCACAATGCAGTTTTCAGTTTAGAGTGCCAATCCCTTTGTCCTGTAATGTTTGTTTGATTATTTTGATTAGGTTTTTATTTGAGGATTCTGCCAACCCATTACCCTGAGGGTAGTAGTTAGAAGAAGTACTCAGGTATATTCCATTTTTCAAAGCCCAATTAGTAACCCTTAAACCAACGAATGCCAATGCGTTATCTGAAATAAAAGAATCTGGTATACCAAACCTAGTCACAATATCTTCATAAAAGTTTAAGATAGCAGTCTCATTATCTTCCTTCAAGGAAATTGGTTCTGTCCATCTTGTGAAATAGTCGGTTGCCGTAAAAATCCACTTATATCCAGCACTAGAGGGTGGATGTATGGCGCCTATGAAGTCAACTCCCCATCTCATAAAGGGTTGTTCCACTTGAACTGGATGTAGGGGCATTGCTGGTAATCTCTCTTTACCTGCAAACATGGCGCACTTGACACACTTTCTAGTCCATGCATGAGAGTCTCTAAACAATGTAGGCCAATAATAACTAGCTCGCATCACTTTCCATGCAGTAGTTCTAGCTGAAAAATGACCTCCAGTGAAACCGTCATGAAACTCAGAAAGGACTTTCTCCACCTGATTCCCATCAATACATCTTAAAAGCACTCCATTATGATCTTTTCTAAATAACACATCTTCTATTAACACATAAGGAATAGACTGCAGCCTATAGTATCTTCTCTTTGCCTTATCTAGACCTGATGGGCATTCACTAGTTCTAAGGAAATGAGCCATATCTTTTAACCAACTTGCTATATTATCACCATTTTCTAGTATTTGTAGCACCAAAATTGTCTCTACCCATTCATTAGCCTTTAAAGCTTCTTCACCACTCAGCTGCTCACAAAGCCCCTTACCCCTGACTAATTTAGTCACTTGAATTTTGACATCATACTCCATTACCTTTGTTATCCAGCCAGCCCGCTTTTCATTCAAGTCCTTAATAAAAAATCCTTAACACTTGGATGAACTACTCATAAAAACACCTTATTATGTGACAGCAAATGTCTAATGTTTTTAAGAATTTTAATAACAACAAGTACGTGTCTTTCGACAAAACTATACCTTTGTTCGTAGTCTTCAAGGCCTTTACTAAAAAAGGTGATTGGTTGTTCCAGTCCTTCCAAGTTCTATTATACTAGCATAGCATAAATGACTTCAAGTCCTCCATATGCATAAAGAATAAAATCCCTACTAAAATCAAGATTTACCAATACAGGGGTTGCTGCTAGAGCTTCCTTAATGTCCTGAAAACTATTTTTTGCCTCTTTAGTCCAAGTAAAAACAACATTTTTCTTGAGCATAATTGTTAGTGGCTTAAGCAATGATGCAATGTCAGGCATAAATCTTCTAACAAAATTAATCTGGCCAATGAAACTTTGAAGCCCTTTTTTATGTTTAGGTAAGGGTAATTCCAAAATTGCTGCAACCTGTTCAGGGTCCATTGTGATCCCTTCTTTTGATACCACATAACCAAGTAGCTTACCCTCATGGATAGAAAAAATACACTTGTTGGGATTCAATGAAATACCAAACTCCCGACTGCACTCAAAAATCTGCTTCAAATGGTCAATATGATATGTCACCTTCTTGGAATAGACGGTAATATCAAGGTATACCAAAACAAACTTGTACATTAAATTGCTGAAGGCCATTTCCATTGCCTTCTGAAATGTTTCTCCCGCATTAGACAATCCAAACGACATTCTTTTGTACACCATTGTACCCCATTTTGTAGTAAATGTTGTCTTGAATTGGTCCTCTCTCTTCACCAAAATCTGGTTATACTCAGAATATCTGTCCAGCAAGGAAAAACATTTAGCTCCTGATACATATTGCAAAATTTGTTCCATTGATGGGAGAGGATGCCTATCTTTCAGCGAGACTCTATTCAAGTCTTTGAAATCCACACACAACCTTAACTCTCTGTTCTTCTTTCTTACGGGAACTAGATTTGCAATCCAACTGGTTTATTTAATAGGGAAAATTATTTCGCTTTCTATCAGCCTAAAAATCTCCTTTTGCATTAATGGCTCCAATCTAGGATTGACTAGCATTTGTTTCTGTCTAACAGGCTTGGCTGTTGGCTCCAGCTCTATGGTATGCTATTCGAGCTGTGGGTCAAAACCTTTCAAATCCCTATATTACAATGCAAAGATATCACTGAACTCTTGGAATAAATGAAGAAAATACTGTTTCTCATTAGCAGAATTTACTTTATCGGTTTTAAGGTTTTTTCCAGGTGCAATCTCCAAATCTTCATATTGATTCTGTTGTACTAGCAAGTTAGCTTTACCAGTTTTAACTTGGTCATCTGAATTGATAGCACTTTCCAGAGTGACTAATCCCTTAGGCAACTTATTATTATTCAATTGCAACACTTGATCTCCATATTGCTCTTTATATCTCTACTGGTTTGAACTGGCAAAAACATCCTCTTCAAACAAGAACTGCAAAATCTGTTCACCATTTTCAAAAACTTTCCAATTGACATTGTTGTCAGGTACTGAAGGTCTTATAACAATCTTAATGTATTGCTGGTCACAACCTGTTTTAATGTTGTTTGGAATATCATACTGAGCTCCCACAACTGCTAACCTATCTGCATGCTGGTTTTTATGTCTTGGGATGAAAAGTATATTAAAAGCGTCAAAGTCCTTAAGGAGATCCCAAAATCTGTGTCTATAAGACTTGAGAACATCATTTTTAACAACATTCAAGCCCCAGACTTGATTTACTACCAACTCATTGTCACCATGCACCTTCAAACACTTGATACCACGCTTCCTTGCCCATTCCAATCCTTGAATAAGGCCTTCGTACTTTGTTGTGTTATTTGTGCATGAGAAACTAAACCTGAAAGCAGCATAATACTTTTCACCTTTAGGAAAGACCAACATTGCGCCTCCACCAGCCCCTTGTTTGCTCCTTGAATTGTCAAAAAACATATGCCAAACTTCATTCTGCTATTCAAAATCAACCTCTGTCATTTTCACCAAATTTGGCATAACTAAACCAGCCTCTTGAAACATGTAGTTGCCCATACCAGCATCTAAAACGAAACCGCATTCTGTCACCAAGGTATTCTCTGCTGCCCACTCATCTAAAAGGATATCAGGAATATCTTTGGTTTGGGTCTTAGCTTTAGAGCTAGGGAGGACATCACCTTCTTCTAACACAAGACAGTTTGCATTAATTGCACAAGGAGCATATGGCTCAATATTTTCCTTTGCAAGTGTTTCAGACTTAATGGTAACCTTGGTACCATATCTGGTACGGAACAACATATGAGACCAATCAGATGAAAGGTATCCCCCTATTTTTGCAATGAAATCCTGTGATAGACATAGACCAAACTATGGAGGTAAATTAATAACATAAATATCCTGGGAGATTGAGAAATTGGGACAAGCATGTAAGGTCAAACAAACGTCCTTAATCAGACCTATGGAATGAACGGATGTACCATCCAATTGAACCACTCCTTTCTCTATAGGGTCATATTGTAAACCTAGCCGATCTGCTACTTGCTTAGGCATCACGGAACAAGTAGCCCCACTATCTACCATACAGTTATGTGCTAGGTTTTTTCCAATAATTAATGAAACATAAAAAAGGGGGGGTCCTCACATTCTTACCTCTAACTGTGGTATTTGACTTGCTGTCTACATCATTCTTTTGCTCGACATTTGTCATGACTACCTTTTCATGATCACCAACAACTTGCTCTTGTATATCTTCACCATTCAATGCCTTCTTCAACATTTCAGCTTGTCCGGAAATGGATAGGGAATCCCACATAGTTATTGACATGTTCATTCTTTTCATGCTGTCCACAATGTTCTAAGGCATAGCTGAATGCACCTTTTGGTGTACCTTAGCAGCGGCTGGATCTGCTTCTTTGTGAGGATTTTTTGTGAGTGATGGTCTCGCAGTTGTAGGTTCTTTATCTTTACCAATTACTTGATCTGCTTCTAGAGCCCTTTTCTTTGCTCAGGTGTATGTTGCAATTGCTGGATCACCATTCACACCACAAAACTCTTCATCCTGCCAATTTAGGAATGTGGTCTCATTGGGATGTGCATCCTGTTGTTGCTCAGGTACATTAGTAGATGTATTTGGTTGTGAGCTTGTGACATTTTGAACCATAAGTGCTTGATTGATAACACCGTTGGAACATGTAGCTTGATTGTGAGGCTGGTTGCATGGAAAACACCACTCGCAATTTGTTGCTAAATTATTTTGAGCAGGTACAATATCCTTAACAGGATTAACAACATTGAGGGGTGTTGGATTATAAGGTCTATATGGCCTTTGATTGACATTTTGTCTATTTCCAACATTATATCCCTGATAATTTTGTCTATTTTGGAACTGACCTTGATTTTGTTGCTGATAACCTTGATTTTCTTGCTGGTATCCTTGATTTGCAACTACATTCTGTGCTTGAAATGGCTATCTTGGTTGGTACTGCTTTTTTTTAAAGTTTACCAGCTCATTTCTGAAAGTTTGCATCAAAATTTCAATCTTCTGTTGGTTGTTCTTTATTTCTTGCAACTCTTGTGAAGGGCCTACAACTGTCATCTTTTGGCCAGAAACAATCGGTAGTGGATTGAAAGGCAGGACCTGTAAAGGCATATTAGGCTTTATATTTGGAAAAATTGGCATTGGAGGCCTAGGAGCAATCTTACTAGCCTGTATAAGGCTATTCTCTGCCCTTATTGCTATTGCAAATGCTTGAGGTAATGAAGTACCTCCCATAGACTGAATCATGACTGATATATCGTTGTTCAAACTTTTCAGATAGTACAAGAAGGCATGATCAACACTTGGCCTTACGGCAACATGTATTCTGTTCCATGTTTTTTGAAAACGCATGTTGAAGTCTGTCATTTGCTCTTGTGGAGCCATTTTGATAGTTGTTAGTTGTTCAACAAGTGATAAATGATCAGATTTATCTTCAAAAAACTTGGTGAAAATGTCACCCAATTGATCCCATGTTCTGATTGAAGCTACCGGAAAACTTCTAAACCATTCTAATGTTTTTTCCTTTGAATGAAGCTGCCAATAATATGATTGCTACATTCTCTTGTGTCACATGATGAACATTACAGAGGGATGTTATATCTCTGATATGTTCAAAGGCTGTAGTTTGACTGTCTCCAGTGAAATTTGGTAATCCTTTGAGGGATGCCAAAGGAATATCATCATGTTGTGCAAGATTCAATGGACTCCCTTGATCAAAGCGTACGAACGCAAAAGCTCTTGGTGCTGCCATTAATGGTGGCTAAAAATGAAATTACTGTTGTATTGGAACTGTAAAACGTGGTAATAGCACTGAAGCAGAAACTACAAATAAATTTGCTGTTGAACCTGAACTTGTTGTTGTATCAATGAAATCAATGGAAACCTCTGGTTCAATAGGCTCAGTTCGGATAGTAGGACTTGCTGAATGCCTAATACTATTTTCTCTTGAATGATTTCTCCTTAGATAAACTCTAATATCAGGCTGTGACCGCTATGTCCTCTTATCTGGCTTTGTTCTAACAAGAGTTCTTCCACGTCTTTGCGTTGTCTCCAATTGCAGATATTCAAATGTATTGGAGCTTCTAGTCTATATTTTTCTCATGAACAACACTGATTTGCACTTTTAAAACCCATAGAGTCGCCAGATATGTAGATTAAAAATCCTTTGAACACCAAATATTAACACCCTGCTGTCTGCATATCAAAACAACAGCAGTAAACTCCTTTAAAACTAAGACAAGGGTCCCATTGGGCGTGCCAAAACTGTTAACTCCAGAAATTGCACCCTTTCTCAAGCACATAAACACTCAAGATCTCTAGAGAACATGGGATCAGTCAAAGGCATGGGTAACCTATAACTAGACTAAACCTCTAGATTCTAGGCCGGTTCCTATTGATTTCTGATGGTGAATCACTTACTAACAAGGAACTATCAATGAAACTTGTGAAGAAAAGGGATGAGAATAACTAATAACTAAGTAATGCATAGACAAAATGGTGATACACCAAAAGGTTTTTTGGGTTGAAAAGTAGTATTTCCTCAAAACACAATCTGAAACTTTTAGCAATTGATAGACTGATACAATCTCTGACACATTGATCTACACATAAGTATTTCAAAAGAAGACCCAATATTCGAAGATATTAAAAGGAATCTAATCACATTTAACATTTGCAAAAATTAGTACAACTCTTGACCTGTATAGAAAGATAACAATTATGAAAGATGCTTAATGAGACGAATCTTTAAAGGTTTCAGAAGAAACACTATAAAGAATATCAACCATTAATCTGCATACAAAGCATGACACCAAAGATAGATCCCAAATGCTCAATATATTTCTCCAAGGTCCTGAAAATACATACTTTTACACTGATACAATACTTGGAACAAAAAAAACACAATATTCTCCAGAAAGTACAAAGTCTCCTTCACTCCAAAATTTTGCATCCTCTCAAAAGGAAAAAAGGAAGAGAAAAAGTAAGCTCAATCTCCCACCAAAAAACCCAAGAAAAGAGGAACTGAATTTTGAATAAGGGGGTCGGATTTAATAAAAGGCCTAAAAAGAAGGAACTCAAACCTATCAACAACCCATTCAAAATCAAGAAAAAGGTCTCCAAGACTTGGATAGGAACAAAAATCCTCAAAATGAGGACTCAAAAGACTCCCAAAAGGTATCCCATCTATCCGAAACTCCTCCCCTCATGAAAACATATGGTGATAACTCAAACCAATTCCAAGATGTCTCTAAAAAGACTCAAAGAAGCCCCCAAAACCTCTCCCCATATCCAACAACTCATAACCTCTATGACAAAGTCTTTCCACTTGGCACAAACAGTTTGCCACATCTCCAAGTTTGATGCTCCACATGTCTATCCTTTGAAAATGCACCCTAAAACACTTTATTTTGCATTTGAAAAATTATTTATTTTAAATGATTTATAACGTCATCATTTAAAACAAATATTTACATTTGAACTAATGCAAAAAATAAAGACCTTTGACTAAGTCAAATACAAGACTTGTGACTAAGTGTTAGATTAGTATGGCCCCTCTATTTTGCATAAATATCTTTATTAAAATGATCAATGATAATCATTTTAAAAACAAAGATTCACATTTTGACATATACTGCAAAAATAAAAGGTAAGTCAAACAATAAAAAAAAAAACTAAAAGTATCTCAAAAGATATTAAAATCTTTTAAGGCATAGACAATGCCGCACCCACCCATCAAAGGAACAAGCCTTTCACTCCCATTTTTGAAATTCTTAGGGTTTACACCCTAAAATGAAACAAAAGAAAGTTTCATTCGCATTTCACACTTTACTGCTATGCTGGGCACCGCCATCAGGAACCCTAGCCGCGCCATGATGATCTTTGTGTTTTTTTTTTTTCAGCCATTGTGAAGGATTTCCTAAAGGTATTGCAGATGGTAAGTGGTTTTTCCATCAAAACTGTTGTTTATGACATTTTAAAAGCTCTGGAGGCATTATTGGGCGCGGCCATCTGCATTTGTTGATGCTCTTATATTTCTCTGTGACTTTGTGTCCTTGTCTGGCCGCTATGAGCATTTTGTGCTATGAACTTGGTCTGGAAATCTCTCCTATACACCATCATGAAGATTCTTGTAAGGTATTTTAGATATGTAAAAATATTTTACCTTTTGTGAGTTCCTGAAAGTTTTTACATACTTCCATGTCGCCATTGAAATTCTTGGAATACTTTGTATTAGAAACAAAGAGCAAACTTGATTGCAAAATTGAATCTGGTCTTTATTTGAATCTGAAGTACTTTACTTTTGCAAGTCGCGGCTGTGATGTGTTCTTGATATTCTTATTTGAAATTCATGGCTTGCTTTTTATGTTCTTGCTTGTTGGCCTTCATTAGTAGACTGCATGTTGTGAACTCAAAATCTATGTCTATTCACTATCTTAAAATTAGGAAAGTTCAACATACTGATTCTTGGGAACGAACAATTAATTCTCATCTTAGTACGAAGAAACCGATCTCATGTTCAAACTTACTACATAAAGCCTAAATGAGCTGGGCTCTACCCTTGTGGGAGCCGCATTTTACTCCACTCATTCTGAAACTGATGAACAACACATTGCATTTCCTATTTCTGCACATGACACAAACTAGTTAATAAAAATAAAGCATCATTTGGATTTCTAATGTGAATGCGTGTGTTGGTGTAAGAATGATAAGTCAGTCATTGCTTAGATCTTTTGGATCTAACTTCGCTTTTGTTGTGTTTTAGGATCTTGCACTTGGAGAATAGAAAGCGGGAGCAACAAGGTAGCAGCAACACGCAAGCTACAACAGCACCGCCAGTCATTCAGGCAATGACTGGCCTCTATGACTCTTATGCCTTTTTTTTCCTATGTTCGCACATGTATTCATGTTATAAGTTCTAGCAATTCTTTATTTTCCTTAGCTAGTTTCACGGCTTGTGTGAAGCAATCTGAATATTTGGAATCAATAAAGGCTTTTCAACAATTTCGTGTAAATCTTTTCAATATTGTATACATTTGTATAAATGCAACAATCCATTACTAAAAATAAAAGCTTCTTGATTCTTATGTTTATACACCTGAATGCAATATAGGGAAGACTAAAAATAAATGCACCTCACTTTGTTTTTGTTAAAATTTTAACTAATAAGCTCGACTTGATTTGAGCTGTAAGTGAAAAATGGGTAACAGGTCCAATCACGGTCTGGTATGATGTGAATCCTTTGATAAGCCCAATGGAATTTGCCTCTATGCTAGAGAATTTTGTTGATGATGCGATAGATCTTCTACTCTTTGCTTCTTGATTTCCAAAAGCTTTAGATGGTAAATGTTTTGAATGCCTAGATGCTAGAGAAAAGTAAATCATCAACAATGACCACTCTGTTTGAGGAACACCCCCTGTTCTCGAGTATCTTGTGTTTAATCTTATGAAACTCTATGTGGATATTGAATTTACTGGATCTCTCACTCAGTTCTATGATAAAGTTTAATATATGACATCATATTGTAGAACTTTTGGAATACTTGTGGCAAGTGCCAAGTCATCGCAATGCATGGAAAGGGATTACACAGTCATAGGAAAAGGGAATGTATTTGAACTTCTTAAATTTTCTCACCAATGATAATATCTTTCTTCTTGATGAAAGTTTCAATATGATCTCTTAACTTGAAAAGATGGATGCTAAAATGAAGAACACTGTACAATGGGATAGAAGTTAAATATTTATGCAAACAAAGAACAAATAAAAATCTTTGAACTAACAAATCCTACAGGCATATAAAATCCGAATCTTTAGGCTTGAAATGAGGACACTCTAACTGTAATGATGTGTTGGTAGATTGGATAGCTATTGCGTGCATCAATAAAATTGATATATTGGAGCTTCTAAGTTTGTGAAAGATTATTTCTTTAAATAAATCTAGCTTTTAGTAAAAGGGAAAATATATAAAGGAAATGATTCACTTTCCTTTCACATTATTGAGGAAGCTTACCAAAAGGCTGAAGATAAATATAAACATGCTTTGGGAAACAATTTTCAAGATCAGATATGGAATGCGAAGGGTTGAAGGGATGTTGTATTTTCCTCAAATTAAAAGAAAACGATAGATTTTCAAGAAACCGTTATAGACAGTGGGAAAGATATAAAGGAGGATCTTATTTGTATGAAGGGGGATCTTTTCGAGCTATTTAGAGAACAGGGGAAGGAGAGAAATTTATTTTTCTTTTTAACCACAATTTGCTGTACAGGGAGAAGATTCTGTGAACTTCTTTTTGCATTGGGAAAATAAAGAGATGTTTATGAATATGTGAATTTATGGGTATTTTCTTTAGATTACAAATTCCTATGTGCCTCTATAATCATTTTTTAATGTATTTTCTCTTATATCAAATTGTATGGGTGTTTATTTCCGAATCTTTGAATTCAATTAATTCATATATTGTGAAGATCTTTTGCTCATTCTTTTCTTGTTTTTCATCCATGGGTGTGGGAGAGGTGAACTTTGTGTCATTTTCCGCATTCATTTAATTCTGAATTTAATCTTTCACATCTATTTCATGGCTATGGGTAGATGGTAGTGTTCCTTTTCAGCTTTCTAGTTAAAAGCATACTTTGTATGTCCATTCATTGCATAATTTTTGAAGGTAGTTGGGCCTTGTAAAATAAGCAGAGACCACTTGCAACTATCATTACAAGTGACTCAACTGTTGGTCAGGTTGTCATTTGTGTGGGTAAGGAAGTATAAATTGAAGTGAGAAATCTGTTAACCAACAATTTAATTTCCAATTTCAATATGATGTTCAACATTTTCAAATTCTATTCCATCTTCACTTGAAATAACATTTATGGGTGGAGAAGAAGCCTCACCTTGATGAGTATTTGACATACCTTGTAATACCCCTCCTCTTACTGTTTGGATTTATTATTTTTCTATGCGTTCGTTTGCTACTTGTGACTATGATGGTACTATTATTGTTTGATTTGGGTAGTTAGAGTTAGATGATGCTGTTATTTCATTAAGGACATGATTAGTTCATATGACATTGTGGTTGGTTATATTAGTTGATTTTCAGAATTATATTATGATGCAATGATTTAATGAATTATGTTATGTGATGATTGTTAGTTAGAAATATTAATTGATTGGTTATAGTATAATTGTTAGAATAGGTGTGATGAAGGACAACATAGCATCACTCGTTCGCGAGTGCCCTGTTATGTTGCGATTCCTTCTCACAATGCAGTGCTTTAATTTAATGCTTCGATTTTATATATATATGTATGCACATGTACACAACTCCATCTGTATGCAGCTATTGCAGGTACAAGTCTCGATTCCACCTGCTTCGGCAGGATAGGGCGAGCACCAATAGCCCAACGGTTAAATGTTGAAGCAGAGGTGACGATGAAGTCCTCCCGTCCCATGATGTCAGATCGTCTCGTTTGATTGGTATTGTTCATTTTGTGTAATTGTCGTCATTTGTGCTTTGTGTTTTGTATTTTTGGTCGTATTTTGATTAATGTTGGTTCTTTTTATATTGTGGTGTATTAGATTTTAATGATGGAAATAATTGTTTGTTTTAATGTTAGATTTAAACTCTTTATAAATATTTAGATGATTTTAATTATTTTTGAAAGTCATATATTTCAATTAATTGATAATTAAATATTAAAGGTGTTTTAATTATTTTAATCAATTATCTGGTGGAGGATAATTATTAGAATAATTTATTTAAATTAAATAAGTATTGTGATGTGCAAGTAAAGTTGCAAAAATAGAAATTAAAGCAATAAAACAAATAAAAGAACAAAAAAAGTTGAGAGAGCAAATGAGAATACAGATCTGGGTAAAAAGCTGGCTTTTAAAGAATTGTTTTATTTTATTTTTGATTTTTTTTGAGTTTTTGTGAGAGTTGGACAATATATTTTTATTTAATTAGGAATTTTGGGGGTTGGTCACAGACAGAGGATTATTGTCACAGAGGTTGCACAAGATATTGACTATGTAATTTTGAATCTTAGAAAAGATTTTTTCAAATTTTGTTCTATATTGTGAGAAGAGTTTTAGAAAGGGATTATCAATCTGTTACTGGTGTTGTCCTGGAGAGTTTTCTGAATAAAGAATCGGGCTCGAGTTCGAAGGCAAAATGTTGTAGAGGAGATTTGGAAGCACGAACAGGGAGCTCTTCGTAGTCATCAGAATCAAACGGGCTTCATCAGATTCTCAAAGAAGCGCAGGACTCCAGGTTCCTGTCTCTATCTTAGATTCTCTGAATCTGCAAAATAAACAAAAATTATGATTTGAATGAATTTGTGTTGCAAATAAACAAAAAGAATCTGTCTGTGATTTATATTTAAATGATTTCTTTGAAGATTAGGAAAATGAATGAACAAATAGATTTTCCTTTGAAAAGAAAATTCATATTGACATTAGAAATCTTGTTTTGCAAGAAAACTGAAAAGAGAATCTGTCGAATTCCGCCCAATTTCTCTCTCTTATTTTTTTGAGGAAAAGATCAATCCTTGTATTTGAATAAATATGAAATTTTATTTTAATGATTATCTGTAATATGTATTTTAATTGTGTGATGATTCTGTATTTTATACAAAAAATTGAGTTATCTGTATTTATGTAATTTTATTTATATATTTATATATATTCATAGAAATATATATATATATATATATATATAAAGTGAGATTTATTATTTATATATCTTTGTATGGAAAGTGTTTATATATTATAGAAAACGAAAACTGAAAATGTTGAAATCTGTACAGGCGAACGAATTTTCATTTAGGTTTTCGTGCTTTTAAAAAATATATATATACATTTATATAAAATGAAAGTTGTTTTTAAAAAAAAAAAAAATTTGAAATCGAATTTTTTTTTGAGATGAAAGTATTTTTTTTATTATAGGGATTAGGGAGGGGACGGCTGGGCCGTACCCCGCCCCTGTCCCAAGTGGGCCGCGGCAGCCACAGTAGTCCTTACGGACTGCTGTGCGCAGCCGTAAGGCTGCTGTACCAGCCGTGGCAGGTTTTAATAAGCCATGGCAAGTTTTGATTTATTTATGTTTTTTTTTTACTTTATTTAATTTTATTTTAATTTCGGTTTCAAATTTCGTTTCATGTGTATATTATAATTCTTTATAAAGTTTTTTTTTAACAAAAAAGAAATTTAATTGGTTATAAATAATTTTATAGATATAAATGTTAATTGGCATGAGTTGTTTGCATTATTATATGATCAGTGTAGCTAAATATATATATTTATATATTTTAATATAATATATATATATATTGTTTTAATTGATTAGAATTATTTATTTATTTATTTTTAAAAAGGGATGTTGGGTTGTGTGGATTATTTTGAATAAAATTGAATAATAGGGTAATTTTCTAAAAAGAAATGTTTTGGGAAAAGATAATTTTGCCTTGAGAGTAATTGATTTTTTTTTTTAGATAGGTGAAGTAAAATATATAGAAAGGAGTGGGTTATGGTGTTATTTTTATAAGTAATTTAAAATTTGTTAGCCTTGGGTAAGTAGTTTTTAGGTAGTTTCTTCGATTTAAGGGAGTTAGTATTTTGTAAACAAGCAATTCAGAGAAAATTTGAAAATTAGATATAATTTGATGAAAGATTATTTAGGCCCTTTCTATAAGAAATACATTTATAAGTTTGTATTTTTAAGGGAATGAACCTATATGTGCAATGGTATTTTTTGGGTATCAATAAAACATGTAGAAGTATGGAGTAGATCTTGTGGTTAAGTTAAAGAGTTATGTGAAACGTGAAAGTAGTGCCTCTATTGAATTGTTGGATTGATTTCTTTATTGAGTGGACTAATTTCCGTATTAAGTTTGTGCATTGGTTGATCGTTCTGTTGTGTTAATCATTGATCTTGTTTAAGTTTGTTTTGAGTCAAATTGTAAGATCGTTGTGTAATGTATGATTGGGTAACCTAGGAGGAGAAATAGAGGTCTCCCTGGGATACCACTCGAGAGTGTATCAAATTTAATTGTGAAGATTTCATTGGGATGTTGCCACTCACTACCTTATGTTGTTGACTCGTTCTTGATATCTTGTTTCTATTGTTAGTTCTTTGATGAGGAAACCCTAGTGTAAGCCTTTTTAGAGTCTTCCAGAGGCTTGTTTTATTGTTGATGAATGTTCGTCATTTTATGTGCTCTTGACATGGCAAGATATTAGTATCATTAATTTGAAAGGGTTGTACGAAACTTGGTGAGACTTTGATTATGTGTTTATAGCGAGATGGGTAATGCCTCGCATGGGTTGGTCTTGAGATTATTTGCTTTGTCTGTAGCGGTACAACCCTTGCCTAGTTTTGATTTATGTTAGGGGTCATAGGGAGAGTGGCTCTTTGTGGGCACCGGCGCCTCAGGATGAGGAAGGGCTCAGGATAACCCACGAAAGAGTAGTTAAACAAGTGATAACCTAAACAATAGAATTTAGGGGGGTTGGGTAGTTTAAAAAAAAAACAAGATAATAAAACATTGGATTCCTCGGCTATGCACTAGGGCTACCATAGACTAGTGATAGACTGAGAAGGCCGTGGTCGGCAAAGTCATAGTCTCGTCTTCACGAGAGATTATCGGCTCCGCATTAGCTACCCTATGGTGTCGGCGCCTCAGTTAGGAGGAAGGGCCAGGAGATCCATAGATGGGTGTCGGCGCCTCAGTTGGAGGAAGGGCCAGGAGAATCCCATGAGAGCTATGCGATGACACTCTCCACTTGACACCCTTGTGCGTTGTTTGTAGTTGCCTCTGGATATTGTATCTTTATGTTGTTTTCGAGGGCTAGGGAATCCATAGATGGGTGCCGGCGCCTCAGTTGGAGGAAGTGCTAGGGGATCCCATGAGAGCTATGCGATGACCCTCTCCACTTGACACCCTTGTGCGTTGTTTGTAGTTTCCTCTGGATATTGTATCTTTATGTTGTTTTCGAGGGCTAGGGAATCCATAGATGGGTGTCGGCGCCTCAGTTGGAGGAAGTGCCAGGGGATCCCATGAGAGCTATGCGATGACCCTCTCCACTTGACACTTGTTTGCCTTGTTTCTGGTTGCCTCTGCAATTTGTGTACTGAATTGTTGTTTTAGACTTTTATAGAATCATGTTCTTTTTATTGTTCAGATTTATTTGGGAATGTATTTTGGATGTTGTTTCGGTTCTTCTGGCTATCGTAATTGTTATGTTGTTTTTGATTCTTGTGAATTTGGTTTATGATTGCCATTTAGTTACTTGTATAATTGGTGATGCTTTGTTTAATTGTGATGAGTTTCATAGTTTTAATTTGTTATGTGATATGTGAACGTTGATGGTTGTTCATTGTATACCTTGAGTTGTACTTGTTTTGTATCATGTTGTTGTTGAGTCGGTTTGACATTCATGGTCGGGTTCACTTCCTCGTCACCTCTGAGCACGGGGGGGTGAGTTACTTGTAATTCACATGGTTGGGTGGATCGTGCTCCGCACCCGTTGGGTTCCCCATCAGCATCTTGTCTTCTCAGCATTCCACAGTGGAGTTGTACCAGTAATCACTTGTATTTCATATTTCATTGTTCTTGTATCAATCCCCATGTTGGGAAATTCAATGTAATTCAATTATCAAAGATTGTAATGTAACATTAAAACAATGATGTAATAGTTAGGATCATTTGTATCTTTATTAAGAGATTTATCATGGATGTAATTATACGATGTTTATTATTCTCGCATCATGGTTATTGGATGTATCCTCATTCATGGATATTATATATAAATGGTTATGTTGCAATCTTTAACTTTAGTTCTGTTTAGTTGTTGCGATGTAACCTCTCGTGCCCCAGAGAACTAAGTGTGTTAATGTCATGTAATGTGTTATGTGATTATAGTATAATGTATTTGCATGTTTAATGTAATTGTATTTAAAAAAAAATAAAAAATTATTTGCTATGTGTGTGTTCTCTGGGGTTTGCACGATGGGCGTTACATACCTTCTCTTCTCTTCCCATGGATTTATCTTTTTCTCTATATGCTTCAATTTTCTTTGTTGTGAGCATTCTCTCCCTCCTTTTATCCCTCCAACTCCCCCTCTCTCTCTCTCAGGTTGATCCCTCACACTACCCCCTCTCATTCTCAGGTCTCACCCTCCCACCCTAACTAGATAACTCCTCTCTCAGGTCTCTTCCCCACTCTATCCATCACACCCTACCTAGATAACTCTCTCTTAGGTCTCTCCTTCCCTCCCTTTGTTCCTCCCTCTCTCCTCTCTCTCTCAGGTCTCTCTCTCCCACCCTACCTATATAGCTCCCTCCTCTCAGGTATCTCCTAGCCACCCCCTCTCTCTCTCTCTTATGTCGCTCCGTCCCTCTATGCCTCCCAACTCCCCTCTCTCCCTTTTTTCCCTCCATCCATCTCTCTCTCTCCTTCCCACCCTACCTAGATAACTCCCTCTCTCTCTCAAGTCTCTCCCTCCCACCCTACTTAGATTACTCTCTCTCTCTATCCCTCCCACCCTACCGAGATGACTCTCTTTCTCTCTCTCAAGTTTCTCCCTTCCAATCTGAAACAATTTTAGCTTTTAGCTAGGAAATTGCTTATATTAACAAGGAGAACAAATTACAATATATAGAAGAGGTAAATAACTGTAGACATTAAAATGTCTAACTACCTCAACTACTAACTATTGTAGTTATAATTGACCATTAAAAAAAGAAGAATATAATATTCTAACACACCTTACCTAGATAACTCCCTCTATCCCTCTCACCCCCTCTCTCTCAGGTCACTCCCTCCCTTTATCCCTCACACCCCTTTTCCTCTTAGGTCTCTCCCTCCCTCTATCTGTCCCATCCCCTTCCCTCTATCCCTGCCACCCCCCTCTCTCTCTCAAGTCACTCCCTCTATCTACCCCACCCTCTCTCTCTCTCAGGTCTCTCCCTCCCTCTATCCCTTCCACCCCCTCTCTGCCCCTCTATCCCTCCCATCCCCTCTCTCTCTCAAGTCTCACTCTCACCCTACCTAAATAGCTCTCTCTCTTTGGTCCCTCCATCCTACCCTACCTAGATAATTATCCATCCCTTTTTCCCTCCCTCCCTCTCTTTATGTCCCTCCCTTCATGCCTCTCTCTCTCTCTTTCTCTCTCTCTATATATATATATATGGTGAAGCCATAATAGTGGTTTACAATTGAAGTGAGGAAAAAAAATGCATGGAAAAAAAATGATTTTAGGGGTTCGTACGAACATACTGGTTCGACCAAACTCATTAGGGGTTCGCTAGAACCTGGGTTGGGGCGAACCTTTTTAATGCTTTCCCGCCAAAATTTCAACAAAAACCTTATAAAAGGGGGGTTCAAATGAACCCTAGTTCAAGCGAACCTCTAGGGGTTCGCTCGAACCCCCCTTATTCCTCATCCCTCCTCTGAGACACAAAAATATCTTGAATTTTGGCAATTCAGAACTCGGGTTGATGATGAAAAATGGAGGAATCTTCACAAACCCAACTGGAATTAGGTAGTCCTCGAAACAAGCTATCCAATGAATATAATCTTAATATGTTTTGGTTTTATTATGTATTTTTTTTTTTAGTTTTATTAAACATAGGTTTTTCATCAAAAATGAAGGTCTATGTTCTGCACATGGACAAATAGCAGATTATCAAAAAATTGAAAAATATGAGTGCACCGGATATTGAAGTCCTTGATTCAACAAAAAAATAAAATTGAATTTCGATATATACAAAAAAAGTTATAAATTATCTGATTCGTCTGAATTGTGATTGGTTTGACTTCAAAACTTGATTAAAGAAAAATATTCAATAAAAAATTTCTAACCAAGTGGAAACACTAGATATCAGAGTTACGAATCTAAATTCGAAAGAATTAAAATTTTATCCTTCATGGAAAAAAAATTATGCGTTATACGGTCTGCGTCACTTTTTAAAAGTGTTGTTTTTTGAAAAAAACTAGTTTTCATGGGAGATGGAAAAAGAAGTGTAAAATGATTCCAAAATTTTTGAAGAAATTATTTTTAGAATCTACAAACAAAATGTGACGAGACTCTAGTTTGCATTATCTTCAAATTCTTCACGGTTTAGCTACTATAGTTGTTCGAATGTGAAGATTTAGTTAAAAATAATAATTTCAGTGTCCAGTTTGGCCAAAAATTGTAAACCACTATTGTGGAATCATATATATATATAATTAACATAAACTTAGTTTCTAGTTTGAATTTCAATTCTTGTCTTCCTTATGGAACTTCTTTAGCTTTATCTCTTACAATAATTTTATCTTTCATAATCACTATAATTTTTTTAGTCTTTTTTATTTATTATTTACATTTTTTTGTTAATTTTATATCCTTCTTATTTTAATTTTAAATTATATACTTTACAATCTTTATATTACTAATTATAATTTAAGGATTAATTCAATTAATATAAAATAACATGAAAAGATCAATCTATTTCAATCAATTATTCTAGATCACATTTAATTTTGGTCATTATAATTAACATAGAATTAAATTTAATTTCTAATTTGGAATGCAATTTTTATCTTATTATTTAGAGGCTTTATTCTTTGTCTTATGGGTTTTACTCCCCTTTGCTTCTTTATAAGATCATATCTACATTCTATTTGTTCACTTTCCTCTTCCTAATGATAGATCACTGAGTGTGATCCAAAATGTTGATATAAACATATACATAACAAATCAATAAGCAACCTTATTATATAGAAGTTTAATTAAATATCATAAACAAATAATAAACATACCCACCTAAATATTGAAATAGAAGCAAAAATACTAAATAATCATACTCACAAACATAAATTAAAACTAATATAATAAATAATTGTACTTAAATACAATTCTAGAATTAAATAATCTATAAAATATGGTACTATTTGATTTGTTCTCTATCAACTAAATGGCCTTCAAAGTGATTATTTATTGTTAGCCATTTTTTATCATTTCATACTTGTATATTTAAAAAAAAAAAAATCAATCTTATGCTGGTTGAATCTACTTTGATCCCATGCAATTAATCTTGAGTTATATACTCTCTTAGAATATCTTCTTTTTGGATAATGATTAAAGACACCATGTAATCATATAATATGTCTAAGCCATATGAAAGATTGATACTATGATGATGTAAGTGGTGATGTAATGTGATTTTTTATCTTAATTAATAACTCTTCAATGAAATTACCTTATAAAAACGAGCAAGGAAAAAACAAAACATATCAGCCACTTAGAAAGGGTCAGCTCCAACAAATTATTAAATTTGAATTTAAATGTGCCAGAATCAAATCTGTACGTAAGAACTAAAGTACAAACAAGACCATATTCTAGATGATAGGTGTGTTCATAGAAGCACTCTATTTCCTTCCTACATTGACGGCCCACGCGGGAATGCAACTTTTCCATCAGCCTGGTAAGTTCGTATAAAAAGTTAGATGACGCATATTTCACTACTTATACAGAATTTTGAATTAGTCCATGCAAAAGAAATGAAATTGTTTTCTTGTCGATTAAGAAGTGTTAAGGCAAGTTGTAAGGCCTCACGTGGTAGCTGCGTAAATTGAAATATCATCCATATATACAGTGTCATCTCCTCTGCCTTGAGTTTCAAGCGAATCGCAGAGGAGTTTTGGAATGTTGCATTTGGTAATTGTGTTTGGGTTGAAGATGGGTATGTACCGAGCAATTTGCGAGGTGGAGGTTAGATGATTGAGTTCAGGCTTCTTTCAAACCAAGTAAGTTTATTAATGAGGAAAAAAAGTTGCAGTTGGTATCTACTCAAATATCCGTCCTTCATAATATACTTTTCTCCATTAGAATCTGTTGTATGACATCCTGTTTTTATGGCAGCTTGATCGAACGAGGCCATGATATCAATCTCAAGAACTGAAGATGAATAACTCTGAAGCCTCTACTTCTTCTTCTACTGACACCACTTCCAACAGTACTTCCGAATTTCGCTTTGATTTAGCTATAGGCTATATAGAGCATGTTTTATCTCCTTTCACTGATGAGGTTAGGGGGAAAATGTTTGCTAGTTTCTAGTATTCATTTGGAATTAAATGCTTTCAGTTAGCCATTGGTAATAATGTTGTATAACCCAGGATTCCATGTACGCAGGGCTCGCCCTCTAAAGTCCTGGACAGCAAATTGAGACTTAGGGACATGATGGCGCCTATTGCATCAGATTTTTCAAGAGTATGTGAAGGTATTTCACAAGGTGCGAAGATGTTTTCTGATGAGGTAATCTTCTCATTTGACTGTTTCTTGGAGAAGCTGAGAATTGAAGCTATTTTCCCTGTTTTTTAAAATGAAACCCCATTAATAATGTTTCTCCGTTTGATCTAGAAATATTCTAAGAGCAATCTTTCCAGCGAGGTTCATACAGTGGCGTCGGGCTTGTTGAGAGGACTGGGAAATGCACATTGGGCTGCTGTGGGGCTTTTAGTAATAGCTGATGTGTTAGAAAGATTGGACAAGATTTCTTCAAATCAGAGGGAATGCATTGACCTTCTGAAAGGCCTGCTTGACCTGGCTAAGTTTATTAAAATGGTGAAAGATATCAATGCTGATTTCCACACAGATATTTTACGGAAAATGAACGAAGCTCTTCATTTGATTTTCAGTGGTGCGATTTTGTGTCGTTCCTTTATCAGTTGCAACAAAATATCCAAGTATGTATATAACCCCCTGACATCTTTCTTCCCTTTTAATTTGAAAACCTTCAGAAAATTAAAAAATATCAATGGTTTTATATGCATTGATGATTCATTTTTTCTAAACTTGCATTGCATTTATTTTGTAACCTGAAATTTGGAACTATGTTGATGAATGAAAGGTTCGTCTTGACTAAGAAAATTTCGGAAGAACTTGGCTATCTACGGGGCAAAGTCGACAGAATGAAAATCGACATGCTTCTTCAGATGAATTATATGATTATGTCTTCTCTTACCTTCTACAGATCAAGGCAACATCAACATACATATGATGGAAGGTTGCAGCACCAACCCAGAAATGATACAGGTGATAATTTAAAATTCTTTTCCCCCACCATTTTCACTTTTGGATGTCGATGAAAGGTGAAACTCGGATAAAAACTACAAATAGTAAATTTTAGCAGTCGATCTGATATAACATGCGGCAGAGGGATTGTTATTGATGAATTCTCCGAGTTATAATAATCTGATGCTACTATATTTTATTTCATTTTATCTTTCTAACCAAGTTCCTAAATTTGAGATTTTAACTGGGCTTTAGCAGAGATATATGAGCGAATAACCCCCACAACAGCGCCAGAGATTGTGCTCGCAGAAACCCTCCCAACAGGAGCTGTGAATTTACCTATATCAAATAGGAAAAATGGGTTCCAACTAAGGAGAAGGCTAGCAATCACCATTATAGAGTGTGGGACATATTTAAAATATGCTACCAGTGGGCTTAAAAAATTGGTTACAAATAGTTTCCAAGAATGCCGAAAACCTGTGCATACTTTTTCGTTCAAACAACTTGCCTCAGAAACGGGTGTGGAGTCGAGCGATGACCACCTATCTTTAATGGCAACCGGAGAAGAGGTTAGAGAGCAATCAATCAAATATTCTCTCAAGGATTTGCGGAAAGCAACAAACGAATTTCGGGAGATTCTGGACCAAGGGGGATTTGGCTATACATACAGAGTAAATGTTTCTTCTTCTCAAGAAATATGGTCCTCTGATGATTATTAAAATTGAAATGGAAAGTGTTTTTGTAACCAAAATTCTCATTAGAATATCTCTTTCTTTTGAAGGGTACTTTGACGGATGGAAGGCAAGTCGTAGTAAAGAGATCGCGGGATGAAAACAGCACACTAATGGACGAGTTGTTTGTCATAGCAAATCTACATCATCCAAACATTTTGAATCTGGTGGGGTCTTGCAATGCAGGAAACGAGTTACTTCTAGTCTATGATTATATGCCCAATGGAAATCTCTCAAATTTACTCTTCAGTAAGTATCACGAGCTTCCCTGTATTTGTTTATCTTTGCGAATGTTTTTTCTCTGACATCCCAATGTCAAATATCAGATCCAGAATCCAAGCAAATGCTTGACTGGCCCACTAGGAGAAAGATCATAGAGGGAGTAATAAATGCACTGGTGTACCTTCACGAGAGCGAAGAGCACTGTATAGTGCACAGAGACATTAAACCCACCAACATTCTTCTCGATGACCAATTTAACGCCAAGGTCTCAGATTTTGGTATCGCAAGAATGCTCCCAAGAAGGGAATATAGAGCCCACGAGGAAGGAGTTTATGTGACAATTGGAGAAGTGTATGGTGATACACATCATTCAACTGGTGCCGCTGGAACACTGTAAGAGCTATTGGCCTAGGTCAAATCATGTAGTATTGATTTTTCTGATTAAACAAAGTTCAATTGTCCCTGCCAACATATAGTTCAATTTAAAGTATGAGATCTTTCCAGCGTATACGGGATTTCTAACCAGTAGATTGATTCTATACTGCCTCAAATTTGCAAATTACTTATTTTCCGTCATATTTTTAAACTATTTGTTTTATTTCGCTGCGTTCTCGTTGGAGCCATATTTTTCAAAGAGTTGATTTAAATGTTAGGAGTGATAATTTGAGATTTAAATCAGAACAATTTTATCAATCTTTTTAATTTTGAGGGAAAAAGATTTCTTATTAAATGTTAATTTGTTTGTTGTTTAAGAATAATCCAATCATTTCACAGTAAATAAGCTTTTCTTTGATGTCTGGCAGTGGATACATAGCCCCTGAGTGTACAAGGGGTGGTTATGTCACAAAAAAGGCAGACATTTACAGTTTTGGATTATTATTATTGAATGTGGTTTCTGGCATAAGATGTTTAGAACTCACAAGTATTAAAGATGGGATATGCAGTCTTATCGATAAGGTAATTTTCTAATTCTAGAATTTTTATTCTTAATTTTTGTTAGATTTAGTAACTCAAAGAAACATTATATTTTGTATGTGTTTACAGGCGTGGATATTACATAAAGAGGACCGCCTTAATAAGCTGATAGACCCTAGATTATTCAACAGCAAAGGATTCGATTTAAGAAGTATATTAAGGACAATGGTAATAGCCCTTTGGTGCATTCAATATGATCCATCTAGACGACCAACGGCTTCAAGAGCATTGGCAATGCTTACAACGAAAGAGAAGATTTCAAGGCCACTCCAACGCTGAGTTAAGGATGCCTATTTAAATTCACCCAAGAAGGTTGTCTCGTTTTACAGAACTCCTACCTGTTAAACGTAGATCCTATAAACGATGAAGCTCTCAACAGAATTTCGATTTTAATCTACACTCAAACATTTAAATTGAGTGATGTGAAGCTATTTTCATATTAAAATTATTAAATTACTGAGTAGGTTTCACGTTTTGTTATCGAAACATCTTGTGATGATTCTTTTAAAGATACAAAGTTCTGCATAAATAAAAAATTTCAAGCAATTCTGTGTAATTTAAAAGAGTATATAGGCATTCAAATATCCTGCCCTGTTTATATAAATCTATAAATAGCCTTGATGGCGCAGTCCTGGAAGGAGACCAGGACTGAACAGGGATCCCTCACGGGCATTCTTGAACAAATTCACACTAGATTTGTGCATGACCACTTTTAATGCAAGCTAATACTTGCAGCACACACTAACACAGACTCTCAAGGCAAAGAACAAATAGCTATAATTGCCTCAAATATTTCAAATTGACAGGACAAGCCATTATTACTGCTGCAGGTGAAGCCAAACATAATAAAACAAACCCTTTCTGATGGCTGCAAGTAACCAACATGACAATTACAGATCAAACACTTTATGCACACATACACAGAAAATCAAGTACAAGAGTTTATGGAGGAGTAAAATATCCATTCCTTCGTTATCATAGCTGAAAATACAAATTTACAGACTTAATTCTACCCAAAAAAAACAGTACAGATAAAGGTATTAAACTCCCCTGTTCTCCGTCGTGGTTGTGCAGCCTTCCTTTGCATAGGAAACTTTCTAGCTGCAAAAGCGTCCTCCTTTTCTTTTGCACGAGCCACTTCATCTTTCTCGCATGTATTTGTGTATCTCAAATTGGGGCAGCGTGGAAGATAAAGACCAAAGAGATCTTTTCTCTTTCCCCACGCACTAGGCCCTAACCTGGCCACTCTGTGGAAATAAGACAAAACAGAGTCCCCTTGCAAATAAAAATAACTACTTTTACCTGCCCCTCTTCTTTCTTGGCTATCCTATTCCTTTCCACCCCCTCCCCCACCGCCATGATGCTGCACCCTTCTCTCTTCACCCACCTACACACAGACATTCAATTTTGGCAGCTTCCGACACGCAGGGACAAAATGAGTTTCTGAGCGTCTACCACACTGTGCAACACTCTCTCTCTCCTTTTCACTCAACCCGACCTGTGCTCTTCCTTTGAAATTTCTCCGGCTGCCCCTGCGGCTAAAAATTTCCCTCTTTTCAGATTGGCGCCTGCCAGTCTCTCATGTTCTAACGCCCTTTCCTCTTTTATATTTGTCAATGTTTTCCGTTAGGCGCCCTCCGTTTGTGGATTACGGGATTTCGAAATACCCCTGCGGCCCTGCCTCAAACCTACATATAGAAATTTAAGTTCTAATAAATTGGTGATGTCATATATGTAGAAATTTAAGCTCGAATAAATTCGTGAATTGTTATCGACTATGCTGAATTTTCATGATAAGAGGATAAATTAGCAATACTTTTGTAAAATTTTCATCCCTACGAACTTTGATTTATTTTAATAGATGATGTAGAAGGTTGGAATGTTATTTGCTAAAGACAATGATCGTACACTCTCTTGGGGAATCTCCTCTAACGATGGATGAGATGTATAGTTTTTGCTTATTATACTCCTCACCACAAATAGGATAGGTTCCTACATAATAAGGATAAGATGAAAGTCAATATTTCTACAATCCTTCCACCCAATTTTCACCCTAAAATAGTTGTAATGACAAAGTAGATTTTTTCAAGCTTCACTACTATCAAAGGCTCGGATAACCTAAATAGCACATAAGGTCATTTCTTGATGTTGAATATCAACAAAATCTAGGTCTCCAAAGTCGAGAGGGTGGCAAAAAATTTCTATGCTACTCAATGGAAGCCTTTACCTTGGTTGTAAAAATTAGCCATGGTGCAATTTTTTATTTATTTTATTGAACTAGCAAGGTAAATACAAAAAACTATCTTTTATCAACATAATTATAAATGCGACCTTATTCAGTTTATACCATAATGTACATGTTGGAATCAAATTACAAAGCTCATAACTTAAGAGTACATGTTGAAGAATATGATCTTGACTAGTCATGTGTAGCAATCTAGATATTGGAGTTCTTATTTATTTACTTGAGGATGCAACAAAACCAACCATGTGGACCACTACACCATCCACCCCAACCAAGTGGAGCTAGCAAGTTATCCCAAAGAATAATCTCATAGATATGGTGTCAAGGTAGGAGCTTAGGTGAGGGGTGAAGACCAATTTTTCTAAGGGAATGACTATGAAGAGGACTTCAATGTATCCCATACTACATTGGGGGTCCATCCTCATCTCAATAGAGTCATCCACGTTATATGACCATTGGGAAGAGGACTACAATATATCTCATACTACACAAAGGGGCCATACTCAATCCCAAATATAGGCTTGAGAAATTTTCACATGCAATGAACCTTTCCAGATTAGTGGATCCAACTTTAATCACCCCTAAGCCACCAACAACAAGTTTCTCCACCAAGGAAGGGGTAGTATTGGACACATACCACCTTATGGCCTTGGTGATATTGTTGACTAACTTCTTCACAATATGGGTATCGCCTACCATCAATCATCTCCATGTTATAGGTGGCTACCTTCTAACCCTCTTGATACAACAATTAGCCCTAGTTTTTGTTCCCTACATGGTAGGGGTAACAACCAACTCAACTGCTCTAGTACCACATCTAGGATAGCCCCTGGAAATATTTCATCTCTATGATATAGGTGAATTCGAGTTATTCCATAAGATATAGTAGTAGCTCCAATCATTGGTCATTGGCATGGTCCAATAATAGCCTACTAATTACTCCGCTAACTCAAAGGCTCAAAATTCAAGTCATCTACAACCTAAAATTTATTGGAATTATAGCTACAATTGACTTAGCTTGAAGGATATTCCAAAGTGAATGGAGAGTTAATTAGGAAGGCTAGAGATAGTGTTAGAGAGCCTTCCAAAAACACTCTTGAATGAACATAAAATATCTTACCCTTATATTTCTAGGCTAACCTTGTTGTTCACCACGTTTAATCATTACATGTATATACATAGTTCATAAGAGGTAGAGGTGGTGACATAATGTCAAGGACTAATGATATGATATCCCTCATTCAAGTACAAGAATGATAGTGGGCTTGTGAGAGGTGAGTCATAATTTATGGTAGAAATGATGATTTAGTGTAACTATGTCATTTAATATTATACCTACTAGACCCAAGCTTGTCTTATTTCTTATATCAAATTTAACTCATAGACTACATTACTAGATTTAGGCCTTTTCCATAATTTTAATGGTTCAAGCAACTTAAGGAAAGATAAGGTAACATTATCCCCTTATTTTATTTGGGCATAAATTTTGCATGAAAACAAACACCCACTTAACAAAGAAAACAAAATTTTAGTAAGATGTATTTCCTCAATCCTTAAATTGAGGATAGACTCGAGGGTCCTTAGCTATCCTCGTGTTCACATAATGCTCACATCAAATAAGGTTTGGCTCCTCTATGTTTATTTTTAGTGGGAAATCATGCTTATTTCCCTTATTTTACACTTGTAATTTCTTGTAGTTGGCTTAACTAATTTATTCCTTTTTATGTGAAAATACTAGTTTCCATAATAAAACAAAGAATTAGATGAAGGGGTAATTTGAATGAAGGCATGTATTTACAGATGCTTGTAGGCATAACATAATAAGAGAGATTACCAACTTTGTCACCCCTAGGAATAATAACCCAAGCCTTTGCTAGAGGATAGACATAGTAACAATTGCCTTAGCAATAGCTATAGTGGAGTGTCTCCCAAACCCACTTGCACTTCCCATTCATCAAATCTATTCAACTATATTTTTTGTACATAATAATTTTCAAAATAAAGAGCATTTAAATAAATAATTTGTGGCCTTGTGATTTCTTAGGGATAGTTGTTTTCAAGTAAATATATTCATATTTTTAATCTATTTATATGTAGGGCACACTCTATAGATTGATGAACACAACATTCTTACTACTAGGTATATTCTATTATGATCTAACAAATCTTGATACTCCTTTAGCCTCCTACTATTGTGACAATCATTATATACTTTCTAGCATAATAATTCTCATTTTCTATTTCTTAATGATAAACCATACATCAAATTTGAATAGGTTATATTCAAATGATTTTTCAACTACACCTATGTATACCCTTTGTTCCTCACTATTATTGACAAGGGATAAACACATAAGCAAGAACTAGAAACAAAATTTAGTGACATATGACAATTTTTTCCCTCTATGATATGCTACAGGTGCAGTATTAGTCTATGAATAGGTATAATTGCAAGATAATGTTTCTAGTTCATAGGAAGGGCTTACCATAGGTTGTAGTACCTACCCTTCTTAATTCACAGTGAGGATCTATTGTTTCCACAATAGTGTGTCCTGTTGAACACAATATTATGTTGAGAGGGGGGTGAATCAACATAACCTAAAATTTAACCATTTACATTTGTAAATTAACAATACATTACATAACCATTTCCATTTGCACCACACAAAGACACCATAAATTTTACGTGGAAAACCCAATGAGGAAAAAACCACAATGAGGATTAACTCACAATATATGTAGCTCACTGCTAACAAGAATTACAATGTTGTTTTAAGGCTCACTGCCTATGGACTTGCAAACTAAGGTTTACAACCTTAGAGTAAGATACAAAAGGACCTGATGAGACTCACTGTCTTAGAGTAGGATACATGAAAATGATAATTAGAAAATGAATACAAACTACTTATGAAGAAGCATCCACCATATGTTGATGTTGCAATTCCTTTTTCGCACAATTAACCTTCACACTAAGTTCACACACTTCATATTTAACATTCTACTCAATCAAAATTCTCTATCCATCATCACCTTCAAAAATTAATTTAATCTTCTATATATATATCCTTTGCAACAATTCAAAATCTCAACTAGGTCGGCTCCAAGATGACCTTTAGAAGAGATGTTTGATATCACACTGATCGACTCTAAACGTATAATATTGTAAGAAAAATAATTGTGGATTAACATACGACATTACAGGACCCAAACACATCATAACACATCCTCCAAAACAAAATTACTTAATCAGGATTAACTGTTGATGAAGGCAACAAGTCTGTCAGCCCAAATAATGACAACACCACCAAAAATCCCATCTATTCACCTTTACACTACCGAGGAGAGACCAAAACCATCATGCAAACTAAGATGTAAGCATTGTAGCTTGTGCACAATATCTCTTCAACCTTTTATTGAAATGTTTGACCATCATATGCTGGCACAATAGAAGAAACCCATTGAATATATAGGAACAAAGCATTCCATGCAAACTATAGCAAAGTGTCATTTGAGAATTTATCTTGTGGACCATCAAAACACCTGAAACAACAAGGTAGTGTGCATTTAAAATTATTTATCATTTCTATAAAATCGCAAAGCCAATACTTTACTTCCAAAGAAATGTGGATTCTCTAAATGCACCAATGTTAACACACTATATTGCTAGAGCACAAACTAGAATACTGTCAAGCTTATAACTTTCATTGTAGAAGGTGTGAAAGCATGTATCCTTGGATATAACACCTTTACATCTCGATCATCTCATCTTCTGAACTATAAGACAAAGGATTGCATTGTGGAGGAATGGGGACAAAAAAGTCATGACACTGCCTTAGATTATACAAAGTTAGTTCCTTAGCCAATCTTCTACAACTTATCTCAATATGTGGTACATGAACCCATAATGATATCAAAGTAGGAATATTGTGAACATATAAGAATATGTATTCCAACCTTAGACCTTTGTAGACTAGCACTAGCACATATTAATTATACAAAAACTATCTCGGGAGTGTATACACACCTAAGCATACTCATTTGACATCAATGACAACCCATATTGAGTTGACATCAATGACAACACATCCTGCCAACAATCTCCCCCTTTTTCATTAATGGCAACACTCACTTATCTATAATTCCTCTCTCCCCCTTTGACATCAACGGTAAAGGGCATGATATCTTCTTATAACCACCCAAAACCTGTATGAGCTCCCCCTTAATAGATTCTAAAAACAACACTCCCTTGAGATGGAGATGCCTCAAAAAAATTCTATGTACAACATTCCTTCAATGAAAACCAAAAAGATATTTCAATTCTTTACAAAACTATACAAGGACAAAATTATCTTACACCTTTGTAGCTTCCTTAAAAGGCAGAATATTTTTTGTAAATTTTCATAAATTGCTCCAAGGTTGCAACCTAGTTTACCTTTTTTGAGGTGAAAATGTGACTTTGGCATTCAAACTGCATATGTAAGTCCTCGACCTCAACTACACTTTTTGAAACTTTCATTTTTTGATTAACTTTTTCTACTTCATCAAGCAAACCAAATAGTGAAGCAAGTCTCCAACTTCAACTGCTTCCCTTAATTGTCCAAATTGTCTCTTCAATTGTTCTCTTTGGTCCTGAAGCAAGGACATTTGCAAATGAATATTTTCTATTTGTGCTCTTATTGATCCATTCATATCCTTTGACAAATCATATGACTCGACCAATTTAGTAACCTTTGACTCAATGGAGCCAATTTGATTTTTGATGGTCTTGGTAGAGCTTGGCCATTTCAAATAGAATTGATAAAGTGTGGTGAATTCATCAACATAGTCCTTGAATACCTTCAAATTATCTTGCAATTTATTATATGCACTGGCACATCGGTTAGATACTTCTTCCAAACTCTTATAATTTATCTTTCTCAAAGATTCTTGTTTTTCTTTTTGCTCAATCTATGAAGAATGATCCTTAAAGGAATCCATTAATAGATTCAAATTTTATTTTGGATGTAGGGAATCATCAATGCTTACCTTAGGTAAACCTTAGACTTGAACAATCTTAGTTCAACTTCATTAATCAATTCACTTTTCTTCACTTGTTCTTGTAAATTTTCCTTCCATCTGAAGGCATGTAGGACATCACCAAGTTGTAACTTATGGAGGGGAGAAATACTAGATAGGTCTATTTATCCTTCATGAGTAGGACTGTGCAGAAGTTGGGGAGTAACTACCGGTTGAAACTACATTTGCATTCCTAGTAGGTCATTGAAAGAAACCAAAGATGAAGATCCTTGACCAATATCCACAAAATAATTTTGCTTCTCAACTACCTTTTCTTTTGTATTATGAGCATTCTCCAAATTATCTTCTTTTATTTGATCATCATTTCATGAACTCTCCAAAGGGGGAATATTATGTTTCTTTCGAAAATTAATGTTCCCCAGAGGAGAGATACCCTTTTTATTTTGATCTCCTGTAGTTTTATTCTCTGGAGAAGTTGTCCCCTCATTCTGTTTTACATTCTTATTACCTTCAGTCACATTTCTCTCAAAAACTAATGAATTTATGTCATGAGAAGACACATCAGGCATATCTGAAGCATCTGGAGGAACTTGATCACTAATTATTTTAGAATTCTTCAATCCAATTTTTTTGATGTCTTTTCTTTTGTTTCTTTCTCCACCCTCTTTATTTCTTCTTTATCATCCCCTATTAGAGTATTTATTATTTGTTTGATTCTAGATTCTTGTGCCTGATACTGAGATAACTTGACCATTTCTTCATAAGAAATGGATACACTAGCCTTTTCTAATGCATGTTGCCTCATTCTTGCTTCTTTTACAACAACTTCATTCACTTTGTTACTTAGTACATCTGCCAAACTTTTCAAAAGTTGATCAATAATCTCATTTAGTACCATATTAGAATTGCTCATAAACAAAATTATTTCCTTTTCAATTGTGGTCCTATCAATAGGGGGCATCTCATCACAAAGAGCAACAACTTCTTTTAGTGTATCATGTTGTACAATTGCATTGATAGTAGCCTCAAGCTATAGAGGATCATGTTTAGGTGTTTCCAGAGGAGACTCCATTATTTCCTTTTCAATTTCTTTTTTCCATGGATATTTGTTGTTGTTGTTGTTTTTTGTATTCTTCTTTCTCCTCTTCAATACATAAGATTTCATCTCTTCTTCTTCATCTTCCCCATCATCATTCACATTTATCAATTTTATCTTTTCCCTTGTTGCCTTTTGCTTAGTTCTTAGCTTCCTTCTTTTCTAAGGTCTTGTTTTATGCTAGTATATTGGTAGTAACTCTTCTTCTGCTAGGAGGTGTTTGACAAGCTCTGAAATTTGTGGTAGTGGTAGAAGCAAATTTACTTGTCCTTCTAGGCATTGGTGTAGTAGAAGTGGCTTGAGGTGATTCCACAAGACCCTTAGGAGAGCCAAACACCTTTTTCATTCTAGACACCATCTTTTCCACATTTGATGTCTTCATCTTTTCTTCTACCCTCTTCTTGATTTTCTTATTGGAAATTTACTCATATGTTCTAAACCTTTCAGCTATGGGATCCTTGGGTTTGTTGAGAAAAAATGTCAGCATATGCAATCCAGTTTTCTCTGAGAATATCATAGGACAACCTTGTTATCCATGGAGTCCTTAGGACAACCTTGTTATCCATGGAGTCCTTGGTTCAACCACTTCCATATATCAATTATCTTTATCTACCATAAAGGTGATGTCTTTCTTATATCTTTACACAACATGTGAGGGTATCGTATCCCTCTTCTGTATTTCATTTTGAAAGGTTTTGAAGAAGCCCTAAAACATTGTGTCACATTACTGAGTATCCAGAAAGCTACACATGTGATCTCTAATCTGATGAGAAAAAATAATATATATTGTCTAGACTACATTCTTCACACTAGGAATTTCTCTTAAGAAATAGAACATAAGGAAAATAATCAGAGTGTCATACCAAAAACTGTACCATGATTCTTTGGTCCTATATAGATTCTCCATCAGTTGTTGTTGCAAGAGCTCACAAAGATCATAATCTTTTCCTTCCTTCACCATCTAATGAGCAGTGTAAATTGTGGTAGAGGTAGCATATCCTTCTTTTTTTGCATAGTAAACTTTGTATGCAATTCCCATTGTGGCATATCAAACCCTTGGATTGGAGATGTCGTCTACTATTAGGGTTCTTTTGTCAAATTTAGCTCCAGTAAGCTTTATAAGTTCTTCATTATTCACGGACTTCAATGTTGGTGTTAGAATTGGTTATGGCTGACGAGATCTTAAGACCAAATGGAAAGAAAAAAGAGAGAGAATAGAATGTGACAAGAATAAACCATATTTTTATCAATATGATTCAATGATATGTTGTGTCAAATATAGTAGAAACCCCTTAGTTATATAGCCAAGGTGAGATACAAGATGTCATAGGATTATGACAAGGGTCTTAAGCATATGACATGAGACAACTAATCACACTTACCTAGATTCCCATGTGTTATAAGTCAAAAGATAACAACTAATGACAACTAACACCTTCTAGAAAGATTCCTTCCTAGGACCTAAGTAAACTTAACATGTGTAAATAAGTCCCCTAGTAATGAATTAACTAGGTACAAGACTTTATTTACACCAACACCCCCCTTAAGTGCAACTTAGGGAGTAGCGAATTATTATGCAAATGACAAAGAGATGAAAGGATGGGTCTCGACTACTAGGCCATGTTAGGTACCCATGTACAAATTATGCAAAGGAAATTTCTCACAAATGGAGAAAAGGAGAAAACCCAGTGGGACAAAAATCCTCCCCAAAAGAGAGATGAAATATAGAAAACATAAATTCTCTCAATGAAGAATGAGAAGGTAAAAACCCCATGTGAGGAAAAAGACCCCCCTATAAGAGAGAAGAAGAAGGGAGACAAGGTAGCCCCCCCCTCAACGTGGAGTCTCCTACAATGATGGTAGAAGCTCAACATTGAATGTTGAAGATGATCCAATCTCGTTGAACAACGTTACTCCCTGTTGTGCAGTTTTTCACACACACCCCACTGAAAGCGGGGACCCTCTTTTTGCTCTGGCTTTTGGCCTCTTAATTTTATTGATTTCATTGCCTTTGGAGGTCCTTAGATGTTCATCTTGCTTGTCCAAGTCCTTCCCCCGAGTTATGCTTCGAAAAAACTAAGTTTTGAACAAAATCCAGGATTTTCCAGTCTGCCTGGAATTTCCCATAATCTTGTCTGCCTGGAATTTCCCGCATTGGATTTTGGTGTCTTTTGGCCCCTTAATTTTATTGATTTCATTGCCTTTGGAGGTCCTTAGATGTTTATCTTGCTTGTCCAAGTCCTTCCCCCAAGTTGTGCTTCGAAAAAACTAAGTTTTGAACAAAATCCAGGATTTTCCTGTTCGGCTGGAATTTCCTGGGATCCTGTCCGGCTGGAATTTCCCGGAATCCTGTCCGCTTGGATTTTCCCGGATTCTGGTCTGGAGTCCGCCTGGTCTGGATTTTTTCCAGATTTTCCCCTTGGTCTGATTTCCTCGGAAGGGCCCAAATCCTGAAATTTCCCAGAATGGAAATTTTTTTGAAAATAATTATTTATTTATTTATTTATTTTTTCCAAAAATGGAATTTTTAAAAATGTTCTGAAAATGAAAATTCCTTGAAAAGATTTTGAAAATAAAATTTCCAAAAGCGGAAAAAATTCTGAAAGTGGAAAGTTTCCTTATATAAATGTATGTTTTTTTTAGAAAAGGTCAAAATTTTATTCGAATTTAATTTGAACATGTGGGCTATTAATGATGATATCTATTTTTCAGGACTAAAAAAATATTAAAAGGAGGACTTTCATATGGATTTGTGCCAAAGGAGGGAAATCTGGAAGTGTTCAATTTAAATTTTCAAAATGGGACTTGCCTAAGAATCTGTGCCAAAACTATCTATAGCTGGAGGACTTTCTAGAAGACACGTGAATCTGATCTTGTTGGAGATCGTGGGATGACATGGATAATAGTCATACATTTAATGCAAATCTTGTCCTATTTTGAAATTCTCCTGGCCGACCTGTTTTGGGGCCCTTTATTATTGTAAAATCTAATTAGGCTGACCTGTTTTGGGGCTAGTTATTATTGTAAAATCTAATTGGCCGACATGTTTGGGGTTTTCTATAAATGGCGTTTGTGCCTCATTTGTAAGGGGGAGAGAGATTAGGAGAAGATTTGATAGAGAGCGAATTTAGCAGTAGAGTAGAGGTAGAAGCTAGTCAATTTCTGAGCAAGTGATGTAACAGAACATTGGAATTGTTGTTGGAGTTTGGTGGTTCAATACAATTGAAGGCATTGTGATTTTCTGGTGATCTCTTTTGTGTTGACTTATCTTGCATGGTTCTTATGATTCTATTTTTAAAATTGCTCATGGTTATTAGATTTAGATTTAGATCTGATTCAATGATGTTCATGATTTAATGTTTGAAGTGTTTGCAGCAATCCCTGGTCCATACTTTTTGCAGTTAGCTGATTGTTAGTTGCTTTGTAAAGTTATCCTGGACCTTTATATTCATTGTGCTTGGTTCAATTATGGAGATTTATTCATTTCAACTGCAATTGGGTTGTCTTGGGTGAATGTTCATGATCTGAAAATCTTTAAAACCTCAGAAGATTGCACTGTTTCTATAAGATTGCAGATTAATCTTGGTCAAGCAGAGATTGGTTTCGTTGGGATTGGTCCATTTCAAGTGTTTATCATTTGCATTGTTAATCTTAAGAGTTAGAATATAATAGAATCTCTCTAAACCCTTATCTCTTTTTTTGTTTATTTTGAATCTAGGTTAGTTTTAGGATTGAAAGCATCACCATATTGTTGCATCTGATGAAAATTCACTTCCGGCATTGTTCATTTGTAAGGCCCCTTGTGATTACCAACAATTTCACATATTATCTGAGTTGTTTATGCATTGTCAAGACCTGACACCCGAGAGACCTTGAGGTGATTTTCAGTAATTTGTTGTTGAAGATTACCTTTCAAGAGAGATAGGATATTGTATTCTGTTTGAGTTGTTGTTGTGCAGAAATCACCATCAACACTCCCCTTAGGAAGAAAAAAAACCATGGATGTATGCAGGATGTTAGGAATATGGATGGTGTATGATGTCTCTTAATCATGCTCAAGTGTCTCCATATTGATGCTGAAAGTTGACACACTCCAAACAGGCGTTCTATCGACACTGTTGAAGAGGAAAATAGAAAAATCTAGTAGAGATGAATGTAGAACATGATCCAAAGACAATGATATCCCCTCTGAAGAAAAAAAATCCTCCTCCAAATGTTGTCCAAAAGTATCCACACTCACGTAAAACTACAAAGAATGATCATGTAGAGAATGAACAAGAGGGTTAGATTATTCCCTCACAACAACTAAAGAGGGAGCATCTTCATCAAAGAGAATATGAATGCTATCGATGATGTCTCCCAAGTCTACAAGATGAGACTCCACAAACAAGTCTGAAATATCCATCAAGAAGCCATCACAAGTAGCCAAATCTGAAAGACAATGTATGTCCTACTACACTGAATTACAAGGAACCAAAACTGTGGAATCACAAGTGTCATCAACTACAACAATAGGTGGAGGAGATGAAATGCATGAATCAAGAACTAGATCTGATGTGAGAACTCCCAAGTTCAAGAAGCCAAATGTCTCCTCTGAGTCATGGTTCATATGATTAACAACCGAAGGAACAATGTCACCATCAGAAGCAAAATCTACAAAGGTATACAACCAAGATGAACAATCAACAACCCTAGTAGCAATGATCTCTCAACTCTCCAAGTCTCGAATGATGCCTGAATTAGGAGTGAACTCCACACTCCTCCCATCTCCACCATGTGTAATCTAATATATGGAAAGAAGATTGTTTGTCAAATGAGGAACACACAAGACATCTTGAAAAGTGTTGTCCCCAAAAC
This sequence comes from Sequoia sempervirens, assembly GCA_007258455.2. Classification (NCBI taxonomy): domain Eukaryota; kingdom Viridiplantae; phylum Streptophyta; class Pinopsida; order Cupressales; family Cupressaceae; genus Sequoia; species Sequoia sempervirens. Next base: position 431,700,564 of record VDFB02271358.1, on the reverse strand, counting down.
TAATAAATCCCTTCCCAATTACACTCATGTATGTATTGTTTCCCATCAAAATAGGAGACATAGTACAAGGCTGAAAAGAAGAGAATATAGACTGCGAAGATGTCATATGATGAGATGCTCCTAAATATAAAAGCCATCTCCCTGATCCTGGACCTGAAAAAGCACAAAGAGCTTGTCCTTTATTTCCTGATGTAGATGCTTGACCTTTGTCCTTTTTAGACTGTTTTGAAGGAGGAGGTGATTCAAAAATTCTAGAAGGAAAATCAATGTGATTTATTTTGAGAAGATTTTTTTCAAATCATCAATATCCTTCTTATAAAAATAATGTTCTTCATGTCCATCCTTCTTGCAATATGCACAAAAAGGCCTCTCCTTCTTAGATGATTCTCCTTTAGAAGAGGATTTTTTCTTTGCTTGATTTGAATGTTGATTATTCTTTGCTTTCTTCTATTTCTTATCTCATTATGATTCTTTCACCTAACTAACAAACAATGTCTGAGATTTAGAAGTCTTGATGAGACCCATTGAGATAAGATTTTGTTGCTCATGTATCAACATATCATAAAATGATGCAAATGAAGGTGTAGCATATGCAAACCCCATAGTCAGTCTATGAGTATGAAAGCTAGAAACAAAAGAAGCATAATTAGGACCAAGTTTGTTCATTGTATTGTAGACCAACCGAATGCCCTTCTTATCAATTCCACATGCTTTACATTGCTCTCTTAGATTATTAACCTTAGTGATGTAGTCTTGGATGTTTTCAAAGTTCTTAGGATCAAGGCTCATTAGTTCATTATCAATTTGATAGCCTCTTACTTCATTTGTAGTACCATACAATTTTTTCAATTTGTCCCAAGCTTCATGAGAATATTTACATGATTCAATTCGAAACAATAAATCTTGAGAAACAATTCTACAAAGGCACCCAAGAGATTTGGTATGTTTAATCATCCATTTTGTCTTTTTATTTGCATATGTAGGTTCAGGTATCTTATTTTCAACATATAGAGAGTGACCTTTTTGTCATTAGAGTACTCCATGCATTTTGATGATATGTTGAATAATTATATGATGTGAGAAAAGGAACCTTAGAATGATCCATGTAAATGAGAAAGCATGAGAAAATAGATCAAAAGGATGCACCAAGAGACCCCCCAAATCACTCAATCAAGAAACCCCCCAAGAAATATATGATTTGGCTCTTTATACTTAGTGCAATTACAGTTGCTAGATGCCAAAAACAACAAGCTAGACTTGATCTTGGTGCTTACAAATGCCAAAATATTCCACATAATAAAGTACAATTGTTGGTATAAAATGAGATTAATCTGATCATACCACTAAAAAGTACGCAAAAAATTATGTACTTTAAAAAAAATTGCACCCAAAAATGTTACCGTAGAAGCAAGATATGAGTTGCCGAAGTTCCCAAAATGAGGACGAAGCAGTAAAACCTCTGAGAATCTACAATTTCTGGAAAAAACAAACACCAAAACCAAAATTTTATTGCACCACCATGAAGAGTGTGAAAAATTAGTCCAAATAAAAAAAATTGCTCAAAAAAAGGAGCCAAAATGAGTGAGTTATGAGCCTATGAATTTGAACTGCAAAAATGTAAATGCAATTGGAGAGGGGTGAAATTTTTTTAAACCTGCTGACGTGGAAATGATGTTAGCAAAACACTGTGTTAAAATTGACATCCTAGCACGTGTCAAAAAAGAATATTCTCCTCCTTGGAATATACCTGCGGATTTCACTGGCATAATTTTGACGTTTGATAGGCCATCACCAGTCTGCGCTGGAATCTTTGACTAGAATCTCTGAATATTCCACAAAATCTTCTTTCTACCCGATTTGAAAAGATAGTTTGATTTTTTTTGTAGGCCGGTGTTTATTCATTCATTAGTTTTTCAATTTATATCTATTAGGTTTTAAATATTCTCATCGCCGGATATTGAATTTTTTAAATAGCAGTTTTTTAAAAAAAATAATTGTCCATCGGATGTGGAAATAGGCGCCGAGAGGAGCCACAACCTATGGCCACATGGCATCTGTAGGGCCTACCCATGGGTACTGTGGGTACAGGGTATGCTGAGTACCCTATCCTGCGTACTCCACAAAAATTAAAACCCCTATTTTTTTATTTTTCTAAAATAAAAACCTTTGCAATTGCTTTGTAAAAAAACTGTGAAATGATTATTTTTCCTTTTTTGTTAAAAGAATATTTCAAATCGCAAAAAATATAATATATATATATATATATATTTAAAATAATTGTACCCAACTATAAAATTTTTCCTCACCAGACAACTACTCTGATTTGGACGAATTGACAGTCGATCTTAGGGTTTTTGGCCCTTTTGGACTCAATGGAAAGGTCATATTTGACCCAAAATGCTCCAAAATTGTAGCTACCTTCTAGATCTGGCAACCACTCTTCAGCTTCAAACCTTCATAGATTTGGCCTCATATGTCTGATTTGGACAAAAAAAAAGGCACAATCAACTTTTTCAAACCTTTTGGATGCAATGGTGAGATTATATTTGCACCAGCAAGCTTTGATTTGAACCTATATTAAAGAGCCAAAAATGGAAACCCCCCAAATCTAGTATTTCTATCAAGTTTTACCGATTCTCCAGATCATCATATGATGCAAGAGAAGAGCATACTCAACTTTTCAAGATTTACCATCTCTCTTCAAAAAAATACTATCCAATGGCACCCAATCCTCTTTGATACCATGTTAGAATTGGCTATGGTTGCCAAGATCTTGAGGCCAAATGGAAAGCACAAAGAGAGAGAATAGAATGTGACATGAATAAATTGTATTCTCATCAATATGATTCAATGATAGGTTGTTTCCAATGTAGTAGAAACCCCTTGGTTATATAGCCAAGGTGAGATAAAAGATGCCATAGGATTATGACAAGTTTCATAATCATATGACATGAGACAACTAATCACACTTACCTAGGTTCACATGTGTTACAAGTCAAAAGATAAAAACTAATGACAACTAACTCCTTCTAGAAAGATTCCTTCCTAGGACCTAAGTAAACTTCACATGTGTAAATAAGTCCCCTAGTAATAAATTAACTAGGTACAAGAATTTATTTACACCAACAACTGGTATAGGTTCAATGGAGCATAACCTAGTCACAATCTTGATAGCATCCTTTGTAATTAGGTGGGGTTGATCTAGCCAAAAGATATCTTCATGAATTTAGATCAGTGCAATTCTAACCTATTCATCTTTGAAGAAAAAAATGGGGAAACCCTTCCACACACCTAAACCTTTTGTTTCAACATTTGTGTACTCTAGTTTGAGCTGAAAATCATCACCCAAAAGATGATCGTACCTGAACTCTTCCATCTTTAGATGATTGTACTCACCCAGCTGAGAGTGAATGTAGATGCAGATATCTTCAGAATGAATTACATTGATTGGAACATGAGAGAATGCACCATCTTTGTCAGTCATAATTGATATGTATGGATGCTTCTTGAATTTTGGTTTGGGTATCTCAACAACATCGATGATAATAGGAGTAGCCATGATCACACTTTCTGATACTAGGGTTTTGCAAGTAAAACTAGAGAAATACCTATGAACACCATTGTTAGGGTTTACACACAACTTGTTGGAGACCTTCTTCACTTCCTTAGCTCTTGCACTCACTTGAAATAGTTCAAATGAAATCAAATTTATCCAAAAAGGAACTAAATATGCCTCACACCAAGCCTAGTCGCTTTGTAATAAATGCATTTATTTGTTCTTGACACTTAGTAGCTTTTCATGGTCTGTGATATCATAGGGATCCATGAACATTTAGAAAAAATTTCCAGAGGGTGTATTTGCTCCAAAACCTTGAGTAAACAAATTCTTATCACTATTTACCATTATGCTAAACACTTCAACATCTCATACATTTCAAGTGTTTGAAAAGATCTGCACCTGCAATTCCCCCTAAGTCAATACTCTCTCTTTAGTTATTGGAGGACTCATTTGCACCATGCAAAGGTATAAATTCATTCTTCACTTTACTTTCTTCCTTCTTCTACCAAACTTTGTTTGTATCCTTCTTTTTTGACTAATGACATGCTTCTTTTAAGGAGCATAAGTTCTTATACTCTTTCCCTTGCAGAATCTTGCAATGTGTCCTAGTTTATTACAATTGTAGCCAATGATACTAGCTCATGGAGAAAAAATGCTTCTCACATTAGATCTACAATCAGCATCCCTATGACCAAACTTGTTGCATGTGTAGCAGTAAACATATAAGTATTTAAAGTTCATAGCATTACTAATCCTTATTATTTTACTTCTATAATCATTAGCCTTGTGGCCCATTTGTTGCAAGAATAACACTAACCATGAAATGATTGAGTGTTCATAGCATTGTACCTTGAAGGTCTAAAAGAGTTCTGACTCATCTTGCTTTTGCATTCAACTTCCTTATGACCAAGCTTATTACAAGTATAACAATTACCATTGAACCTGATAGGAGTTGTTGATTTAGGGGTAGGTTTTCTGAAATTTTTCTTCTTGTTCTGGATAGGAATGAATCCACCTTATTTTTTGATGTCATGATTTATCTTTGCATCTCTAGAGGATGTATCCTTAGGATTTTCTATGCAAGCTTTCTCCTACCTTGTTTCAGACTCTCCTTCTACTTTGAAGTTATCATATAGATTTGTAGATGCATTGATCATGGGACTTTTCCCTTTTCAAAACCAAGTCTAGATTTCTCTTTAGATGGTTTTTGAGACTTAATCAACTCATCAAGAATTTCAGAACCTCCTCTTAGTTTTAGACCTTTTTCAATTTTCTCTTTTGCTTTTCCAAGTTCTTTTCTTAGGGAAACAATCTCTTCCTCAAGCTTTAAACACTCAACACTTTTTTAAAGAATCCTCAATCCTCTTTTCTTCTTCAAATTTGACTTTTAGATTTGAGATCATATCTTCAACTTCTTTAACTTTCATTTCACATCCATTTCCTCCTTCTACTTGAGCTTTCAATTTTTCAATCTATTCTTTTGATTCTTTAAATTTTGCCTTCAATTTTTCAATTGTCTCTTTTGATTTTTCTAGCGTACACTCATATTTGATATTTTGCAACCCTGCTTCATCTAGATCTTCAAGAGAAGACTAGAGTTCTCCTTCAAAATCTATTTCATAGTCTTCTAGAGTGATGTCCCATCCTTCAAGTTCCATTGATTCCAGATCATATTCTAGAACAAACATATAATTGATTTTTTCTATAGACCCCATGTGTTCAAGTGCAGGGTCTACCTTAGCTATTAGGCTTCTCAAATGTACTTAGCTCTAATTCCAATTGTTGAACACAATATTGTACTCAGAGGGGGAGTGAATCAACATAACTTAAAACTCCCATTTCCATTTGCATATTAACAATACATCCCATAAAATGAAAATATCAGAAGAGAACACATGCACCACACAAGGAAACCTGAATTTTTATGTGAAAAACCCAATAAGGGAAAACCATGGTGAGGATTAACTCACAATATACGCAGTTCAATGCTAACAAGAATTATAATGTTGTTTTAAGTCTCACTACCTATAGAATTGCAAACTAAGGTGTATAACCTTAGAGCAAGATACAAAAGGACCCGATGAGACTCATTGTCTCAAAGTAGGATAAATAAAAATTATAATCAGAAAATGAATATGAACTACTTATGAAGAAGCATCCACCATATGCTGATGTTGTATTTCCTTTTTCACATAATTAACCCTTCACATTGACTTCACACACTTCATCTTTAACACTTTGCTTAATCATAGTTATCTATCCATCATTTCCTTCACAAATGAATTTGATCTTCTATATATATCCTCTGCAACAATTCAAAAAATTAATTAGGTTGGCTATGAGATGACCTTTATAAGAGATGTTTGATATCACACTAGTTGGCTCCAAACATATATAATATTGAAAGAAAATAAATTGTAGATTAATATATGGTAGTACAAGACCCAAACACATTATAACACATCCTCCAAAAAAAATTTACTTAATTAGGATTAACTGCTGATGAAGGGAACAAGTTTGTTGGCCCAAATAAAGACAACACCACCAAAATTGTGATATGTTCAACTTTACACTACCGGGGAGAGACCAAAACCATCACACAAACTAAGATGTAAGCATTGCAGCTCATGCACAATATCTCTTCAACCTTTTCCTGAGTTTTTTGACAATCATATGCTTGTGCAATAGAAGAAACCCACTGAATATATAGGAATAAAGCATTCAAAACAAACTGTAACAAACTGCCATTTGATAATTTATCTTGTGGACCATCAAAACACCTAAAACAATAAGGTAGTGTACATTTAATATTATTGATCATGTCTATAAAACCGCAAGGCCAATGCTTTTCTTCTAGAGAAATACGGAGTCTCTAAATACACCAATGTCAGTTCACATTATACTGCCAAAGTGCAAATTGGAACACTATCACTTATAATTTTCATAGTAGAAGGTGTGAAAGCATGTATCCTTTGATATAACACCTTCACATATCAACCATCTCATATTCTAAACCGTAAGATAAAGGCTTGTATTGTGAAGGAATGAGGACCAAAAAGTCATGACACAACCTTAGAGTATACACAGTTAGTGCCTTAGCCAATCTTCTGTAACTTATCTCAATATGCGATACACAAAACTAAAATGATATCAAAGTAGGCATATTGTAAACATATAAGAACATGTATTCCAACCTCTACATCACACTTAGGTCACCATTTTCCTCATACAACTTTATAGGTTGGCACCAACACATATCAATTATACAACTATCTCCAAAGTGTATACATACCCCAACATACTCATTTGAAATCAATGATAGCTCATATTGAGTTGACATCAATGACAACACATCCTACCAACATGTCCCATTTATGAGACATCCTAATTTTTGTTTGAAATCACATATTTTTTAGAAAAGTTATTGATTTAAGTCTTTATAGATTCCATCTAAAGGGTTTTAATTGAAGAGTATTAGATTAGACTCCCTTATATCAAACCCCCTTGGATACAACCCCTCTATTCTTATATCAAAGCCTCAATGGAGTATCCTTTGCATATCTTGAAATGCTGACAAAAACTAACTTTTGCTTTACTTTTTGGGAGATTAGATGAAGTCATTTAAAAATTCCATTTTGTAAGTATTTATCCATTCATTTTATTTTGTTTTGTAAAGAGAGATTCTATTAATATAAAATGATATTACAATTTTGTATGCAACCTTTAAGGTAGATAGATCTATCAACCCACCCAAATACAAAATTGTCCAATGAACTAGTGACAGTATGCTAGAACCAATACCCACAAAATTTATGCAGTAGACAAATAATTACAACACTTCATTTAAGCTAAGGTATCCAAAGCCAAAAAGTGTCTACAACCCATAAAAACCTAGATGTGACCACCCTACTAAGCTTGATGGAAGAAAAAAAACCAAACAATGAAAACACCAAACAAACAGATGAAACACTACAAGTCCTCAACACCTTTATTTCACAAATATCGTTGAAAATAGCCCCTCTAATAAAATTCATGAGCAAGCTCGAAATACACAAGATGTTTCAAAAACTTTGCACCTCTAATGGCCTATGACCTACGCTCCGACAGAGCATCCCCCTTCACATCTACTAGCAAAAAGGGATAATGTTGAATGTTGGCATCCAATAGGTACAATCTAGGCAAGTCTCTCGAATGGGGAATCCCAACACCAAGCTTTAAAAATATGATGGCATCTTTCTCACCCTCCAACAAGTCTGGGCGCACCAGTTTGCATGTCATGAGCACCGTGACTACTTTGAAAGTTTATAAATCAAATAGAGAAGTAAAAAATTGAGAAGCCAAGAAAATCTACATTAAATCTGTAACGCTCATCTGCCATTAAAATATCCTTACCCAAGATGAACTTGATTGCCTCAATAGTTAGATGATCCTCTATTGGAAAAAATGAACAAATCCTACTGTCAAAAATTCTTCCTAGGAAGGTCCATTGATGCCACGAGGTTGTAAATCTGATTGATGTATCCATGTTTCTCAACCAATGTTATGATGAACTCCAAACAACTCGGCTTTTCAAATACCCATAGGCCAATTTTAATACCCACAAAGCATATAGACTTTAATACCCATAAGGAGAACCAACCTAGACCAACCTATCTGCACCTTCTCTTAAGTAAACACTTCCTATCTAGGGAAACCTTCATCCAATGATAAGTTAGGAAGTCTGAGATCCTTCTAGTACCACCTTGACTAACCATCCACCCTTCTCTCAATCATGTAGTCCCTCAACTTTGATCCCCACACCTAAGAAAGAATTGCCTTAGACTGAACTGAATTTATCTCACTGTCTAGACTTGGATATCTGCCCCAAGAGTCTTCCCCAAAATGAGCAGATCGCCCATCATCTACATCCCATGAAAGGTAGTCTATAATCACCAATGGGCATAACATCATAAAATTCTAAATCCTTGATCCTCTTGGCAAATTTTTTGCCAAGAAAATGCTATTATCATTCCCCCCATTTAAGTATTTGCACTAGAGGATCTTAGCCCACTTAGCTTCATTTTTGGTGTACATTATCCATAATAGTTTAGCCCCTAAAGCTTTGTTCTACTTCAATAAGTCTCATAGATCCACTCCCCTAGCCACCTTCTACAAATTTTATCCCATGCAATTAAAGCATACTTCTTTTGATCTAAAGTGCCTTGCCAAAAAAACCTTCCTTGTGATTTTATTTAAATTGACATACTTGTTTCGAGGAAGTGAAAGGCATGAAATGAGGTAGATAGGTAAATTGAAATGAAAACCTTGAGCATCACTATCCTCCCAACCCATGATAGCCATTTACCTTTCCCTGAAGATAATCGATTATTCATCTTTTATTCCAAAGGGTCCCATAATTTGTTGTTTCTTACCCCTTTTGCGAGTGGGAGGCCCAACTATTTGATTGGAAGTTGCCCACTCTTGAAAGTAAGGATTCTAGAAATATCTTGTTCTAGCTGAGGGCTCGTGTTAAGGAAAAAAAATCTGATTTCTCTACACTAACTTCTAGCCAGATGCCACCAAGTAAGCATACACGATACTTTTTATTTCTCAAGCTTCACTGTGTTTTGTTGTCCCAATAGCATGGTGTCATCTACAAACTGTTGGTGTGTTACAACAAGAAGAACACTAGTTATCTTTACTCCATCTAGATGCCCTAAAGTAGCCATCATAGAGATCAATTTTCTCAAGGTTTCAACCATTATGATAAAGAGAAATGGGGACAAGGGGTCACCCTACCTTATACCTCTTGAAGTCTTAAAGAAACCTTCAAGTGTTCCATTGATAATAACCAAAAATTTAGGGGTGGAAATATAATTATAAATCTAGTTCACCCATTATTTTATAAAGCCAAAGGCATCCAACACCTTGCAAAGGAACCTCCACTCAACCTTGTCATACACCTTCTTGATATCCAATTTTATCAACATTCCTTGCTTCTTGTTGTGTTGTAAGAAGTGAATGGAATCTTGTTCAATTATTATTCCTTCTGAAATAGACCTCCTAGGGACAAAGCCCAACTATTCCTCTGATACTAGCTTTGGAATGATTAACTTTAGCCTGTTGGCAATAGCTTTTTACATGATCTTATAAAAGGTATTGCAAAGGGAAATAGGTCAGAACTCATCTAATGAAATTATTTTTTATTTCTTTAGAATGAGAGCTAGGAAGGTGCAATTTATCTCCCTTAAAACCCTACTAGAGGCTCTCTATTCCTCAATCACATTTGCCACATCACTACCCATAATCTCCCAAAAAATTTAATGTTTTTTGCAAGAAATCCATCCGAACCAAAAACTGTCTGGATGGAGTTGGAAGGTTACTATCTTGATCTCTTCTTCTATGAATTTTTCAAGGAGCATTTTATTTTGTGTTTCTGTTACTAACTTCGGGATATTCCTTGTCAAAATTTGTTGCGTATGCAGGTTTGAACCATCCAAGTTGTTTAGTAGCATGTTAAAATATTCCACAACCACATAGCTATATCTTCTACACTTTCCAAAAACATTCCATCTTCCCTTTTGATCCTTGTTATATGCGATTGACTTCTCTTCTGGATTTTGTTGCATTGTGGAAAATTTTGGTATTTCTATCCCCTTCCTTGACCCAAAGATCCTTATATTTTTTATGCCAATAGATCTCTTCCTTTGTTTGCACTTCACCATATTTTCTTAACAACTCCTTTTCTTTCATAAAGTGTGCCTCATCCATTCCATTTGAAAACACTTCTTCATTCAACTGTTTCATTTCTTCCTCCAACTTTAGCTTTTCTGTAAAAATATTCTTAAATTGTGTTTTGTTCCATTCCTTAACTTGTTGTTTGAAAAATTTCAGCTTAGTTACCACCCTATACATCTTATTACCCTTTGGATTTACCTCATTCGACCATTTCTTTACAATTTTCATGAAGTCTGAATCAAGGAACCACATAGATTCAAACTTGAAAGGACATCTTATAGGTCCCTTCTCCCCCCAATATCTAACTTGACAGGATAATGATTGGAACTAGGGATAAATTTAAGAACTCCCCATCAAAGAAGGTGTAAGGACCTGAAAAATCTTGTATACTTCCTAAAAAAAATATTAATTTCATTGGCAATTTTTTTCTTTTTTTGGGGAAAAATATCAATTGACGAATCTTTTATAATTGCTAGAAGTCTGTGGAAAATCTTGGTGAATTATAATTTTTAAAAACCAATTAAATATTGTCATTGGTGATAAAAACCTATTTTCAAACCAAAAACATATTTTCATTGGCAAATTAAACCTATTTTCAAACTAATAAAATATTTCTATGGGCGAATCAAACCTATTTTTAAAACAAAAAATATTTTTATTGGCAATTAAAACATGTTTTCAAACCAAAACCAATATTCTCATCGGTGAAGTAAACCTATTTTCAAAGCAATAAAAAAATTTATTGGTGAATTAAATATAATTTCAAACCAATAAAAAATTCATTGGTGAAATAAACTGGTATGCCAATAAAAAATCATAATGTGGGTGGTGAAAATCTCAAATGCTATATATTGTTCTATTCCAGGAAAAAAATTCCACACATCCAAATTCCTTCATAAGTGTCCATAATGGGGACAAGTGTCAACATATTTATTATATGTTCTTAAGTGAAGTGCTATGTCTGAAGCCAGATGTCAACATAAATTAATATAACCGACGACCATTTGATGAATGTTTGATGGACAACTATAGATGCATTCTAGAAGAAAATGTCTAAAGCACTAGAATTACAAATTCAAACCTTTGAAATAACCCTAGAATCGTTAGATTTCCAAATATCAATGGTTGACCTTTTATTGCTTATTAAATCACTTAAAGTCATGACACCCAAAATAATATTTTATTGTTAATTGGCTACCAATAGTTGAAGGTCTCTTAAGCTATGACCTAAGCCTTTGGAGTCATCGTGGTGACTGGTCCTTCGACCTAGGCGATTATTGGGTTCATGGAGTATCAAATACTCTATAATCTCCTAAGTTTGGTGACAAATATTTTCTCACAAAAATCAACAGTTGAGATCAACAATTAATGATTGGGCGGCTCTTGCGCACCCGCACTGCTCAAAAGGTGATGTCATCATTTTTTCGTGGTAATGTGGGATTGTGACATCTGTCCTTGGTGAGGCCGAGCTTGTGGTTAATGGTCTAAATGGAATCAACGATCAACGCTAAGTTCATCAAAGATCAATAGTTATCACAAGATCACAGATTGTAAAGGCTCTGATAGGATCAAAATGCGATATACAAAAAATAATATAATCATTCGATGCATGTTCGATGGATGACTGTAGTTGAATTTCGGAAGCAAATGCCTAAAGCACTAGACTTGTGAACTCAAACCTACAGAATAATGCTAGAACCATTATATTTTAAAATATCAATGGTTGATGTTTTATTATTTATAAAATCACTTAAAGTCATGACTTAATTTTTTTGAAATAATATTGTCACATCAAGTGGTGAATTAAATGTTCAAGTATTGATGTATTCATTCTATATATAATTCACCAACTCGGTGTTCTTCATATCATTTATAATATATTTGGCTTTTCTTTCTTTCTTCTCTATTTATAATTTCACTATGATATTATGGAGTCTTCGTGGCATGTCATTTTACCCAAATATTTATGGGAGAAAAGAAGCAATGATGCATACGATAGATGAAAGTTAGGTATGGTTTTTACTATTCCTTGTATTAAGGTTGAGGATGCTATAAGAATACTTGTGGGTAGGGAATGGATTCAAAACAACCCCTGTGCTCTATTTTCTGAGGTAGCTTTTTTTTTCTTGTCCTTGATTGCATCGATATTTTGTTGGATAAAAAATTGGTGAAGACACTAGAAATACGTTATTTGCAGCCTTTCATTTGCTCTATTTCTTCATTGGATTTGACAACTTGATCATTACAATTTTGAATGTGGGTTAGCGTAGGTGTTGGTGGAATCTTTCCCAAAGTTGAACTCGTTGCTTCTATAGTCCAAGCTCTTGCCCTAGTTGTTATGAGGTGTGGTTTGGTGTGTGATATGATAAATGAATCATTACAGAGTCTACAGTTTTAGAGGAAGGATCTAGATGATTCCCTTTTCTTCTCTACTCTTACTTTGTTCAGTTTGATTCACCTCCTAGTCAAACACCTGGTTGGGGGCCTCTGCTATTGTTACAATTTTTTTTAGTAATGAATTATGTCTATATTTTATTGTACAACTCTTGTAATATATGTATTTTATGATTGGTTTTTTGTCATGGTTAGTGGACTTTTGGCCAAGCTGGCTATGTACTTCAGTCTTTAGCTACTTAAATTAAAATACTTTTCATGGCTCCATTCTTATAAATCCTTTTTGGTTTGTTCAATATAAAAATGTGGCTTTCAAGACTAATTATCAACATATAGTTTTGATCATAACTTAGAAAAATTTATTACGACTTATTAGTGGACATTGATAATGATTAAGTGACAACACGCCATTTAATTCTCTCTTTTCAATGCTTTGACGTACTCTACCTGCCATTCAATTCTCAATCTTTTTATCAATTTTCATATATCTACTAGATTATCTTTCATTGAAGAAAATGTGGTTGTGGTACCACAAATTAACACCATATGTATATTTGAAGTGAGAAAAATGTCTGATTTGATAGCTTGATATCAGAAATGGTAGAAAGTATGGAACATGTTTTCTTGTTATCGATTTCAACATATTTTCCAGATTATCTTTCTTTGAAGAAAATGTGGTTGTGGTATTGTGGATTAATGCCATAAGTACATCCAAAGTGAGTGATTGGATAACTTGATATTGAAAACTACACGATGTACTATACATGATTATGCCATTAATCTAGTGATGAAATGAAATAATATTTTTAATGATTTCATATCATTTGAGTGGTGTGCTTGAAAGCTTGTCAGCTTGAGATACAATGTGCATGTAGCCAGACATCAATCAAAATAAATATTTTTAGTGTAAGTGGCTCTCACATGATTGAATTTGGTTACTTGGTTAGTGTAAAAAATAAAAATTATACCTTGCATGACTCACAAGTAAATAAGGATCATGATGGTGAGCTAAGAGCTCATAAATGACCCATAAATAGGGATAGTGAGTACAACTGAAATTTTTTGTAGAAGGATTTACTATTGAGTGCAATGTTCTGAATTTTCATAAGGGTTTTCATTTTGTAAGGTTAATAAGGAATAAGATGATGTGGTATTATTGGGGATACTCTAAATTATCTTGCCTCTAGTTATGCAGTTATAGAGTAAAAAGAATAATTTCCTTCAAGTTCAGAATGGGTGGAATTGGAAAGAAGTTGATCTGGTTTACCTGGATTCTCAAACAAGTTTTGAACAAGGATGAGGAGCTCTGATGGAGACAAGTTATTTCATAGAGAGTATGGCCACATAAGTATTTTAGTCTTGTTTGTATTTAAATCCAACAACTTCTCATACTCCATTTTGACAGAGGCCCTCAAAGATGAATTATAGACTTTTAAACTCATTGTGTGCTTTCTTAGTGCCTTGGATCTGCACGAAGATGGTGGTAGCAAATTTACTACCCCTTATCTTTTGCATAATTCTAGTTGGTAACCATGATAGGTACATTTTCTATCTTCACAACTCCCATTTCCCAAGCATGGTAGGAAAGCCCTATGGATTCTCAAAGTTATGTGTTTGGTAATATGGTTTGGATCCCATAGCCACCACTACTAGCTTGGAATCAATTGTGTTATTTTGGGTTGTTCTGGTGGATCAAATTGAGCATATTATAAATGTAGAACCATATTTGAGATCCCAAGATCCAAACCATGGTTAGAGAGCTCCATGGTTTGAGAATATATGGTTTATATTCCATTGCCACTAGTAGTAGCTTGGAATCAATTATGTCTGACGTAAAGTGACATGTGTCATTTATACAAAAAAAGAACTTGCATGCTCTACTCATCTTTAAAAAGCTATGTAATAATGTAACATTGTAATGCAATTGTAATAAAATAAATGGATGTGTTATTCTTCAGTATTCATTTATAGTAAAGAATTATTTTGAGTGTTCAGTGTCTATTCAAATTATACAAGTAATTAGGAATAGCATTAATGTTTCTAGTAGAATAGTAGTAGCACATGCATATAATGTAATAAAATAATGGAATGAAATAAACTTAGAAAAATCAAAATTTTTTCCTTTAAGAAATTACATATTATCTATTTATGAAATATTTGCATGCAAATTTAAAACATAAAGCAATACAAATAAAAAGAAAGTTTCCATCAAAAGGATAAAAAGCACTAAAAACACTAAAAGTTATCACTCTTGCTAGAGTTTACCGAAATGTTATTTCTAATTTTCTGTTGACCTACTCCCCTGGTTCACAGTATCATTAGTCATTAAGTCCTTTGCAATGTTAAGTTACTGACCCCTTGGCCTTGATCCTCTCCTAGCACTCACTTAAGAAGAAGATTTTGGATGTGCTTAATTAAATGGCTTTAGTGAGCCTACACTTTATGGGTTAGCGAGTTTGTAGATTATTTTATAAAGGTTAAGTTAATTGCCATGGAACATCGAAAAGGGGACATTTGTAAATCAATGTCTTGCTTTTAAATGGATTTCGTGAGTCCACATGATGCTTCAAGTAGATCTATATGTGACTTGTGAAATTGTAGAATGGACATGTGGACTCATCTCAATGTCTCCAATGAGTTTTCTATCGAAGGAAAATATCATGAGTATTGTGTATCCTAGCGAACTAAAGTTTAAAATAACTTTAAAACACATGTTTCTTGTTTATATCATAAATTACTCAACTATTCGATGAACATTTGATGGATGGTTGTAGTTGTATTTTAGAATGAAATGCACAGAGCACTAGGCTTGTGAACTCAAACCTCCAAAATCACCCTATAATCGTTAGATTTACAAAGATCAATGGTTGAGAATTTGTTTGAGACGAAAAATTTGAATGAAATTTATCATTGAAGGTGCCTCACACCGAAAGTGATCAATTAATAGAAGGTAGAAAATGTAGGACAAATGTAATGTACTAATTGTGTAGTCTGAAGGCAACACGTTTTCGTTTCATTCACTTTAATATTCGAAAAAACTAAAAAATAAGTGAACTTTCTACAACTAAGTGATTTTATTTTAAGTGAGAGAGACAACACATAGGGAGATTTCAGATTGCTCATTGTAGTGCACCAGTGAGATTCTGGGTTCCAACAAACTTACAAATCCAATCCACCCTTGTTAGTATTGAAACATAAAAAATAGGTTTGGGTTCAAAACACAAAGGGTTTTATACTAAATTTGGAGTGTTTCAGCAAACTTACTATAAAATAAGGGGGAAATAGGGCATAATGAACCTACCTATTTCCTATTTCATTCAAGAAATGAGATCCATCATATCAAAATCCACTTTCAACCCTTAGGTGAGTGAATTCTTTGAGGAATCTTGCAATTTCCTTTTTGTGTGGATGGGGTAAATATGACTAAACAAGACTTTTGGGAGATGAAAATAAGATAGAAAATGACCTCAAATCTATAACCTAAGATGTGATTCATGTAGATGCAACATAAATCTAATAAAAAAATTCAATTTTATGCAAACTGGATGAGTGGAAGACACTTAAAACCTACCTCAAAATTAGTTGCAGAGTGTCATTTCACAAAAATAGTGAAAAAACTGACTGAAAAGGGGTTTTGGGAGAAAGATTAAAAATACCAAATTCACTCATTTATGACATGTAAACATTGAATTTGATAGATGACACATAGGGATATTAGAAACACTAAAGCTTCTAGAAAATCTAGGAATGGAAAATGCTATGTACCTATCACAAAACACTATTTTTTGTACCTATCACAAAACACTATTTTTTGAAAGCTATCTTGGGACTCATTCACCCATAGGCAAATGGGTCTTTGTTCACCTTTCCAAAATTTATTTTTGGGTCCTTTGCTTCTTTGTTTGCACTTCCAGATCCTTCATGTTTCACAGTACGATAGTAAAAAATGAATTTAGAATTCGAGTAACTTCCATGAGATGACAACAAATGTAACTTTGTAATTTTGCACTTTTGAGATCTTCAACCTATGAACCTGCACATCTACAACACACAAAAAGAGGGGGAATTTTTTTATTTTTGGGTGAATGGGGGTTTTCCTTGTTCAAACCCCATTTTGGTAATTAAACCTTGAAATGAAATGAAATAACATGAAACGAATGATGAATGAACAACTTAATGTTGCAACTCACCAAACCCTTGAATAAACCTTTGGAAATCTAAACTCTTGATGTTGATCTTGCATGAAATGGATTCAATGGATGTGGATCTTGATACTTGAGTCTTGCTTTGAATCTTTGAATTGAATGCTTAGATTAGATCTTGAAACCTACATCACAATGCTAGTTCCAAAACATGTATGAATGAACATAACTTTGACATGATGTTTGAGATCTTGAATGGTACAACAAATCCTTGATAATTATGCTCTCAAATGATCTAGAAAATAATCTTGGCTCTTGTTAAGTTCACCTCTTGCTAGATTACTTGAATTGATGAAATAACCTTGTATTTATAGTCATTTATCCTTAATTTCCAAAAATTAAAACATTACAATCCGACCTTTAGAATTTGAATTTGGGATGATAAAAAATACTGCCAAAAAAGGTTTTAAAAATGGGTTCAAGGGCTTAGGGAGGACCCATTCACCAATGGATGAATGGGTCCTAGGCCCCAATTCCTAGAACACACATTGCTCAATGTGAAGTGTTATGTATTGGCATTAATTAATGTCAAGTTTCCCCTTTGAAAAACATAATTTATTAGGATTATAAATGGATAAAAGGGATTATTAAGGAATAATTAAGATCAATTTAATTAAGAGGGCCCAAATAAGTGTGTAAATATAAAAGGGTACATTTAACAACACTAAATTAAGGAATTATTAAGTCAAATTTAACTAGGAGGGCCCAAACAAGTGAGAAAATGTAAAGGGTTACATTTTTCTAAACTATATTTAGCCAACACTTTAGTGAGAGGAAGACATTGCATCAAACTCATTGTATAGTCCTCAAGAGGGGTCCAGGTGCACAAATTTTGATGGGATAGGATGAACCAGATCAAGGAGGTTCCCAAGCCCCCAGGATCCAAGATTCCATGTCAAAACAACATAAGCATAAAGGGACACACACAAGATGTATGATATGTAGTAGCAAGAAAAGATACACAAACATACAATGTTAGAGTTAAAGTGAAGAAAAAGTTGGACTAGCAAGTTGTATTATACCACATCCCTCCAACACATGGCTCTATAGGTAAGAAAATTGTGTTATGCTAGTTGGCCATGAAAAATGCAAAGGCCCCACAGGCAAGAAAGTTGTGTTATGCTAGGTGGCCTTTGGAAAAATACACTCACAAGGGCTTGTGAAAATTTCCATCCACTATGTGAGCCCCCAAAAGGGTGGCTAAGTGAGAAAGTCATGCCTCTGACTAGGCTCTCACTGTACAATGAGAAAGTCACACTAGGTCTATAGGCTCCCATTGTACTAACCATACCAAAGTTATACCTCTTGATAACTTTGGTAAGGTGCCACATAACATGATCAATATGCTATGCTAATGCTACACTAAATTCAACTTCTATGAACAAAGTGGAGAAAGAAATGTCAAAATATTAGTGCAAAAAATGAAATAATGCCAATAAAATAATGCTAATGTAATGATCACACTTCCTGTATGCTATCACTAAGAAGGAAACATGCAAATGATGAATGGGGGGCAATATTCCCCCACTTAAAATTCCAACATACTCGCGATGTTGGTATTTTAAGTAGAATGAGAGAAAGAGAGGATCCTTGGAAAGAATGCACACCTCCCAAATCCCCCCCAATCTTAGAGACAAATAAAACCATCAAGAACCATCATGTTGCTGCCAAGAGAGATATGGTTGCACCTAACATTGTACCACCATGAATGACAATGAGCAAGATACCTCAATGCAACATAGTGATGAATAACAAGATAGGATGGAAATTGATATTAATTAGAGGAAATAGGTGCATCGACACAAGGAAGAGCACCACTTTCCTTAAGGTGTTGAATTTTATCACTCAAAGCCTTACATCCATTAGTAGAATGACCATGAACTTGATGATATACACAAAATGAACTTGTGATGTAAAATTTATTTCGTGTCTTTGGAGGGAGAGATATCAAGTGGTCTTGAAGAATTCTCGACAAGATACTCTCTTGATTAATAGTAGATGTTCCTTTCTTTTCCTTCAAAGATATATCTTGCTTAATAAATGTGGTTGAAGATGTCCTAGGAGTTTTTGGCATGATGAAATTTATATTAAGAGAAGATTTCTTTTATTCTTTCATTTCTTTCAAGGGACAATAACTAAGACCACTAGTTGTTTCTACCAGTTCAGAATGCACCAAGTTAAAGTTGGCTTAGAAGAATATTTTGTAATAGTGTTGGTATTGAGTGAAGGCTTTTTTGATGCTTTTGTTTCTTTCAAAGGACAATAACCAAGACCACTAGTGGTTTCTTGTGTGCTAGGCTCTATATGGACACAAATACCTTGTTCTCTAGCACCACATCATTTTCCACTATAACCAAGTTGTTCCAAAAGTTCGTAACCTCTTCCATTAAGTTTCTCCATTACTTCCAGATTCAGTGGTTGGTCATAATCAACTTCATCAAATTTTTTTGTGGCATTTGTTTCTTCTTCTAAAGTGGTGGAAGTGGATGATTTTGAAGTTTCTTTTGAATTTTGTGTTGGCATTACCTTTGGTTATTTTCACTTTTTAGACTATTTTGATATGATCTTGTATTCTCCCATGAATGTAGGTGTAAAATCTAAGGAACCCCAATCATCTTCCAACAACTTTGTGACTTTTTCAATATTGTTCTCTTTTTCTTTCTCTTACACGGGCTCCACTGGTGTAGTTGGTGTCAATATTTTCAAAGGAATTTCCTTGTCTTTCTTAGTGTGCAAACAAATTTTTAGTTTAGGATCAACTTTGATTGTGTACACTTGGTTGTTATAGACATACTTCACTATGTGATGAAGAGTCGAAGGCACCGCATGCATCTCATGAATCCATGGTCTACCTAAAAGAACATTATGTGAAAGATATCAAGGCATAACATGGACAAGAGATTGCAATGTGACTTTTCCAATTGAGATAGGCAATGTGATCACATGAAGTGATTGTTTACCTACATTATCAAACCCACAAATGGACAAAGAATTAGTTTCAATATTTCTCTTATCTATTCCAAGCTTAACCAAGAGGATTGCACTACACACATTAAGGGCTAATCAATTGTCAACAAGGGTTCTCTTTATCCTAGTTGTATTAATGTGATTTACTATCATGAAAGCTTCATTTTGTTTTTGCACTTCCAAAGGAGGTAGCTCACTTTGGTGGAAAACAATGTCTAAAATTATTCCTTGAATTATGGTTGCTATATCATTTGGTTGCACATTAGGAGGGATATGAACTTGTTGTAAAGCACTTTTGGATTTGCATGCTATGGATGTTGTGGTGTGATGATCTATCTTTGGTCATGCTTTTCCTGGTCCCATTCATTTTGCAACATAATGAGATACACTCTTATGGGTCTGGACTGATCTGGAAATTAGTTAATGTGCTCTGGAACATTATTTGCATTGTAACATGTCTATTCTATTCCTTGGTTTTGGATATCATGGTAGCATGTTGATTTGAGTGAGGAGGTTCTGATTGGTCCACGTTTCATTCCTTTCCACCATGGGAATGTTTTGTGGTGACCTAATTCAAATTATGTTTGGCCGAATTAGGAGATTATGAAGACATTGTGTTTGGCCAACTTAGGAGTTTATGGAAGCATGGAATGGTGTAAGTAAAATTCAATTATGTTCAATGGAAGAAAATTTGATGAATATGAAAATCCATACATTGTGAATTATGCAAAAGTATACGACTAGAGGCAGTAAACAGTGAGATTCAAATGATCTTATGTCATTGTTGGTGACAGTTATTTCAGCGGTGGATTCCCTTTCATCATTCTTCTGGAAGTGAGCCATTTTTCTGTAGGCAGTGAGCCTTTTTCTGTAGGAAGTGAGCCTTTTTTTTTTTTGGTAGTGAGCCTTTCTCTTTTGGAAGTGAGCCTTTCTCTTTTGGCAGCGAGCTTTTTTATCTTTGGTTGTAACAGTCGGGTAGTGAGCCCACTGGCAGTGAGCCTTACCTGCAGTGAGCAATTTGGTAGTGATCCCTTGTAAAAATCACCTTAACTAGTGTTTTATAATTGAGAACTAGCATTCTTCATGGTTTTTCCCTTCTTGGGTTTCCACCTAAATTCTGGTGTTCATTGTGCATGGTTTCCTTATGTGCTTTCATGTTCATATTTGTTAGATTATTATTTGATTGATTTAAGTTTGCTTTGGATTAATTAAAGTCAAGATTTGTTTTATAATAACTTATTCACCCCCCTCTTAATTATCTAGACTATTCAATAATTGGTATTAGAGCTTTGGTTCCTCAAAGAAGAGATTAACCGCTTGGGGTAGATCTGATGGCACACAAAGTGACAATTCCTATGTTTAATGGATCTGACTATAGTTTCTGGAAAGTACATATGAGAGGTTATCTGATCTCTCTAGGCTGAAAGACTTGGAAATTTATTGAGGAAAATATGTTGAACCGAGAGCTGGCCCTAGTTCTACTGATGAGATTAATGCCTATGAAGAGAATGAAAAGGCAAGGTATGAAATCTTTAGTGCTTTGTCTAAGACCGAGTTAACAAAAGTTATGTCATTGGGAACTACTTATGAAGTTTGGGAAAAGTTGAAAGAAATCTATGAAGGAAATGATAGAGTCAAATTATCAAAGAAGATGATAGTTAAGCACGGATATGAAAACTTGAGGATGGAAGAAGGTGAGCATATAAGTAGACACTTTGACAGATGAAGATGTAATGGAGAAGATTATGATGACCCTACCAGGGAGCTATAGTGACAACATCTTGGCTATTAAGGAATTTTATGATTTGAAGAAATCCACCAAAGAGCAAATATTTGGTACCTTGACCACACTTGAGATGAAGAAATTTGGAAAAGAAAAGGAGAAATTTGAAACAACCTTCAAAGCCACAAAGATATAAGAAGATCCAGATGATGAAAGTTCAGATGAGCTGGAAGCAAAATTCACAAGGAAACTAAAGAAAGGTACCGGGAAGTACAAAGGTATGTTGCCTCTTAAATGCTTTAGATGTGGAAAGATTGATCATTTAACAATTAAGTGTCCAGAAAAAGGAACAAGAATTTTTTTTAAAAAGATCAATAAGAAGGCCTATTATGTTAATGAGAATGTCGGCATTTCAGATGATGAATCAAATCATGGGGATTGTTTGTTTTTGGTGGAAAAAGATGAACCTAGATTTGATATCTCTAATATTTTTCTGAAATCTAATGATAACAATGAGACTACATTATTTTTTAAAAGAAATAGAGATCAATGGTTGAGTGATAGTGGATGTTTGAATCATATGACTGGTGATAAAAGTAAGTTTGTGAAGCTTGAGAAATATGATGGAAGTTTTGTTAGATTTGGAGATGATAAAACAACA
This sequence comes from Sequoia sempervirens, assembly GCA_007258455.2. Taxonomy (NCBI): domain Eukaryota; kingdom Viridiplantae; phylum Streptophyta; class Pinopsida; order Cupressales; family Cupressaceae; genus Sequoia; species Sequoia sempervirens. The sequence continues at coordinate 431,678,341 of VDFB02271358.1, read as the reverse complement.
CAGATTGTTGGAATTGGTTCTATTACCTTTGATGGAAAACATGTAACACTAACAATGTTTTCTATGTGAAGGGTTTATATCATAATGTTTTGAGTGTTGGATAGATGTGTGAAAATGGCTATAATGTGGTGTTTCAAGATGATGGTTGTGAGATCCAAAACTGTTATTATAGCTAAAAAAAGAACAAGTGGGAATATGTATAAACTAGAAGGAGCTACAAAGATATGCTTGTTTTCTCAGTCCAATGAAAGTTGGCTCTAGCACCGAAGGATGTGTCACATCAACTTTAACAATTTGGTAAGGACTGTTGGATGTTGTGGTTGTGTTGCTGATATGTGGTTGTCATTGATGTCAACACTATTAGCATTTAGGCTGTATATGTCGAGGATATTAAGAAAATTGTAATAAATAAGTTGCAGGTTGTCAATGGTGAAGTGAAGTTTAGTCTATTGGTGAGTTCAATACATTTATGATCAGAGGTTGTGGACTAAAGGGTTTTTTGTTGAGTATATCTAGTTTATCCACGTTAAGTTTCAGAGATTCGCATGAAGATTTGATCAAGTTATGAGCAGTTGTGTCCTGAGAGTTTGTTTGTTGCTTCAGTTTGTGCTCCTAATTGAAGATGATGCGATTTCAGTTAGTTCAGTTGTTTTGGATGCTTCTCTGGTGATTCATGATGTTTTTGGATGTTTCTAGATCATGCTCTATCTATGTTGCACATCTAAATTGATCCTTGTGCTCGCGATTGGAAATTTTATTTTGCGCGTTCATGTTTTTCATGTTCATGGCCAACAAGGTGATGGTAGCGTGTTGTGGGTCTTCGAGGAATAATTTTTGAAGATGGTTCATGTTCAAGGATGTTTTTTTGGGTCTTCACTAAGTTGTGGCTGACCTTGGTTGATTCACATTAATGATTGTTATTGATTTTGGCCGACAGTTTATATTCATTTTATTATTTTGAAGCTGACATGTAGTGATGTAATCTCTTGTTGCAGATATATATAAGCAATTATTTATTCCATTTGAAGGTGTGATTGTGCATGGTGTGTGTGAATAATGTTCTAAATCTTTCGAAGGCAGAGAAAAGTGTGAAGAAGAGTGAAGAAGTGTTCATGTGCTTAATCAAAACTATAATAAGGCATTAGCAAATGATATTCTCTCAGTTCAAAATCATGTGAATGTAATATGAATGTTTCTGTAAGACAGTATGTCTTCCTTTAGGCAGTAAGCCTTGTTGTAATTAAGCAGTGAGCTCTAGGCAGTGTGCCTGAATGCATGTGCATTCCTCATCTTATTCTTTATACTTTTAACAGGGTATAATCTTGTGGACTAACCTCTGCTGTGGGTTTTCTCCTAATAGGGTTTCCATGTAAAAAAAAAATCTTGGTGTTATGTGTGTTTCTGATGTGTTGATGATTTATATTGTCATGGTTAATAATTAGATCTAAGAATAAGGCTTATTAAGTTTGATAAATTTGAATTTTTGTGACAACTGATTCACCCCCCTCTCAGTTGTTTTCCCTTGTGTTTCCAATAATTGGTATTAGAGCTTATGTGGAGAAAAGAGATCTTTGTCATTGACGTCAAATGGGGAGAAGATCATGTGAAAAACTATGAATTATCTGGGAGAAGAGTCATGTAAAAGAGTTGTGAAAGAAAAGAGTCAGAATCTAAGGGGGAGTAAGTGCTAAGAGATAGTTGGTTGTGTTGATGGTGTTTTTCACATCATGTGTTTCCATCAATGCCAAAGGGGGAGATTGTTGGATGTTGTTGTTGTGTTGTTGATATGTGGTTGTCATTGATGTCAACACTATTAGCATTTAGGCTATATATGTTGAGGATATTGAGAAAATTGTAATAAATAAGTTGTAGGTTGTCAGTGGTGACGTGAAGTTTAGTCTGTTGGTGAGTTTAGTATGTTGATGATCAGATGTTGTGGAATAAAGGGTTTTTTTTCAAGTATATCTAGTTTATCCACATTAAGTTTCAGAGATCAACATGAAGATTTGATTGAGTTATGAGTAGTTTTGTTCTTATAGTTTGTCTATTGCTTCAATTTTTGCTCCTAATTGAAGATGATGTGTTTTCAGTTAGTTTAGTTGTTGCGGATGCTTCTCTAGTGATTCATGATGTTTTTGGATGTTTCTAGATTGTGCTTTATTTGTGTTGCACGTCTGCATTGATCCTTGTGCTCACGATTGGCGATTTTCTTTTGCGCGTTCATGTTTTTCATGTTCATGGCTGATAGGGTGATGGTAGTGTGTTGTGGATCTTCAAGGAATAATTTATGAAGATGTTTCATGTTCAAGGATGTTGTTTTGGGTCTTCACTAAGTTGTGGCTGGCCTTGGTTGATTTTCATTTGGGCCGACAGTTTATATTCATTTTATTATTTTGAAGCTAGCATGTAGCGATGTAATCTCTTGTTGTGGATATATATAAGTGAATGTTTATTCCATTAGAAGGTTTGCTTGTGCATGGTGTGCATGAATAATGTTCTAAATCTTTCGAAGGAAAAGCAAAGTGTGAAGAAGAGTGAAGAATTGTTCATGTGCTTAATCGAAACTATAATCAGGCATTAGCAGATGTTATTCTCTCAGTTCAAAATCCTATGGATGTAATCTGAATGTTTTTGTAAGACAATGTGTCTTCCTTTGGGAAATAAGCCTTGTTGTAATTGAGCAATGAGCTCTAGGAAATGTGCCTAAATGCATGTTCATTCCTCATCTTATTCTTTATACTTTTAATAGGGTATAATCTTGTGGAATGACCTCCACCATGGTTTTTCCCCTAACATGGTTTCCACGTAAAAAAAAACATGGTGTTATGTGTGTTTTTGATGTGTTGATGATTTACGCTTTCATGGTTAATAATCGGATCTAAGAATAAGGGTTATTAAGTTTGATAAATTTGAATTTCTATGACAACTGATTCATCCCCCCCCTCAATTGTCTACCCTTGTGTTTCCAACAAGGACAAGTTCAACAAGAGCAATCAAATATTTTCCAAAACTGACCAAACCAAACAACACTATCTGCAAAGGATGTCAAGAATGAAAGTAGACCAGAGAAACATTCTGAAGAAAAGAAGAATCATCTACTGGTTTGTTGGACCTTGTACACGCTGACCTATGTGGTCCGATCAAAACAAGAAGCTTACAAGGTTAGGGATATTTCAGGCTTTTAATAGATGATTATTCCATATTAACCTGGGTTGCATTTTTAAGAGAAAAATCAAAGGCTTTAGAAAAATTCAATATTTTCAAAGCAAGAGTTGAGAATGAAGTTGACAGAAGAGTCAATTGTTTAAGATCTGATAAAGGAGGAGAGTTTACTTCTGATGAATTCAACAAATTCTATGAAAAACATGGACTCAAAAGACAACTATCTTCCCCTAGAACACCTCAGTAGAATGGTGTAGTGGAAAGAATAAACCAAACAGTTTAGGAAGCAGCTAGAATAATGATCATGGAAGCAGGTTTCCCACAGGTCTACTAGAGAGAAGTGATACACAAAGTAGTATACACACTTAACAGAGTACTATTCTGGAGGAAATATGGAAAGACATCATATGAGCTATGGCATGGAAGAGCTCCCACAGTAAAGTACTTCAAAAAATTGGAAGCAAATGCTACATCTAAAGAGATGAGGACAATCTTGGAAACTTTGACAACAAAGCAAATGAAGGCATATTTTTGGGTTACTCTACAAGAAGAAAAGCATACTAGTGTTACAACAAGAGACTGAACAAGATAGTTGAAAGTGCGACTGTGAAAGTAGATGAAGATATTTAGAGAAATCTTGGCAAGCATATTGAATATGAATCAGATGACCCAAATGACAAAGAAAAGAATGATAAGAAAGAAGAAGAGACTGAGGAGGCTCTAGAGGCTACAAATAAAACCGTAAAGGATGTACAGAAAAACCACTCAAAAAACTAGATTATTGGAGATAAAAATAAGGGAATCATCACAAGAAGCAAAGCAACTTGAGAGCAAGTATTATTGTGTTTACTCTCAGAAACTGATCGAAATATTATGGAAGAATCATGCAATGAGATCAGAATTCGATGAAAGCAATGAAAGAAGAGCTTGAACAAATAGAGAAAAATTAGACTTGGGAACTTGTGCCCAGGCCAGCAAACAAAAATGTAATTGGAACAAAGTGGGTATTCCAAAACAAGTTGGATGAAAATGGAAAGGTAATGAGAAACAAGGCAAGATTGTTTTTCAAAGGTTACACTCATGTCAAAGGTATTGATTTTGAAGAGACATATGCCCCTGTTGCTCAGATGGAAGTGATCCGGATATTCTTAGCTTTTGCAGCTTTTAAGGATATCAAATTTTATCAAATGGATGTAAAATCTACATTCTTGAAAGGAGAACTGTAGGAAGAAGTCTACATTGGGCAACCAGAGGGATTTAAGTCTAGAAGTGACCCGGATGTTGTTTGTAGGTTGAAGAAAAGTTTATACAAATTAAAGTAGGCACCTAAAGCCTAGTATGGTAGATTAGACAAGTATTTAATTGGACAAGGATTTTAGAAGGGATCTACTGACAATAATTTATACTACAGAATTCACTCAGATCAAATGTTGATTGTTGTGGTTTATGTTGATGACATAATTTTTGGAGGAAATGATGATATGTGTAGAAAATTTGTAGATGAAATGCATAAGGAATTCAAAATGTCTATGATAGGTGAGTTAAATTTCTTCCTTGGACTACAAGTAAATCAGAATAGCAAAGGAATTTTCATCTCTCAGTATAAGTATACCAAAGAATTCCAAACCAGTTTGTACACCTATTGTTACCAAATGCAAATTGACAAAAGAAGATGATTCACCTAAATTTGATGCAAGTATGTACAGGTCAATGATTGGAGGATTGTTATATTTGACTACTACCAGACCATACATTATGTATGATGTCTTTTTAGCAGCTAGATTTCAGCAAGAACCAAAGGAAACACATGTAGTAAAAAGGATCTTTAGATATTTGAAGGGTATAGAAGATATGGGGTTATGGTATCCAAAGGACTTAGATTTCACTTTGACAACTTATACTGATGTTGATTGGGTCGGATGTGTTGATAACAGGAGGAGCACAAGTGGTGGAGCTTATTTCCTTGGCTCCATGTTGGTTGCTTGGTCAAGTAAGAAACAAGATTTTGTATCTCTATCTACTGATGAAGCTGAATACATTGTAGCATCTTCATGTTGCACTCAGGTATTGTGGATGAAACAAACGCTGAAGGAAATTGGCATATCATTTGATGAGCCGATCTCAATTATGTGTGATAATACCAGTACAATAAACATTTCCAAGAATTTGGTACAACACTCCAGAATGAAAAATATATCCATTAAATATCATTTATTGAGAGAGAAGGTTATGGACAATGAGATAAAAATTGAATATATACCTACAGAAGATCATATTGCAGACATTTTCACAAAACCATTGAGCAAATATACTTTTGAGTATCTTTGGAGAAAGTTAGGGGTTCTGCCCCCTCCTAGTCTACAATAATGTGCACCAGGGTGTGCATGGTCCAAGGTATTACATGTTCACTTTTATTTGGATCAATGTTGGGAGGCTTCCTCATAGGGGGAGAGGAGTAATTTTTTCAGGGGGAGATTTTCCCTTTGTCTTTGATGTCAAAGGGGGGGAAGAAAAGAAAACAAGAAGATGTTGATATTTGAGTTGTTTGGTTTTTTGTTGATGGATGTTGCCATCAATGGAAAAGGGGGAGATTGTTGGAATGTGATATTGTTGATTGTTGTCATTAATGGTTTTCATTGATGTCAACTTAGCTTGGTTGATTTATTAAGGTTCAATTTTGATGCTTTGGTGATCCAGATTGGCATGCTTCGGATGTTGTTTTTTCGTGCTTACCCCAGTCCCATTCATTTTGCAACATAATGAGATACACTCTTATGGGTCTGGACTAATCTGGAAATTGGTTAATATGCTCTAGAATATTATTTGCATTGTAACATGTATATTATATTACTTGGTTCTAGATATCATTGTAGTGTGTTGATTTGAGCAGGGAGGTTCTAATTGGTCCACGTTTCATTCCTTTCCACCACGGGAATGTTTTGTGGTGACCTAATTCAAATTGTGTTTGGACAACTTAGGAGATTATGAAGACATTGTGTTTGGCCGACTTAGGAGTTTATGGAAGCATGAAATGGTGTAAGTAAAATTTGATTCTATTTGATGAAAGAAAATGTGATGAATTTGAAAATCTAGACATTGTGAAGTATGCGAAATTATACGACCGGAGGTAGCAAATAGTGAGATTTGATCTGGTGTCATTGTTGGTGATAATTATTTCAATAGTGGATTCCCTTTCATCGTTCTTTTGGAAGTGAGCCCTTTTTTCTATAGGCAATGAGCCTTTTTATGTTGGTAGTGAGCCTTTCTCTTTTGGCAATGAGCCTTTCTCTTTTGGTAGTGAGCCTTTTTATCTTTGGTTGTAATAGTCGGGTAGTGAGCCCACCAATAGTGAGCCTTACCTACAATGAGAAATTTGGAAGTGAGCTCTTGTAAAATTCACCTCAACTGGTGTCACCTTAACCTATGTTTTATAATTGAGAATTAGCATTCTCTATGGTTTTTCCCTTCTTAGGTTTCCACATAAATTCTAGTGTTCATTGTGCATGGTGTTGTTATGTGCTTTCATGTTCATATCTATTAGATTATTATTTGATTGGTTTAAGTTTTCTTTGGATTAATTAAAGTCAAAAATTATTTTATAATAACTGATTCATCCCCCCTCTCAGTTATCTGAACTGTTCAATAGTTGCAACATTGAGTTGTTCATTCATCATTCCTTTCATGTCATTTCTTTTCATTTCAAGGTTTAATTACCAAAATGGGGTTTGACCAAGGTGTTGTGTGGTCTCACAACACACTCCAAGACTGTAAGACTTGGGGACCCCAAGAGAAAACTAACAATTATGGCAAGTGTTGGCTAGTTGGAAACATCACCGAAAGTGAAAAGTAAAACGAAAATCTTTTAAAAGAGTACTTCGTAATTCAAATGTTCTAGGTATCGGGTATCAAGAACTGGGAAAGCTAGAAGTGTAAGAGGTAACACAAGGTGTTGAACAAAATATTCTAGTCTAGGAGTAAAGGTCTGATAAATTTGGAAGTTTCGATAAAGGCCGAGGTTTGGGAAAATTATGGGTAAAAGTTGAATACTAGGTACCGAGTAACAATGCAAAGTAAAGTTTCAAAATTTTAATGTTATCCAAAAGGTCTGATGGTCTGGTAACCCAGCTAAAAGGAATAATTACACGAGAATATATGATCTTTTTTGAAAGTGTTATTTATGATGGATTTAAAATGATGATGAATTAATGATGGTTTTATTTACACATGATATTTTTATAAATGTTTTAAAAGGGATTTAATAATTGGAATTGGTAATTACAGGAGAAGTAGATTGTGAGGAAAATTTTGGGTATGGACGGTCATGAAAAATAAGGTTGTAGGAAAATCTGGTGGTGTTACTAGGTTCAATAGTACATTATGGAAGTTCATGCAGGAACAAAGTTCATTGCAAAAAAGCACCCGATACCAGGAAACCGGAAATCTAGATATCAAGCATGCAGTGAAAGAGTGTACTATTTTGGGAATGTTCAACCTGAGGTAGAACCTAGATGTGGGAATAGAATGTCCACTTGATGATTTTGAATGTGTGGAAAGTTCCTACATTTTTTTTGATGGGTTTGTTTGGTTCCAAGAGGGAACCCTGATAATAAGAAGATGAAAAACCCGAAGGATTTCAACGTGTAAATGAAGGTTGACCTTTGTTGACTTTTTTTGCAATTCTCTTGCCAGTTGTCATATTCTGTGTGCCTTGATATGATTCATCCCTTGGATTTCCTCTCATGTATTTTTCTTATCCTACCTGTGTCTTGTTTCTATAAAAGGCTAGGGCATACTTCTTTTTAACTTAAGTTCAAAAATTTTGGATGTTAGAAGAGCCAAAACTTCTTTAAGTTTGGTTATTTTTCCTATTTTTTAAATCATTCCAAACTAAAACTTGTATTCACATAGAACTTAATCAATATCGAAGCCAATTTGAAAGCTACCTATCTCATGTATCTTTTGTAGCTGGTTTGTTCATTCAGCTGGACAAGACTGTATGATGTGTCATTTAAGGGTGCATATAGACCCTACTTGGTGTCCAAACTAAACCCCTTTCTTTGAAAGCTCACACCATTTTATGCCTAGCTATGAAGCAATCTGGTGAAGTATAAAGTGGTTTTCTTTGATTTGATTGAATCTTGGGGCAAGTGTGGAGAATACCTTGAGCAATTTTATTGTTTAAGTATTTTGATGTTTTATTTTAGATTAGATGTTAAATTTCAAAAAATGTTTCAAAAAATAGATGAATGAATGGAAATTTTATTGAAAATCTCTCATTTCTATGAAATTGTTGAATGCTTAAAGCTAAATCTACTTAAGTGATAGCAAAGTTGTTTGATATTCATGAAATATTATTGCAAATTCGTTGATTTCATGAAATTGTTTAATGATCAAACCAAAATCTTCCATTTGATACTTAAGATTCTTAAAGAAACCAGAGATAACCATAGACCCCTTAATATTAATAGAAATATCACATCATACCCTAAAGCGAATCTAGTATGGTCAAGACCTGACTATCGGAGCCTTGGGATTAAGCTAAGTCAACCTTAGAATTTCTTTCTTTTAGGTTGCCCCGATTCAATCTTTCAAGTAAATATAAGTTCTTCATGGTTTTCCTGTGAGGATTTTATCTACACTATTGTTGCAACTAACATCATGATCAGCAAGAACTTGCACTAGAAGGAGGGCCCCCTTATATCTCTCACTCTAGGTTTTGTTTACAAATCTGTATTGGTTTCATATTTGAAAGTAGCTTGTAAGATGAAAGTCTATGCAAGCTAGTAGTTTGAAAATGGAAGTTGAGAAACTCCAAAAAATCCTTAATCAAAGATTACATCCTTTGAGTTTGTTCACCTTTGGTAGATTCACCGAGTGTAGAATTCATGATACAACTAATCACGGTGAACTCAATTGTGAATTGTTTTTAACTAGGATAAGTTTGGCTACACATAAATTTATTCCATTAATGGAAAAGGTTTTAACTGATAAAAGAAAGAAAGTGTTAACGAGAAGTATTTTGAATTCTGAAAAGGAGTATAACCCTAGTAGAGTTAAAAATGTCAAAAAAATAGTTGGTATATCAAAACAGTTTGTTAATTGCAGTTGTTGTGAAGAAAATCCTAAGGTTTTGCAAGAAGATAGGTGAGAATGTCGAGACTCGGAAGTATTGCACCAAAAATTAGGAAACAATAGTGATGATTCATCATTCTTTTCACATGTGGAAAATGTTAGTGGAGAGAAGAAGCGGGAAAATCAAGTGGGAGACATGTGTTTTTCATTCCAAACTGAAAATTCACAAGATAAAAAAGGAAATTTTCTTGATTTCATGCAAGATACTAAGTATAAAGATTTTACTTTTTCTCTCTTTGATAACAATATAAATTGTGGTACTGCTTGGTCTAGCAAAGTTCAATGTGAAGAGAGGTTCGAGGATGCAAAAAAATTCAAAGAAGAGGAAAATAAAGAAATGGACACAGTCATTCATGGAGCCAACTAGAGTAAAGAAGAAAACCATGAACCAAGACTAGAAGAAGGTAGAGTATTAAGGAATCAGCAAAAGTGTGTACAATTGACCCTTACATGTGAGCCAATTTATTGGTAAGTATGCCTTTGAATTTACGTTTGTTAAACATAAATTTTTTAAGATAATTCATTGTTATAGTAGGACGTCTAAAATTTACTCTAGTGAATTTAAAGATAAACCTATTGTAATTTGTACAAAAATAAAAATGAAGATAGTTATTGAGCTCAAAATAAATTGCTTAGTTAGGGTTAGTCGTTTGTTAGGGTAAGTTTTGGTTAGTTAGGATTAGTTTGTTTTTGTAGGGTTTGTTTTCATTTTTTGGTTTTCCCTCCACATTTGTAAATTCTACTCAACTTATCACACAGATGAGAGTAAATTCAAACATTCTATAACATTGTGTTGTGAAATGAAAGAATAAAACCATACACAGTAAAATTAAAAGGTACGATAAATCTAAATATATATGTGTGTGTGTGTGTGTGTGTGTGTGTGTGTGTGTGTGTGTGTGTGTGTGTGTGTGTGTGTGTGTGTGTGTGTGTATTGCATATATACATAGAAGTACCAAAATTCTTGCTATAAAAAGTGTAAAAAGAAGAAGCTCAGCTATAGAAGGGTGGCCATTTAGTCAATCTGGGATGCCTCATCTACCAAGGCCAAATATCCTAAGTAGGAAATTTCCCAGTGAACTTCAAAGTTAGGGGTATGGAGGTCAGTCAAGAATGGTCAGAGTGGAACTACTTCCCCATGTTCCAGGAATCAAGGAATATCATCCATAGAGGGGATTCTATGGTCGGGTGTGCAAAAGACAAAATAGTATCCAAATTCCCCAAATATTCAGGCTACACTATCGTATTTGCGGCCCATTGAACATCTTTGACAGAAAGCCCAATGTGCAGGAGCGACACTACAAAGCACGAAGCCAAATCTAAACACAGTCGTTAGTATGCTCTGGATTCCACAAAAGGACTAAGCACAAGTTTGGCACAGTGAAATTGGTAGTTTGAATGAAGAAAACCTTGTCAAGCCTTTGAGTCGTGATACAAGCCATGAAGCCATTCTGGCAGCAAGAGCAAGTCGAGAAAATTGGAGTATTCATGACCTGGAAGCAAGAAAGCACTAGTAGAACAGAAATGCAAAATGATAATTGAAAGAGAAAAGCTAAGGTGTGAAGAATTCGAGAGAAGTGTTGAATTTATAGAAAATCATGAGGAAGTTGTGGTACATAGTTGCCTAAATCAAAGTCTTGGAAAGTGTAAGTTAAGGTGGAAATCAGATGAGTTTCTCTAGAGCAGAATGTTAAATCAAATTAATTCTTACACAATTGGTGACAATTTGCTTCAAAGTTGGCTAGTATGAAGATTCTGAATCAAACAAGTTAAAGATTTTGAAATTAATGGTGGTCATTTCATTATGTTTTTATTAAGTCATATTAATCATGAAGGTGCCCATGTGTGTGATGCAGAAAGGAAAATGAAGCCAGTAAGGCAACATGCATCATCACTTGGAAAATTTGAAAGAAATGATACATGCGCATTGAGGCATGAAAATTTAATGCAAAATTGTGATCATATTTAAGTGTCATCATGACATTCCTGATCCATTAATGTGGTGCAGCATCATCAATGTAGAATTGCTAGCCAAGTATTTAGTAGTTGTCATAAAATTGAAATGGAAGGGTGGTAACTAATGGTTCTAAATTTAGATTTAAATTTGGTGATTAAATTGTTTGTTGCTAAATTTTAGTTTATGCATATCTTCTAACATATGGGTATGTGCAGGATCATGGTGGGCCAAAAGTGGCAATGAGGAAAAAAACACATCTTTCATCAACCCAAAAATGCAAAAATATCGTGTTGACTTTTTTTAGGCTCGGGTGTCAGTACACACCACCAAATCAAACACCAATCCTAGTTTTCCATATCGGATATCCGATTTGTAAAAAGCATATATATACAAAATTTGTCATTGTTTTAAAATCATTTGACAGTCAACAACCCACGAGTGCACAATGAGGAGGTTCTTCGCGTAACGAATATCCGATTTTGCCAATATCCGATTTGAAAAGGTAAGATTTTAGATTTTTATTTGCTTTGATTCAATTTTGAATTAGATTTGGATAATTTCAATTAGGTTTTTGTGGATTTTTTTTAAAAATAGGGTTTTTGATTGAATTTTTATGAAAAATTTGAGTTTAGAATGGATTTTGATAAAAAAATGAATGTTTTTGTGGATTTTTTTTCAAAATAGGGTTTTTGATTGAGTTTTATGAAAAAATTGAATTTAGAATGGATTTTGATTAAAAAATAAAATAAAATGAATGTTTTTGTGGATTTTTTTTCAAAATAGGGTTTTTGATTGAATTTTTATAAAACAATTGAGTTTAGAATGGATTTTGATTTAAAAATAGTGTTGCTTATGTATTTGTATTAAAAATTAGAGAATTTTATAGATTTTTGTTAAAAAGTAGGGTTTTTTTGGATTTTTTTTTAAAACTAGGGTATTTTTATAATATTTTCATTTATATTGTTTAATTTTAATTAGATTAATTATTTTTTAACTTTAATTAGGCATTATGGTTGCTGAGAATGAGAATGCACAAATTCCACCAGTTGAGAATGAAAATCCACCAGCTGAGAATCAAAATGTAGAAATTCCAAATGCTCCACCACCTCCGTAGCCATCAATTGAAGACTTAATTCATGAAAAATTGGAGCAATTGAGGGGAATTTGTGATGTTTATAAGAAAATCCCTCGATTATCCTATATGTCAACCACATTGACAGGAATAATTACAAATGTAGAAACCCTCTCCACCCAACATAATTCCTTTCATTCATGGCGAGAAACCATGAGGGAATATTATGCATGTGGATTGTCTTATGATGATGTGAAAAATCTCCAAATAACAAAAGCCCAAATACCCTCTTTATTTATTAACCCCAGCACTGGTTTGCCAGTTAATGTTAACAAACCAAAACTTTCTATAAAATGGTGCACACATAGGGGCATAGTAGATAACTTTTGGGATCGTTGGTGTATGGTTTTTGATAAACCACCCAACAATAATCTTGATGTACCATTTTCCTTTATTAAAAAATTATATGCTGAGTTTTTTTTTAGGGCATCATGTCAATTACTTTGACATTAAACCCTTCCAGGGCGTTGGTGGAGGTATGCCCCAGGATAGGCCAGGGGCAACTAGAGTAGTCAAGCGCCCACATGTTCCCCATCCTCCCCTTCCTCCACCACCTCGAGTACAACATCCATATATTACGCAGGATGCAGCCACACAAACTATCTAGGCCATTCACTCTTTAAGTGGTCTTTTGGTTTCCCATGCTTCTTCAGTAGCTCAGCCACATTATGGTGATCTTGGCGATGGATCCAGTGTTGCTGCATCATCCTCCTTGGGTCCACATATTTGTGTGCCACATATTTGCAATACGTGCTAGCAAATATGCTTGGGTCCTATTGTACAGCCCGTTGAGCATCCATTAGACACTTCTGATTATGACATCCAGGATGTGGAGATTATAGCAAATCACACGCAGGGGAGTGGAGCACACCCTATAGAGTCCTCTCCTGCTAGAGAGGTGGACATTGGAATAGTTACACAGGTAACATTTAAGGTGTAAATTCATAACTTGCATTTTTTTAAAAATGAATATTAACAAGAGATAGTATCAAGTACTAACACTTATTTATATGGTCTATTTAACAGTTAATGTCTAAGGAGGAGCTCACACGAGTGACTGATAGCACCCTTAGGGCCATTTCATTTGGCCTTGACATGCACACAGTATGTATTTTTGCACTCACTCATTTACATTTTTTTACTGTATACTTGCTTGTCATTTGAATTGTCATTAATGAAATTATATATTAACTTATATGTTTATCTTATTCTCTACTTTTAGGAAAAACCTAGTGCGAGCGAGGTGCGACGCTCTCCAGACTATGGAGGCACAATGTTAGATAATGCAAAGGTAATTGAATTCAAATTTGATTGAATTAAGATTTATAAGATCTTTTATTGATTATGCATACATTGACATAGATTCGTAGTTTCATATGTACTTGTCATTTTTATGTACAGGTGGTTGTGAGCTATACATCATTGTTGATAAGTGCCACAACACCTGAAGGAGTAGTTATTCGAACACCTGAAGGAGGAGGTGTTGAAACACCTCAAGGAGGAGGTGTCGAAACACCTAAAGGAGATACAAAAAAAGATTAGCCTAAAGAGGTATGTGTTTATTTTATTTTGTGCTTGGTAAATATGTTCTTATTATTGACAATTCTATGCTAACTTGGATCAATTTCATTTTTTTCTTCACATATATAGATTGACGTTACAAAAGTTGGTTTGGTTAGTTCTTTGAGAGGGTATATTCTAGGACTCCTAACCCTTCGAAGAGACGTATATTTCAGGTAATCAAGATTTCAATTTTAGAGTTCAATTATAATTCAATGTATATCAATTTTTATGTTAATTATTCAATTTTAAATTATATAGTATAACGAATCTCAATTGTGGTTTGACTTTTTCTTGTGCAGCTACCTTCAGAGCCAACGAGTGCTTCAAAGAGGCTCCATTTTGATGATCCACTAGTAGTTTAGGATGAGATAGACATTTTGGCATGTAAATTTTGAATAGATACCGAGATGGCATATGCCACATATTGTAAAACTTTGTTTGAGTTAGCGTTGATGCCATTTTTGTATATAGACATACACTTGATTATTGGATAATTTGATATATAGAAGTTGACAATCAAAATTTAATTTCCTCCTCATGTGCATGATTAAACTCTTTGAAAATTTAATCAAGTGAGCAATGGTTAAATATCAATGTACAATAGCATAAAAAGAATAGTTAAATATTATGTAGTTTATATTCATATTGTTGATTACATTGCATTGCACATCTTTCAAACTCAAAGCATTACTTCACATTGCATAAGTAACAACTAGATGCTGATAGATGAAAAAAATTCAATAACAATATAGTTTTTACAAAGTCAACCTAAGCAGTTATGCAATTACTTCACATTACATAACTAATAACTAGAAGCAGCTATCAATTGCATTAGCTTGTCATGGAATTCTTTGAGACCACATTTCTTTCAGGAAACTTGGCACAAAACTCACAAAAAATGAAAAGAAAGCACTCAAACAAACTTTAAAGGGGTCTCAGGCCTGCTGGCCCCTCATTCCACATGCTATGAAGCCATTTACTTGTAGTGTAGGGGCTGAACAATGGAGAAAACATGTAAAAATAATATATATATATACAGCCTAGAAGCATGAATTGCGATTAGAATATCACATAACATCATATAAACAAAAAAACCACTATAAACTTGAATGTCATTTAAAACATGCATGATAAATATTCATCGTTGAAACTTGAATTGTGGTAGCTTGATATACAGATTCGATTGATGCCAAGGTTCAATTTGTATGATATTGAAAAAACAAGCCAACTGAGTAGAGTTATCAGCATTCTTCAAAAATCATAAGAATTCTTTTAGTACACTAGCCATTTTGATGTCTTCTTGCAGTCTCAAACGTTATTTTGTATCATTGTTACATTGGTCTTAGTTCAATGATGCTAAACAATTTTAGAAAAAGAAAGTTGTGTCACGGTCTACATTCAATCCGACAAGCAAAAATGAAAGCTCAGCCTCTTGGAATGAAAATTTTTGTTTGCAAAACAAATGAATAAGAATGAGGTAGTTAAGGTGTTTGAAGTTATTTAGAGGTCACTTTTAGGGTGCAAGGCTTAAAAGTTCATTTTAAATGCACTCAAACAAACTTTAAAGGGATCTCAGGCCTATTTCCCCCTCATTCCACATGCTATGCAACAATTTATTTGCAGTGTAGGGGCCAAACAATGGAGACAACATGTAAAAATAATATATATATAGATGTGCAACCTAGAAGCATGAATTACGATTTGAATATCACATAACATCATATAAACAAAACAACCACCATAAACTTGAATGTCATTTAAAACATGCATGATAAATATTCATCGTTGAAACTTGAATGGTGTTAGCTTGATATACAGAGTCTATTGATGCCAGGGTTCAATTTGTATGATATTGAAAAAATAAGACAACTGAGTAGAGTTATCAGCATTCTTCAAAAATCATAAGAATTCTTTTAGTACATTCAAGAGTTATCAGATGTCTTCTTGTAGTCTCAAAAGTTATTTTATATCATTTTTACATTGGTCTTGAGAGTGGTAGCTTAATATAGGTCCAAAATACAAAACCTAGTTTACCTACGTAGTGTAACAATGGCATAGGAAGATTTTTCTTTGAAAGCAAAAATGAAAGCTCAACCTCTTGGAATGAAAATGCTTGTTTGCAAAAAAAATGAATAAGAATGAGGTAGTTAAGGTGTTTGAAGTGATTTAGAGGCCGCTTTTAGAGAAGAGAGATGTTGAAGAGTACATCAAGTCAGTGAGAACCAAAGTGTAATATGTTTTAGTTTGTAGTACTCCTTTGTTTATCTGCAGATGTGTGATAAATTCTTAGTTCCATGATGTTGAACAATTTTTGAAAAAAGAAAGTTGTGTCACAGTCCGCATTCAATCCAACAAGCAAAAATCAAAGCTCAGTCTCCTGGAATGAAAATGCTTGTTTGCAAAAAAAATGAATAAGAATGAGGTAGTTAAGGTGTTTGAAGTTATTTAGAGGTCACTTTTAGGGTGGAAGGCTTAAAAATCCATTTTAAATGCACAAAAAAGAATCTAATTACTTCAAACCAAGTTTGTGAAGAAGTTAACTATGTTGCCCACTAGTTTCCCTTAAGAGTCCAAAGTGCTAAAAGGAAGCAATCTTTGAAGGGCTATTTCTTAGAGACCATGATGCTTACTGTAATCAAGGGAAAAATCAAATTGTTAGATTGTTAACACAATAACACTAAAATCCATTGAAATAACGAAGTACAAAGGAAAATGATGAAAACAAAAGGAATGATATTACCAAGAATCTCCATCTTCCATGATTGACCTTCATTACACCTCCTAGCTTGCAATAAATGAAGATGCCCTCAGATTTGTATGAGCAACTATGACGAATGACAAGACTAAAGAAAGTTTTGAAGGATTTACTCAAAATCTAAATGCCTATGACTATTGCCGATGCCTATGTCTAAAATAAATGCCCAAGTTGATCAAATGACTATATTAAATACTAAAATTTCCTATGATAATAAATGTGTGAAAGTAAATGCCTATAATAACTATGCAAAATGTCAGCATGCGTGTGTTCGAAAAATGAGAAGAAGATGGCATTTTATAGAAAAGGCCATTTCGAATGGACAGACGAGATAAATTGATGAAATGAACGATCCAGATTAAGCCTAAGAATCCCTAATTAGGGCTAGGGCAAAATCCTTAATCGAACGGTCAGAATAAAAGCGGATCGATGGTGGAAAATAAATGAGGAAATTTAATTAGAAAATAAAGATTTTCAAAAAATCAAGAAGATAAGATTGCCTGATTTGCAAGATTCAAAAAATCAAAGAGATAAGATGTGGACTGAAGATAAGATTTGGAAAATCGAGAATCTGCCTGATTGCTTGATTTTTGGAAGATTAATTACTAATTCGAATTAAAATAATTCAAATTATGGATTTTGAGAGAGAATAAATAATCTTTTTCAGATTTTTTTATCAAAAAGGACTGACAGTTAGGATTGACATCACATTTTAAATAATTTAATTTATTTAAAATGAGAAGAATATGAAATTGGCAATTAAATAATTAAATTTAATTATTTAATTTAGGAGATAAGACTTAATTAATTAAATAAATTAATCAATTTATTTAATTAAGACAATTAGTGACATATTAAATAAATAAATGAAATTCATTTATTTAATAATCAATAAGAATTAAATGCAGAAGGGGGAATTAAATAAATTAAGAAATTTATTTAATTAAAGAAAGACTTAGACAATTAATGACGTATTTAATAAATAAATAAAATTTATTTATTTAATAATCATGAAGAATAACTGACATGAATTAATTAAATAATTATGAATTATTTAAACAATAGTCGAATGTGGACCAAGGACATAATTAAATGTCTTAATTATGCTAAGACGAAAATGGTAAAAATGAAGCTTGCAGGCCTAGGTCATTTTTAGGTGTCTACATTTTTCCCCTCTTTGTCATAATGTCGCTTGTCACATTGTGACAAAGAAAATAAGTCAAAAAATGCCCCAGTGCAAAATAAGAGGAGGAAGAATGATGAGGGTTACGGTATGCCCCCTCGAGAGGACAGACAGGTTCTAAGAACATGGGTGTGCTCTCGAAATTAATGAGAAGACTAGAATATGAAGAGACAAAGAAATGTTATCGAAAAAGATATGGATGCAATGCCTATATGAGAGAAGATGACATGACTAAAGAAGATGCATGTTAGTGCCTAGACCAAATCCTTCAAAACATTGCCATAGGACTTTAATATTTATTGCTCTTAATCATCATTGGGTGGTAAAAATGACACAAATGGACAACAAACACCATGATATGACGTAGACCAAGGTGTGCAAGGTCATCCATTTGAAAAACAGATAGTCACAGACAAGGAACGTCTTAACTCATACTAAGGGTCATGTTGCCCCAGTCTTTTTGTCAAGACAATCCACAGACAGCAGTCAAAGAAAATAAAATAGGCTAGGAGATGTCATCGCACCTCTAAATCCTTCATGGGACATCCTCGAGGTAGCTAGTAACATGACCACAAAGAAAAGACAGTAAAAACATAAGACAATATAGACCAAAAAAATTAACAGCCATTAATTTTGTTTGTCAATGTTTGTTTGCCAAAGATTGAATTTTTGCCAGTTTGACAGTTTTGACAATTTAAGAGCTTTGCCAATTTGACGGTGTTGATAGTTTGACGGGGCCTATTGTCAGGAAGGACACATCCTGAAAAGGCAAAGGAAATTTTGATGAGGTCTAACTCCAAGAAGGACACATCTTGAAGAGGACCAAAGAGTGACGAGACTGACATTGTTTTGAGTAATATGTTTTGGCAAGTTGATTGATGTTGACTGTATGATTGATTGGACTGTGCTGTCTGATTTTGACCAATTTTGACATTGATGTTTTGAATGACTGTCTTGTGTCTGAGTTTGACTATGTTTGACTTATTTGACCGATGCAACGATTGTGACAAATTCCATGATTTTATTTGGACCAACCTAAAAAGGACTGACCTAATGTCTCAGGGACTCATCGACTGATGGCCTTGCCTACATAGCAAATGCACAGAGACAACGTAGTTCGACAATGACATGAACTGACTGACATGACTGACTTTGACTCCATTTTTAAGATTTTGGCATTGATTTGGATATTTTTTTGTTTTCTTCATGACATTTTATGATTTTTAGGTCTTTCTTTAGGGCATTTTATGATGTTTTTGGTCTTTTTTTCAAGACATTTTATGATGGTTTTTGGATTTTGACATTTAAGAGGATCGTGACAAATGCATATGATTGATGCCTACACATGAGAATCCAAGGACAAACATGATTGTGCCCCTAGTCAAGCTAAATACCAATTGACAGGTGATGACAACGTTGTTTGACGTGGGAAGGATGCATCCCGAAACAACGTGAGGACGATGATGATAATGTGACAAAAGTATGGAGGTCTATAGCTGGGCCAGGAACACAGTCAAGTAAAATTTTGGATAATGTACTTGTACGAATTAGACTCGATGCATTTGGAATGACTTGGTTAGGACTAGATGGGATGATGATTATCCTTAGACCGTTTGACAAGGGAAAGCCAAGATAGGTGATAGGCATGAAAGGATAGGGGGTGGCCTTGGTAAAAGATGGGGGACATGAGACTAAGGGGATGTCATATGGTTTTCAAGGACTATGTCGTATAAGGACAATAAGACTGACGGTCAATGACATGATGTTTTGTGAATCGTGTATGACTGAAGGATAGACATGTCAAGAGTTTTCCCAAAGCATGATTTATGTGTGCTAGTTTTATGTCAAGACCAAGGTAAGTGGGAAAAATGCATGGAAATGATAGGGCTTAGATGGACGGATGTCAATGTCACGAGGAAGGTATGGGAAATGAGACGACTTGCCCCCAAGTGTAAAAGTCCACATAGACGATTTATTTTACACATGATGCCTGTTTGCCAGGTTTTCATCATGGTACTTATCCAGGGTGCCTGTTTGCCAGGTTTTCACCATTGGATGAAATTTTTCTCTTTACTAGTTTTTTTATTGACTTTTTGATTTTTTTGGTGTCACCAAGATGCCTGTTTGCCAGGTTTTCATCAGGGTGACGATTTTTTTATTTTTTATTTTTTTGATATGTCTGGATGCTTTAAATGACCACTGACTGTTCTGAATCCACTGATGGTGCCCATGTAGAGATTGGTGCCATGATATGCCAAAAATGACCTTGCTGAAGGAGTTGTCTTGTCAGGATCATAGCACTTGTATACAACTGATCGATGTCATTGTGATCCTTTCTGATACTAGATTTGGCCTTATCAAAATATGCACATCGCAATAGAGTGCCATGAGAGTCCTTGTGGTAAAGAGTTGCTGCCATGATGTGACGGATTTGTGACGTGGGATTTTTGGACTTTAGGCGAGACGAAGGATTATGACAGATGATGGTAGACGTGGAAATATTGTTTGGATGTTTGGATGGATGACTTTTTATTTTCCAAACTTGGGATGGTGGATGACGGATTTTGGAGAGATGGTGTTTGGAACCAACACTTTTAAATGCCTTGTTTGATGACCATTTTGAAGGAGGTGGACATTTGTTGTATGTGGGAGTCCTCTTGTCTTGTGGCTCCACATTGTGATTGACTTTTGTATTTGACTTGATGTCTTTGTTTGATCCATCTTTCTTTGGGATCCATATTAATTTCATTTGTCCACTTGTCCGTTTATTTGATTCAATGATCTTTGACATTTGATTTTGATCTTTTGACTTGTAAGACTTTTTTTTTTGTTGGTTCCAAAGGGAATTTTTATTTATGATGGAATGACGGTTCATGGTGTGGGTGGAGGGGGTGTTGGCAACAATCTTATGACAAGGATTTCTCATGGACTCCATTTTGACATTTGTATCTGACAAGGTTGCCCCCAGTATTGAGGAGGTACCACTGACATCATTTGATTTACTGTCTGAGGAATAGCCAAGACCTTGATGTCTATAATTTGCCTGAAGCTGTATTGGTTCTAGAATGCCTTGCTCATATATGCTTAGTCATTTTCCTTGATATTGCATGCTTTGACAGATTCTATTTGTGATGGGGTATTTATTGTTTTGAAAGCAAGATGCTAACCCATCATGATGTCTATGGACACTGTCACTTGTAATATTTTCGTTTGCAAGAAAGCCTGCTCTAACAAAGATAGATGCCCCTAGTTGATAAAGTGTCTTAGCTTCATTTTCATATTGGACATATTCCTGACTGATATCTTTGGTCTGATCATGTGACATGTTAGGTTCAGATGATTTTGTTGGTGCTTCCAAGGCAATGTCGAAGCCATCATTATGTTTAGTGTCATAGAGTCCAATGATTTCAGCTATAACTTGATCAAGTCCAAGCATGTCCCTAGTGGAAGATTCTTGTTCTAGAGGAATATCGTCTATGTGTCCCATGGAGGCAAGTGTCTCATCGTGGGAAGTGTCAATAGTCGAGGCTTGTATAGGGTTGGCAAGTGTTTGATCATGAATGGAATAAAGGTCAAGGAGTGGATCGTTTGGGACTTCTTTGTCCATGGTAGGGTCTTGGTCCAAGATGGGGTTGTCATGGATTTGGATTTCTTGGTCAATGGTAGGGTCTTGGTCAAAGATGGGGTTTTCAAAAATAGGGTCATGGGATAGACTACCTTGTTCTTGACATGAGGGTGACATTATAAGGTCATGCTTTGGGCTTTCGTTTTGACATGTATCCTCCAGTGTAGACAATGGGATGTGACTTTGTACTATGATAGAATTTTCATGACTAGATGTGGCTTGTGAGGGGGTGACTTGAAAAGGATTAATGAATGACGGACCAGGATAAGATGTGGGGACTTGGACTGGACTAGTATGTGAAGGACTAGGATATGACATGGGTACTTGCATTGGACTAGTATGTGAAGGACTAGGATATGACATGGGATCTTGGACTAAATATGTCATGGAGTCTTGGACTGGATTAATTATTGAAGGACAAGGATATGACATAGAGACTTCGACTGGATTGGTGTGGTATGATGTGGGGACTTGACATGAGTTGGTAGATAGTTGATAAGGCATGTAGACTTGGACGGGATTGATAGGTGAAGGGTCAGAATATGACATGGAGGTTTGGAATGGACTAGTGGACAGTTGGCTTCCCTTGTCAAGGTTAGGATAAGGGTGATAAGTGGACATTTGTTGCGAATTAATGGCAGGATTTGTGTCAAATGACTGTTGATGGTGAGGGTAGATGGATGGAGGTGTCAAAGTATTTATGTCAAATCCTTGTGGTAACTTAGCCCCTTCATCCAAAAGCATGGCTAGATACCTTTGAGGGTCACGTAAGACTGATTTTTTTACAAAGGAGAATATATCAGGATTTTGCGCTGTAGCTTCTATGTCTTTCCAATATACTTGTCCATTTTGGTCTCTTTGTATGAATGGTTCATAAAATTTTTGTGATGAAGATGGCATGTTCATGGAAGATTGAATGTTCATGTTGTGAAATGGGTCGGAAAAAGTCCAATGTTGGTTTGTGTCATAAGTGTTATTATCGATGTTGGGATTAGAATCTTGTCCAAAGTTTGCCATTTGTTGTTGTCTTTGAAGCCTAGTCTCAATCGTAAAATGGATTTGCTCAAATGAGGATGATGAGAATGACAAGTAAATGCAAGGATGACACTAGCCTATGTTTTTTTTGGAATTTTTTTTTTTTTGGATAAAGGATGACAATGCAAGGAAGTGATGATGACCTAAAATGACAATGTTGACTCAAAGTTTACCAATGCAAGATTTAAGATGACAAGTATTTTTGTATTTTCAAAATAGGGTATGCAAGATACAAACTAGGACTAATGTGACTTGGCAAAAGGAAGTACCTAAGCACTCTAAGCGCAATCGTTTCTTTCTAATTGGAAATACCAATGGACTTGAAAATGACAAGGATGACAAAGGACAAGTGAATTTTCTGAACTAGACTAATGAGTTGGAAAAATTTCACCAAAAGGACAATGACTAGGAGAATGATGACACAGTCCAAGGGTAATCGAATTTTGAAAGTAAAGATTTTGCAAAGTATGACAAGGTTAACCTAAACCAAGGTATGGAAGATGACAACCTATGGTCAAACTAATGTCAAAAGACTATGACTATGACGCCTAAGGGCTGAAATGACAATTGAAAAATCTATACCTAAAGGTGTCAATGCAAGATGATGGAGAAATAGTGCAACCTTTGAGCAATTTCAGGATGATTTTTGACAGAGACTTGCTAAGGACAATAAATTGATTTTCTGAGTTTGTGTTTGAAAAATGGAAATGTTGACAGTTTGACCTTTTAGTGTTGAATGTTTAGTTTAGAACTGTGATGAAACCAGAAATCACTTGACAAACACAGTGTTTTGAAAAGTAACCAAACACACATCAGATAAGCACGATCCTAGGTTAGGCCATGACAATATTCACTAGATTCCACACAACCGCATATCTGTAGTGTGTGAATTCAGAAGCTTGGCTGCATGGGCTCCCCCTTACAGTGCACTCTCTTCTTAGGCCAACCAAGTTTCCAACCCCCATGAAACTCCCATGGCGAGCTGATCACCTCTACTACAAACTACGAAAGTGTGGATGCCTTCACACCGACCGGTGCTGGGCTAGCAAATAGAAGGATTTTGGCTTACTACACAAGAGCTTTTAGTTCAGGACCCCCGTTCGAGTGGCCATACATGGGGCAAGAGATTAATCACCATTAAGGTGGCACTCCAACCTGAAGAGGTTAAGCTCAACAGGGTTTAAGGGAGTACAACTCCGTCCGTATGACACATCCGCACTCGCAACCTTAGGTTTTCCCTTAAGGTTTACATTTATATACCGGTCGGGGGTAGCTTGGCTTTACCTCCGTTGCTGGTTTGAGTCACGTTGGGGTGATGAAATCCCCAGGCAGGCCCTATTTCTAGAGTTGGTAACCGTTTCTCTTACACCCAAGATCGCCCGAAAGCGCGAGGGGAGAGAATACTCCGATATACCAAGTCAGGGTAAATAAAAAATTAGAATGGGTCTGGTTTTTTGATCACAAGGTTTTCACCAAGTGAGAGCATACTCACCTACCATTCTGCAACCACAATCACTCATAGAAGACGTGAGTTCTTTTTATATGCACCAAAATAAAATGTTTGCTAATCTATGAAAAACAAGCACAAAGTTTGTTTATTCCTTCTTTGACATTCGAATCTGCAAACAATGAATTAGTAGTCTCTTTAAGCAATGGTCTTCAACACACGAATAGTAACCGCCACACGCTGCAAACGAAGATTAGTCACAACTATTAGAGAGTTAGCTAGTCACAACAAATCTGATTTTTAGAAAAAAATTTGACAATAAAATGAAAAATACAGAGAATAAAGCCTGTCTAAAATCTCAAGAGGTTTCCAAAATTGTAAATAAATCAGAAAAATTTGCTGTTTTGCACCTAAAATTAAATTTTTTATGAAAAATCATAAAAAAATTATAAAAAATACAAAACAGCTCTAAAAATTCTGATTTTTTTACTAGAGTCGTCTTATGTCTTCCAAAATCTTCAAAAACAATTTTGTGAGTAGATCTACAACTGTGAGTGAGATATAAGTCAATCTTTGTTAAACCCCAATTTCAAAAAATCTATTTTTTGACTAATAATTGCACATCCAAATTTAAAAACTAAAGATTAGACCCCTATTAAAATTAAAAGAGATTTCCAGAAATGTAAACATATCTAAAAAATTCGATTATTTGCTCCCGAAATTAATTTTTTATTAAAAACAGAAAAATAATTATAAAAAATGAAAAAAAGATCCAAAAAATCTTATTTTTGGAATGAGAGTGTGTGATGTTGTTCCCAAGCTGCCAAAAATATTTCGTGAGAAAATACGTAGCTGTTTGAAAGTTATGGTTGAATCTTTGGATTTGTCCACAATGATGCCAAACCTGCAACAAAAACCAAACAAGCCCTACAACAAGAAGAAACCAACTCCAAAAATGGTTTTTTATTTGTCCAAATATGTCGGGTTCACCAATGTAATCAAGGGAAAAATCAAATTGTTAGATTGTTAACACAATAACACTAAAATCCATTGAAATAACGAAGTACAAAGGAAAATGATGAAAACAAAAGGAATGATATTACCAAGAATCTCCATCTTCCATGATTGACCTTCATTACACCTCCTAGCTTGCAATAAATGAAGGATCCCTCAGATTTGTATGAGCAACTATGACGAATGACAAGACTAAAGCAAGTTTTGAAGGATTTACTCAAAATCTAAATGCCTATGACTATTGCCAATGCCTATGTCTAAAACAAATGCCCAAGTTGATCAAATGACTATATTAAATACTAAAATTGCCTATGATAATAAATGTGTGAAAGTAAATGGCTATAATAACTATGCAAAATGTCAGCATGCGTGTGTTCGAAAAATGAGAAGAAGATGGCATTTTATAGAAAAGGCCATTTCGAATGGACGGACGAGATAAATTGATGAAATGAACGATCCAAATTAAGCCTAAGAATCCCTAATTAGGGTTAGGGCAAAATCCTTAATCGAACGGTCAGAATAAAATCAGATCGATGGTGGAAAATAAATGAGGAAATTTAATTAGAAAATAAAGATTTTCAAAAAATCAAGAAGATAAGATTGCCTGATTTGCAAGATTCAAAAAATCAAAGAGATAAGATGTGGACTGAAGATAAGATTTGGAAAATCAAGAATCTGCCCGATTGCTTGATTTTTGGAAGATTAATTACTAATTCGAATTAAAATAATTCAAATTATGGATTTTGAGAGAGAATAAATAATCTTTTTCAGATTTTTTTATCAAAAAGGACTGACAGTTAGGATTGACATGACATTTTAAATAATTTAATTTATTTAAAATGAGAAGAAGTTGGTACATATCTAAAGTATATGAGGGACCAATATAGGTCACATTTAGAGAAGAACAAAAAGTGTGAGCTTCCCCCTATGATTCTGAAGAGGGAGGGGAAGGACATGGTGTCAGATGGAAAGGAGAAGGCTGAAAAGAAAAAAGGAAAGACACCACCGAGCCAAGGAAGGTATGTGATACTATCAACAATGTAATTATATACTAATTACTCTTTATTTTTACATAATCTAACATATTTCAAACTTTTCATAGGTTGTCTAACACATAGAAGGAAATAAAGGAAAGACTAGAAAAACATGAGCAGCACAAACTTGGCTCTGGTGGTTATATAAAATTAGCCGCAAGAATTGTAAGTATCAATAAATGAAATATTGCATCCAAATAATAAATTGCAAACAATTTTGGTTTTATCACACCATAGAAGCAAAATTCATGATCTTATGCAAAAATGCAGGGCTCTGAATTCAACAGAGTGCCCATAGAAGAGGAAATGAAGATTTCCTTCTAGCATGGCTATAAAGTCATGGCTGAATGCCTAAGAGTCTTGACTAGGAAAACACAATCTTCCACTGCATCTGACACGCGATAAATAAACTCAATAAAGTTTATTTAAAATTGAATACTTGTGCAATCTATTCAATGTTAATTTCCACTACACATGACATTGGAATGCATCCTGGTGAGGGTGGAGCACAACTTGCAGATGAAGGTCATGATGTGCATCTCAGTACTGGATGTATTCATGTGCTATACAAAACGTAGTATGGATTAATACAATTAAAAATCTTTAATTGCAATTAGTGTATTAATTAATGTAACCTTTCATGTTTCAACTTTAGAGCATGTAGAGCGTGATCAACATGTTGAGCATGATCAGGCTAGAGAAGATCAGGAACATGATGTGGCCCCATTAGGTAAAGAGGACCACTCTAATGTTCTTTTAAACATATTTAATTGTAATTGGTGTATTAATTAATGTAACCTTTTGTGTTTCAACTCTAGATCAGGATTTAGAGGGTGTTCAACATGTTGAGCATGAGGCTATAAGACAAGATCAGGAACATGATGTTGCCCCATCAAGTAAAGATCACCACTCTAATATTATTTTAATTAATAAAATACTTATAACAATAATAACAAAACATATCAATTTAACATTTCTTTGTTATTGCAACAGACCCCCCCTTGCAGCGGCCTCCACATCATGATCAGTACACATCTAGGCGTACATTAAGATCATGAGTAGAGGGAAGAACAACTGAAGGGGGGATACATGAATTAGAAAACAATACTCCACTTTAGCTTTTTTTAGCTTCAAAGAAGAAACCAAAAAAAAAGTGATTGTAATCATATTATGACAACCATATTTTTGATGAATGTAAAAACTGAATGAATGAATGTTATATGTTAATGAATGAATGTTGTATGTTATTAATGGATGAATGAATGAATTTTATATGTTATTAATGGATGAATGAGTGAATTTGAATATGTTAATGAATGAATGTTATATGTTATTAATGGATGAATGAATGATTAATGTTATATGATCGAGTATGGGGAATTGAGAGTGATGTGAGGGGAGGGGGGGTGAGGGGGGAGGGACCAAATGAGCTTCCACCATCATGTGGTTGGCCCTGTTAAGTAGAGAATATTAAACTATTCTCGAAACAAAGAGAAGCTCAATCCAACTACATCCAGCTATCTTTTTAATTCCTCTATCTTTCATCAATCTCTTTACTATTTGAACCTCGTACAAATATTTTACATGAAGAACCCATTATTGTGAAATGTGCCTCTAGTTGAGTAGACTAAATCAATACTCTACATCATAATTTCAAGTTGTTTCCATTCCAATGTTCTGAGTTTAGTTTGTTTGTATGGCTTTGTATGAATACCACATTATTTTGTGTGTGGATTTGGTTTCAAAGCTCTGTTTCTTTTGTTTTTAGTGGCGACAAAACTCTAAAATTTTACTTTTTGTGCATAACAAGATAGTGGAAAAATTGATAGCTATGAAGGGTTTAAAGGCTCAATTGAGATAGATACACGAATATTTGGATCTTGTTGTTGATGGGAGGCTTCCACTTAACCATGAAATTTTGTACCATCTGTAGGTATGCAAAAATTTCTCTACTTACATTCATTCAACTTATTGTCTTCCTTACAAAAATCTACCCTTGTTAAGCCACAACCATAACTAGCTGATGCAGAGTCAAGGTGGAGGAGACTCAAACAAATTAGATTTCAGTAGAAGAAAAAGGTAGACCATTTTATAAAGAAACCATGGAGTGTAGATAAAAGTTTAAAAGGGAAGTCAAGTATGAATAAAATTATGGATAGTGAAACATGTACTTCCCTCAATATATTGAAATAAAGGATAGTCATAAGTCCTTATGACTATCATAAAGGGCATTCAAATGTAACAAAATACAAGTCTTTCCATTTCTTATTCTCCATGTCTCATATTGCTAGGACTAGAGGATTTATTTCCAATTTCTCATATAGGAGAATACACCTATGGCTCAGATGCATTCCTTTGTATAAATTGGAAGGTATAAGATGTAGAAAATGCATATAGATATTACTTCTTTTACTTGAATTCTACACCTTGATGGATGGATGAGTTTTCTTTTAGATTCTATACTTACTAAATTATCTGTTCTAGTAATTTTGGAATACCCAAAAGGATAGTCATTCCAAACGGTCTAAAGAGGGGAAGAAGTATGTGATAATTTTGGTCATAGGTAGAAGGAAATGAAGCAAGAAGGACAATTAAAGGAAGTCTAATGATAGTCAAGCCACAATGTACATGGAAGAGTGGGCAGTACTTTCAAATGAGTAGTCCTAAGTTCACATGGAACAAAGGATATAACATTGAAATACACCATAAAGGAAGTCAAGTTCAAAGAGATCATTGTCATAGGTATGCAGATAATAGAGGATCACTATCATTCAAGAGGATCACAATCATAAAATGAAGATCATAGCTAGTTGTATGAAAATCAAGTGCAGTTTAAAATCCATGAGGATAGTCTTACATAAGGGAGGCATAAAATAGTTGAAAAAAATCATTATGAGCATCCAGAATGCAAGAAAAGGAGGCACAAAGAAATACAATATAAAACATTCCAAGGGCAGTCATGTATTAAGGAGAGACAATTATGGTTCATGGTTAGGTAGGGTCTTGGAGAAAGCTTATTTAAGAACAAAGTCAAAGGAACAATCAATGTATAACTAAGTTATGAGGGTAGTTTGGAGGAATTTTTAGAAGATTGTTATAAAGGATTTTAACTATACCATTATACAAAAACTTGGAAAAAATTTAATGTGACTCTCAGTCATATTGAAACAAATCCCATAATTTTTAGGCTAAGTAATATCAAATGAACTATGATAGTGACTATGAATCCTTGAGAAGCAAAGAAGACAATCACTATGAAGGCTCAAATAGGTTGTTTTGAGTAATATATTAAATTGACAAGAGCTTGGGGTAGTCACCTTTGTATGTACAGCCCACCATATCCATAAACCAGTGATTTATGATAATAGGTAAGGTTCCTACGTGGTTGACAAAGGACAACGCTTTAAAGAAGGACACTACCATATGCTTGGTAAATATTTTAAGTGCTTAAACAAAGGAATTGTGAACAACACCATTACTATGATCATTGAAAGCCAAATGCACAATTTTGAAGGAGATAGAGGTATATAAAGCATGACAGTCATACCTTGAAAATGGCAGTGTTTGACTATCAAGGGAAATAAGAGTAAATGAAGCTTGATAAAAATATTGTTATGATGGTCAAGCATAAGCTATTTATGAACTTTCATAAGTTAAATGGCAAGAGTAATTTAAGACACCTTGCAAGGGAAAAAGTACACAAAGGACAATAGGTTCTTGACATTATGAGGGCAGTATTTTTAATGAATACATGGAAGACCTTCAAATGGTAGCTATCAAGGATAATGTTAAAGGATAATTAAAGGTTTCCAAGAGAGAGGTTTATATTTATGAATGACCTTACACATTTGACATGGACAATGCCATGAGTAAAAAATATGACCAACGAAATTCTATGAAAATCCTATTAAATACATAGATAGCTAAAGGAGCACGCTAAGGGAAGACTTCATGGACAAACCACGATAAGTACATTCACCTTGAATACAACCCACCATGTACACAATAAAGAAAAATCCAAGGCCAAGGAGTTCACCTGGACAGTTAAAAGGACAACATTGAGTATAGAGTTATCAATGTGAGAGTCATGAATGGCTAGACCTTTTGCTTATCAAATTCATTCCATCACTATGTAGAGTTCCATGGACAAAAGGGCAAAATTTTTGTTAAGGAATAATCATTAAGTAACAATAGACATTGTAGATAGGATAGTCATAATGATAGATAGGAAAACCATTTGTCAAAAGGGTAGAAATCATTAGCATATCCTAAGGTGTGAATGTCTACGTGACATGTGGTCTTTCTCATGAGTTGTAGTCTTAGTCCCATTCTATCATCCTAGAAGTTATGAATATGAAATTCAATGTCTACAAGGATTAACTAGTGTGTATGTGAATGACAAATGGAAATGGAGTTCCCTCCTTCCTTGTGCCAACTACAAAAGCTACACAGTACATAAGCATACAATAGCAATAAGGTGATCAAAAGTAAAGAATGAGTTTCAAATAGTCACCTCAAATGTTGGAATTGAGATGAGACCACGTAGATATCACAAATGCAAAATAAGTGTTTGGAGAAAAGTCAAGAGGACTAATTTTGGAAAGTGTGGCTTGCTTAGGAAGCCCAAAATGTTGAAGGTTGCTTCATAATCACACGAAAAGCTTCAAAGAATAGAGTTGCTTGAAAATAGTAGGGTATGTGCAGGTCATCATGGAAAAAACAAGCCCTTAAGTGGCAAAATTTTTAGAAAAATCAGAGTTAGGCAACTTGACGTAAAAATTTGAATAAGTTATCTATATTATTTCAAAAATATGCAAGAATAGAATCTGTAGCAAATTGAATGTAGTTTCTAAACTACTAGGTTTATTTAAAAAAACTATTTGGTGAAAATTTGAAATTTCAATGCGGTAGTACTTAAATTTTAGGGAAAAATAAGAAGTGGGTGTTTGTCCCACCACCCTAACCACAATAAAATGACAATATTTTTTATAATATTTTAGACATAAGTAGAGGACTCATGTCCGATGTGATGCATATTTTTTGTAATTTTTTCCAAGTAAATAATTAATTATGATTTTTTATTACAACTTTTAAAAATATAAAATTCATATGTCTAACCACCTTAACTTGGTCAAAACTTCATGAAATTCATTTTTTTTTTTAATCCTATAGTATGTGAAGCATAGAATGTGATGCATGTTTTGGATTCAAAAAATGTGATATGTTTCAAAGCTATAGATGTTTTTCAATCAGCCTATCAATCAACACTTTAGTCGTAAATTCAAATAGAAAATGAATAATAACTATTTATTAAATTCAAAGTAAATCATAATTTATATTGGTGGAAAGTTGAGAATCTCCTTTTAAAACCCTTTTCATTTCATCAATTTTGGGTTAAAAAAAAGTCGTCAGCCACATACCCTACAAATACCCATCATATTGCCACTTTTTGGCCCATCATGTTCCTGCACATACCCAGTATAATCCTTGAAAATTTTATGATGCTTGAAACAAACATATTAAGTAATAAAAAAATATATGAGTAGCAATATTGAACAACATAAAACTTGCAATATAGATGCATTAAAAAAATATAGCCTACACACAAGCATTAGCAACTCACATATAGTTTAATACATAGATGACATATACATAAAAGGAACATAAACAAATGAAACACACAAGAAACATACATAGACATGAAGAAGACAAATAAAATCTAGCATTTTCTAATGGGCTTTGTTGTTAGAAAGTAGGAAGTAATAGTCCCAACATGCTCTCTTATTAGACAAAATGTGGGGTAACTATGCAATGCCTTTATGAATTATAACCACTAACATGTTCTATAATTATATGACACTGAAAAGAGAATAAAAGTAGCTACTATGAGTTACATGTATTAGTGTATCTTGCTACTAGGCAGCTCA
The DNA here is from genome assembly GCA_007258455.2 of Sequoia sempervirens. Taxonomy (NCBI): domain Eukaryota; kingdom Viridiplantae; phylum Streptophyta; class Pinopsida; order Cupressales; family Cupressaceae; genus Sequoia; species Sequoia sempervirens. The sequence continues at coordinate 431,646,375 of VDFB02271358.1, read as the reverse complement.
TTTTTCAAACACAATAGTAGGAATGACATGAGACTAGTGTGCTTTGTTGCTTAGGTAATTTTGATAAGGACAACACTTTAAAGAAGGACACTACCATATGCTTGGTAAATATTTTAAGTGCTTAAACAAAGGAATTGTGAACAACACCATGACTGTGATCATTGAAATAGAGTTATGAATATGATGATCTATGATGTAGATACCTTTTTTTTTAAAAAAATTGCACAGTTTCATCGAAATTTCGATGAAAACCACCGACGAAATAAAAAAAGTCTGACACAATTTTTATACCTCCGATGAAAGATAGAAGTGCCTAAACATCAACATTTCGATGAAAGTTTCTAATGAATAGAAATCTTTTCGCGATTTTGACAAACACTTGTGCCTTTGACAAATGACAAAATTAGGTCGATATTTTGATGTTTTTAGAGTCTTTCAAAAGTTCGACAAAAAAGTTCTGACAAAAATTGGTTCAATGTTTCAATGGTATTTTGACAAGCTTCTACTGAAAATTCAATAAATGTTCGTCAAAAATTGGACCCAAATATTGTAGTGTGTGGATCTTCTTCTTCTAGTAAATTTTGATATTCAACTAGCTAGAATGTATTAGGATTGTTAGGAAAGAATCTCCCATAAGCATCCCTTCTCCTTCCTCTATACATGTGGTATTACTCACTATCAATCAGCTCACACAAAAAATTGGTAATGAATAAGGGGGTCATTACTTCCTAAATGAGGATATGCTAAGAACAACTTCTAGAAACACTACAGCAAGAAAAACTACCAATGACTCCAAAAGACTTCCTAGCTTGACATCATACCCAACAATGATGCCAAAAATGTCTGCCTCCTACAATGATCTGATAACTCAGCCTTTACAGCCATGATTTAGAGATTGGACATCTAACCTAAATAGCTACTTTAATCATCATGAAGGTGTATTTAAATTGTCAATCCAAGGATGTGAACTTGAAATGGGCCAGCACAATATGTGCACTAGGAACTCTTAAGTAGTCATTTCTAATCTACAACTAAGAAACACACAATACTAGAAGTAAATTGCTTGAAAAGGAAATAAAGAAAATGTTGAACATCAACCAAGAACTATGTTAAACTAAAATGCATAACAGGAATAAAAAATCTGAGCAACAAACATGAAACTACTATGTCTGCTTTGGTTACAGGAATAGACACAGAATGGACTTCTAATGGCTGTAAGAACAGTCGATGCCAAATTTCTAACTAAGTACTAAACAAAAAGTAATACTAAACTAATGCTAAACTAATAAGATGGATTACTCACCAAGTGGGCCCCCTTGGATAAGTATCCTCTAAACTAATTGTTATCACCTGAAGTTGCACCCTTGTTGAACTTGATGTTCAACACCTTAGTGTAACATGGGAAGACTTCCAAAGCTGTGGGTCACTTGTTGATAGAGGTCAACCTCCGGAGAAGGCCGGCTTCCTTTGGTGTCACCTAAGCTATCAATATGGGAAGGAAAAGGGAGAAGGAATGCATAAAATAAAGCTAAATCCTAAGGTGATGCGCCGAAACGACAGGAATGATGAGATACTCAATTTACACTTGAATACTGACGATGAACGTAAGATTACACATCAAATTCTATAAGCCTTGCACTAACGTTTCACAAACAGGTTTGATTCACACACTTTTTCCAGAGAGGAAATAAAATTTTTCATAGATCAGAAACTATGTGTGACTAAATGAACAAAATTTGTAATTTGTATAATAATACTTTTGAAAAGGAAGGCATGAAACACAAGATAAGGTTATGAAGGAATGAAAAAAAAATTCACAAAAATAACTTGATCATGAACCTGAAATGCACAACACTTTGCAAGAACAAGATGGAAATCTGAATATTAATGGTGATCAAGGTAAACTTTATATCACATGCTCCAAATGAGTTACAAAATTTTGCTAATCCGAGAGAGGACTATAGAAGTCACAGACTTCAGAAAAGCATCCACCGAACTCCTTTACAATAAAGCAAAAAAACCTTATATCCCAGAGTGAGGTCGGCCCCTCAGGGCTTACAAAATATCCATCAGAAAGATCAGCCCTTTAGATTTTTTTCATGAAATTTAATGCTGCATCCTGCTTGTCCTGTTGCCTATGTCGGTGAAGAAACATCCTAGAGAAGCCCTCAGATCTTTCATAGCTACTGCATTCATTTCTGAGCCTCATGTCCATCTTTGAATTTTCTGTCGAAGAGTTGGATTGAATGTCCCCGAGTTTAGAATAGATACACATTGCTTTTCATTCGATTGATCTTCTTCCTCCTGGTCAGACTGCCATAGCTTACTTTCAGGTCTCTCTGATTGGTCGAGTAAACTCTACGCAGATTCCACTATGGCCAAGATTTCTTTCAGTTAGAATCGCATCTCAGCGAGACACTGGAAGTGTCTCACTGATGCGATTATGTCTCTCTGCAGCTATTGGCAAGACATGGAAATATCGGTGAGAGTCTTTATCGAGATTCAAAACTCATACCAATGTTGTCTCTATGGTCACCAAGAAAAATGCCATCGGGAAGACCCTTTACCATGCGCATTCTGCTCTATTGGGGAGACATCTTACCAGTCAGCTGGGGTGTCACAACAAAGCTTCTTCCTTTTCTCCATTATCATCGTGCTTCACTGAGACATCATCATTCACCATGACAACATGGTGAACTCAAACCTCTTGGCGAACTCTATTTCCACTTTGGCGGGAGCTTGCTCGGTCGGCGAGACCTTTATCGATCTTTGTATCCTTTTCCGAGTCCATTTCGACATCTCCCCAAGCTCCCCTTTTCATTTCGACAAGACACCCATTATCAGGGAGACTCCTACCGAACCGCGTTACTGTCACCGAGACCCTGTTGCTTTTGGTGAGACTTCACCTTGATGTCGGCCACTTCAGCAAGACTGCCAATGGTCGTCGAGACATCATAGCGAATGTGAAACCTTTTGCCCAATGGTAGCCCTTTGCATAATTGTCGGTGTGACTTCATTCCAGCGGAGAGATACATTAAAACTCCTAGTGACCCGAATGTCCTAGTGACAGGTGTATTCAAATGCAAAGAACACAATGCCAGTCAGCAAGACAGTAGGAAGGTCTTGCCGACTTTCCTCTCTAATGAGTTTATGCCAAATCTGACTGAGTGATACTTTCCAATAGACCTCCCTTGTGAAATATTATCAGGTGCATGATCAAACTCTTGATCGAAATGTCCCATTTGGCCTTCAACAACACCTAAAACATAGATTGCCTTGCCCAATTGAGCTCGTGGGTGAAAATTGGGAAACACTAACAAGAACTCAGATGCTTGAACTTAGAACTTTATTTCATTCACTATAAATTATGCATACAAAGAGTAATGTATCAAAATTGGAGTACAATATCAAATCGTTCAACCTCTTCCACTATTCTAAGGAGGAAGGAGCATCATATTATTATTTATGCTATAGCTAAACAAGGCAGTCAACTCCACCACTAAGAGGATGCCAATTAGGGAAAACATGGAAAGTGGGGCGATGGTGGTTACACATGCATGGAATCTGGTCAGACATGCAAGTCATGTGTAGACTCAACACAACAATAACACCCGTGCATGCTCAATCATTAAGGTCCACTACAAAAAGGCAGTTACATTTAGTTGCATGAAGAATCTTTGTTGTAGGCTTCCTTTGACTTGGAGTGATTCCTCAGATGGATGTTATGGTCCATACCCAGCTGGCATTGTCTTCCTCAACTTGGTGTATTAAATTTGCATGTCAAGGTCAGTACGCATAATAACTGCACATCTATAACCACTCTAAGAAACATTCATTAATCACATGCAAAATCAATATAGATAACCCACATACTATGCCAAATATCATTAAAGCTTGCAGAGATAGGATAATATCAAATGTCAATGGTTTGAGGGAAACATTATGCCAATACCAACGCTTAAGCATTAAATTCCATGACATCAATGAGAAAATATACTATAGATTCTACCCAAAACTAGACCAAAAACTAGGCTCATCAGTAGGGTAGCTCATAAATACCATGTGTATGACTAGGGTGGCTCCATATTTAAGAAGAGATCCCACACATGTGTGAACAACCAATAGGTGATTTGATCAAGGATGACGTGGAAGGTGATGTTGATTTGTGAGTGATCACATATGTGTTAGCATTCAAGGGAGATATGGAAACTCGTCACATGACTACAAGTTTGAGGATTTGGAAGAATAAAAAGTTAGAGAAAATGTTATTGATGGTTAGAGAATGATTAATTAATTAATTAATTTATTAATCATAATTAGAAGTATTAATGAGTGGGGGTTAAGGTTGAATTTAATTATATTAATCAACCTTTGGAAGGAATAATACAATGCAATTTAATTATTTACAAAGACAACAAAAATTAATTAATTACGAAAAAATAGAAATGAAGTAAAATTGAGAATAATAGTTAATTAAATAATTAAATATTCATTTAATTAATATGGAATAGGAAATTTTTTTTGAGTTGTCTACATTTTTTCGTTCTTTAATATAGTTTCGCAATGAAAAAGGTGACATCATGTTAAAGAAAAGTATAGAATATGTCTTAGTGGATTGGATGAAAAGATGGTGGAGAGTGATGTCATCTTGAGAGGTTGTCGAGGAAAAATATTGTTAGGGGAGCTTTCAAAAAGAAGAAATGAATGTTTAGAGAATAAAATAGGGAGGAAAAATGAGGATTATTATAAGGAAAATAGAATAAAAAGGACGTGATATGAGGAAATAGTTGTTGGATATTCCATCATTTAGTACGTGTTTAGGTTGTTTTAATTTGTTATTGTTTGTTTTGATTTTTTTATTGTTTGATAGTAAACTTAGGAAATTGTTTGTTATTTGTTGAGCATGTGAGGGCCAGTAAATGCACACAGTTCACAATTATTTGCATGAATAAGTTTCCTCTGTAATGCAATTTTGTACGGTTTTTGAATTTCAATTTGCTAATATGGTATCAAAGACTGGGGCTACGGGAGGTGGAAGAAAATATTGTACTTTGTCATAATTATCTGAGAATAAACACGAGGTTTTAACGAACTCTGTGTGAAGTTTGGCATTGGGTAGCCTAATCCTCATTGTTGGAGATCAAGATAGTTTGAACCCTGTGGAGAAGCCACATTTTGGCTCGCCTTGTGTCCTTCAATTTATTGGAGAGAAGTTGCACCTAGTTTGGGAGACTGACCACCGATGACGATTGCAAATTTGTTGGAGGAGATCATTTATTCCACTCAATCGTACCCTCATAAATGCAAACTACAAGTACCTGCATAGTTTTTGGTTGTTGATCCTATCATTACAATATAGAGCAACCATTTTTTATCAACTTCAGGCATTCCTCTATATGAATCGTGCATGTGTGACTATGACCAACAAATATTCGCATGCAAGAAAGGTTGGTGTGAATGTAAATATTAAACAAGTAGAGAAACATAATAAAACAAAAAATAAAGAACAAGACATGAGACACAATTTATAGTGGTTCGGAAATTGCCTACATCCACTCTCAAACAAGGAATCATTTTATTATCAATCATCAATACTACAAGACATGATCTGCAACATATTTATACAAAGTTGGGAGAATATGAATGGTCATGCGACCATTGGGCTTCACATCCCAACAATCTCCCCCGTGAATTCCAATCAGCACAACCATGCATTGTCATCCCCTACATTTCACTTTGAAACTCACATCACAACTAGGCCCATCGAAGATTTTAGTTTTTCCAAAATTTGTTCACGAACACTCTGAATTAACCTTCTCCATGTCAAATCAGAGTTAACATCTCCTCTTACTAATTTCTCAGGCACAAACTTGCCCATCAAAACATTACTTTATGTCAGCTCATAAAACACTCCTTTGTCATCCATAGAAGAATCCTCAAACATATCAAAAACAACAGAGAATGATGCATGCTTCACAAGGAAATTCTTGAGCTTGTTCGTTGGGTTTGAAGACTATGTAGGAGAAATCTTGTTTACTGCATCATTAAGGAGTTGCATGGAACTTGTTCCAAGAAAAATATATCTACCTTTTGTAAGAACATTGCCTACAAGCAAATGAAAGGAATGAATCTGTTTCTCTAATTCAGGAGAAACCATTGTCGTCGAGTTGTCTTTAATGTGTAGCTCATCCTATACCATGTAGGTACAATTGTTACTCTCACCTCAGAATTAACGGGGTCTTCTGCTAGGGCTTCGTCCATGCCAGCTTCCACAAAACCATCAACTCCCATGGGCCTAGGAGTTTTCTGGGAAGAACCTAATCCTCCCTACCTCTAGTTTACAGGAGAGGATGATGCATATAATCTAAGTGATCCAACCCCTAATTGGGCTAAACAAACCCTATGCCACAAAATTTTCAGCCCATGTCGAAGGGCATCCTTGACAAAAAATTCTTTACTTACATAACTTTGGCCTGCTTTTCTTTCTCCTCCACTCTATTTTCGCATATCAAAACTCCCCTATTCTTGTGCACTACCTCCAATTAGAGCATGTGAAGACCCTGAATTACCAAGCAGTCACTATGTGTCAAGATGTTGGTTGGGTGCATTAAGACATGGAGATATCGATATTGTATTAGCCGGTTGGGAACCAATATCAGATGGCAGTGAATAAATAAAGGAGGGTTGCAATTGTAAAATTTATTTGTTCCCATAGGTCCTAATGTTGTCTTTTCAAGATTGGAAACTTTCATGCCACCAATAAATGATGCCATTCTAGTGTGATCACCCTTCTCATCCATGGAATCATCTTTGAATAATGTTTCATTCGCCATGACCGGCTGGGGCTCTTTGGTTTCCACAATAGTAGCGGGCACCTCGAGAACAAGGAAGCTCTTTGTCTCAGGTGAGTTTTTTCTTTCTTCCCAAATGGATACCTCCTCTGCAATGGTTGTTACGATGGTCACTTCTTCCTTGGGCTCCTCGATGGGCACATCTTTAGTCTCAACTGTTAGTTTCTCCTTTGGAGGAGGCTTGTCGAATTCATTTTCTCTCTGCTTACTTTTCTTAGAGGAATCTTTCTCTTCAACTTCTAGAATAACAATTTGATACATAGCCTTGGAAAATTTGTCATTACCATGCTCAATGGAACCATCATTCGCACTGTTGGAATACTTTTTAGACCGCTTCTCTATTATATATTTTTCCTCGTCAATTCCTAACTCGATAAAAATAGTATTGAGCTCAACCAATTCCTCCTTCAGTTCTTTATTTCTTTTCTCTTCAGAAAAATCCCATTCTTTCATAAATTTCTCTTTTTCCTTCTCCATACAAAATTTTTTCTCTTTAAGCATCAAAATATCCTCCTTTAGAAATACAATTTCTTTGTTTAGATGTTCTTCCCAGTTCTCAGCCTCTTCCTCGAGCTCATCTTCACTCACCTAGTACCATACTACATCATCCTCTCTCAGGGAGGCATCCTCCTCATCTTGGAAGGAAAACTCCACACTCTCTCCTTCAACCAGTGATTACTTCAAACCCTCTTCTTTAGTTGAATCCAAACTACCAAGAAATTCTTCAATGAAAAAATCAGCTTCATCATCTAAAACTACAAAATTATTTATACCCATTAAAATATACCAGAAGTATGGAGAGGCATGAAACGAGAAACCATTATACATTTCCCAAATTTCACCTTCTTCTTCTGCTTCCATCTTTTCTCCTTGGTTCTAACCAAAAAATTAATACTTCTCCATAGCTCTGATACTAATTGTAAATATTAAACAAGTAGAGAAATGGAATAAAATAGAAAATAAAGAACAAGACATGAGACACAATTTATAGTGGTTCGACAATTGCCTACATCCACTCTCAAATAGGGAATCACTTTATTATCAATCACCAATACTACAATACATGACCTACAACATATTTATACAAATTTGGGAGAATATGAACGATCATGTGACCGTTGGGCTTCACATCTCAACAGTGAAGGTGTTATCTACATTGATTTGAGATCATACCATCCACCACTAGTTAGTGGTGATTAATAGTGATTGAACTTCTCTATAAACCTCCATGGTATCTAATTGCAGGGACAGAATGAGTAACTAATTTTTGCTACTATGCCAACATGGATAAGCATTTGGTTCAAGGTGACCTCCACAAGACACTTCTTTGAGAACACTATCATGGGAAGTTTTTTGGTATGCACTTCAAAGTACCTTCCACACCACATCGAGCATTAAACTCGACAACCATGCTTTTTTCTGCTATTCATTCTATGTTGCTATAAAACTAAAGGATTATTTAGTAGTATACCAAGTTTCCACATTATTTTTCTTTAATTTTCCAATTGCTTCAAATTTCTTCTTATATCTAGTTTAATAGAACTTCCTTCGAACACTATAATTTTATGTTGCTATTGATGTTTAAGTGTCATTCTTAAGACTTTTCGACTCCTTAATTTTATTTCTAAAGTATCCTCTCCTCTATGGTAAAATGTTGATTTGAGTGACGAGAAATAGGACAAAATAACATATATTTCTTACTAAGAAAATGACAAGAAATTCTTAAAAATTTATTCTTCCTGATTATGAGTTGTTATGTGGGAATAATTATTCTGCATGGAAAACAAAACTAAAAACTCAAATCAAGTTTGAGGAAGTCTAGCATGTGGTCAATGGTACAAATACATGACCTGGAAATGATGCTAAGACTCAAGAAAAAAATGATCAAATTGATAGAGGGCTAAATTAATCATAATGTTCATTGTATCTAATGAAGTTTAGCCCTTTATCTGAGATTCATCCATAGCCAAAGATGAATGGGACACGCATCAAATGTCATACAAGGTGAAGAATCAAAATCAGATCTCCCTTGATATCTAACTCGGTTTAATATTTTTTTCCACAACCAAATGTGAGTAGTGTATGATCTTCTTATGTTATTCAGAATCTTAAAATGTACACAAACCATTATTTCTTATTATATATTTATGTATCCAAGTTCCAACATCAACCAAAACCTATTGTATACTTATAGTTATCATCATATATTCTAGGATGTAATAAATTATGTTTTTCCTCAACATAGTGAGTCAACTAATACTATGTTTCCTCTTCATTACCCTCAGGTGCAACAAAATATACATGTCCCACAAAAAAAAAATTATAAATTAAATAAAATGTGACACATAATTCACATAAATACATTCATGCATATAATTATATATTAAAAAATAATGTAATAAAACTAGATATTGAATTAAAGTACCTTCTTGCACAAGTTCTAAAACACAATCATAGTCATCTGATGCAAACAGTTTATTATCCTCTTCAATTTTTAGTTCATGTTGATAATGTGTTTATGTAAGTGTTAAGGATATTTGTTTCTATTCTTCAACCCATTATTTATTTTAGCATGCTTCCCATTCACCTGCAATACAAAATTGACAAAAACAGGAAAGATTCCTAGTTCACATAATCCATTTGAATTATTAAATGAATTCCATTTTTCGATCCACTAATTGTCTCACAATCAAGTTGAGTAAGGATAATTTCTTATTCAACTAACCAAAATAATCATCAAATTGTAGATTTCTCACCTAATCTCATAGATAATTTTGTATTGCACCAATTCATAATTGCACATGCATCTCTAAAAAGTTTTACATCCTCAAATTTTAGTTTCTCTCTAGCAAGAGATCTTTTCACACATGCTCCAGCTCCATCATATTCTCCTTTACCATGTATACCTTAAAATAAATTCCACATATGTTAGATATATTTTATTTGTGAGCCACACATAACCAATAAAACATTCAAGCATTTTTTAATTATCCTCTACAACTATATGACCATATAAGATGTTCCACTATCTAGATTTCTCTTTTTTTTAGATTTTCATAATTTTTGTATGACAATATTGCACAAACTATGATGAATGTAACTAATTATCACTCAAATAAAAATGATGCTCCCTCAAAAACATTATATATTATCTTTTTTACTATCATATGCATGTCTATATACAATATGAAAAAAGATGGTCATGTAATGCCCCAAGCTGACCCACTCATAACAAAACTTGAAGCAACAAGTTTTTTTTTAATAAATACATCGATTATACAACATTGGCATGTCGTACTTACACAACATGCACACAAGTGTCACAATGACACAACACAAACAAAAATATAACATAATTATTACATAATCAAGGTGACAACAATGAAATACTAACCACTCATAGGATGAATCCACCACAATGAACATACAAGAGAGAGAGGATAACACCTACATGATGATTGGTTACTAAACCATGATCGTGTTCTCTTGCAACACCATTCTAGAATAGGATGAGGGAATAATCAACCACCAATCCACATCCAAACACACTAAACACTCTACAACAAGGGAAAACCATCACAATGGTTTTTCTAACCATGAGGCATAGACTCTCCACTAATTAGAATGTTGATAGATCACTTTCAAACAACCACACACTTCCAAGATGTACCATCACAATGAAACTTCACACAAGTAGAAGAATAATACTCCAAAACACCCCATGAACTATGAGGAATGTTTAGGATACCAAAAATGACAACCATGAAGGATTAAAACCTTCCCAATTCTTCACAAGACTAGGAGCATAATCTTCATAATCTTAGGATTGAAAACCAATAGCTTTGAAAGAAGGAACATAAAATGAGGCAAGAGAAGCCACAATTTCTCACAAAAACACAAAATAACATGCTCACAAAACCAATACACTATGGGACCATGAGGAACGACTTCCATTTATATGGTTTTCCCATACGAAGCTCTAAATCAAAGAAGAAAGGTCAAGTCCTAAGACAAATACTTTGAATAGATTTTTTTAGGGTCTCGATGACTAAAATGGTCAGAATGAGAAAATACACGGGCTAAAATTATTTGTTAGTGGAATTAGGCTTAAAAAACCACTGTTTATCCATGGTTGAGAGGGTTAGTTCATTCTTTTTTTGTATGGGAATGAGGCTTCCCAAGCACAAGACTAGGCAACCCAAACAATGTAAGACAAAAAATTGAGTTTTAAGCCTAAAAAACCAAGCTTCCCCACTGTTGAATAGGTTTCCTTACTATGCAACCATGATGCCCTACTAGTTACAAGGCCACCCTACTAGACTTAGTTGCATTCTAAATAGTTCGAGTCAATTCTAGGAAAGACAAGGTAGCCTAAGTATAGTACTAGGTTGCCCAACTGTGAAAGAAAGCATAAAAATTCATTTTAAACACCAATTAAAATATTCCTAAGTTCATTTTAGCTTTTACAAAATATATTAATAAAAACCATAAAGCAATCATACTTGGTTCCAACACTCGGACATGTAATTAAACCAATACACTATCCATTATAAAATATTAAAATCCTTCTCAATGAGAGGTCCATTAACATCAATATTGCAATTTAACTAAAGGAAAGGAAACATAATAAGTTTAATAACTTTTCCATATTAAATTCATCACTAAATCCACCATGATCCTCTAATCCCCCAATGATGGTTACCACACCACGCAACCTCATGGAATTAAAAGATCCACTCTCACTATGCTAGGAGATAGTCACATGGGTCACAATCACAACACTCACACCAAACACATTTGGATATGGCTTACACACATGCCATACACAAAGCATACACTCAACATACACATCATATATCAAAGAACCACCCAAATCACATAATGAATGCAATGCATGTCATCATTAGGTACAATCACAAATACCATAACACAATCCATATTGAGAAAAATCACCAATGTCATATCACAATTCCATATTGGGCTAACTCACTAATGCCACATCATATAAACCTCAAGGGATAACTCACTACTAGGATACCATAAGGATCATTAGTGACCCAAATCACTAATGGTAAATGATAACCCCATAAGACACTAGGGTAAGATATTAGAGAACTAGGAGGAAGCACCATCACAATGTTCACTGATATGAAACACATGGAATATAATACCTCTCTCACATAGATGATAGTACTTTACCTTATAAGACCAAATATTCTCAAGATTACATGTCTTTTGAAAAATCCTTAGACTTTACAAGCACTCTAAAATGAGGGGCATCCATTATCTTAGTTAATTTATTACCCATGTTTCATTAATTATCACTTGATTAAATGACTCCCAACTTGTGATCAACCTACTTTCCACTTTGGGTTGAGGAAAAGTTGGGAGCCACTCCCGTACCTTCTCTAGTATCTTATTCCTAGGATCACACTCACCAATGACTATGTAATGAAAACAATGCACAAAATTCAATTTCATCAAAAAAAATTAACAAGTTTCCACAAGCACTATTTCAATAATTCATGAAGGAAAATTTCATTAAAACATTCAAATTCATCATTTTTCATGAAAATATTTTAAATTTCCATAATATTTCTACAAGCCAAAAACTAGAAAATTCCCAAATACTCCATTAAAATTTTCTTCAATTTTTTTTTTTCCAAATTCAAAAATCTGAAAGAACTCTTTTTCTCTAGATATGCCCAACAACACACTTTTCACATCAAATTTGTATTTTACATATTTCCCAAAAAAAAAGGGTATTATAACCTCATATTTTGGAAAATTTTAAAAATAAATACAAAACAATGAAGTACGAATGATAATTTCTAAATTAAATTACATTGGGAGGTATCAACACTCCCCCAATCCTATTCCAACTTCTTGAATTGAAAGAAATTAACCAATTCAAAAGAAACAAATAAAATACCTCAAACTTGATAAAATTTTGAAATTAAGAGAATATCATGCACACAAAACAAAAGCTCACAAGGACTAAAAAAAACACTCCCCTCCCAATTCCTAACCCAACAAATATGACCTTGTTGAATTCCTCCTCAAATTGCGCTCCCAATCAACAAATCAATTTTTCACCCAAAAGAGGGTTTTCCTCACATAAATTTATTCACAATTTATAAACATAATATAAAAATTAAGTATGTTTCCTTATTTATCCTTTTTCTAATTGTGTAAGGGGGAAATCGATAAGTGTAAGATAATCAAACATGAATGAATTAAACTAATCTAATTCAAACGAAAGATCAAGATTCATACCCATTACTCATGAAATGAATGATATGAGATTACTGAATTCAATGAACTAAAGTAATACAAACAAAAAACATACAAAGAATTCAATTAAATAATATCGTTACCCATCTCATGTCAAAGTGTATTCATAAATGATGTTGGATCGTTGTGTCAATGTAGAGCCTCCATTTATGTGTTGCAAAAGCTTCAAAGTTGTGTGCGAAATCAATTGTTAATTCGACATTACTTCATTGTGCAAAATATGTCAAATATTTGATCACTTTTTAGGATGAAGAAGATTGTTATATAGAATTTTCATTTTGAAATGAATGTGCAAGATCATAACAATGTTGAATCAAGATCAATGGTTGAAAGTTGTTGAGAAGAATTAGATTGCTCAGTTAGCTTCTGTGATCGAATCAATTAAGGATATTAATTGATCAATCAAAGGAAATAGATTGCCTAATCAATGGAATTGAGGAAATCATGTTGAGCCTTCAATGGGATTGAAGAATAGATAAATCTGTTAGGAAATAGATGGATTAGTCAAAAAATAGATGAATTAGTCAACCAATTAGAGTGAGCAACCTGGGGAACGTAATTTTCTCAATCATAAAAATGGGTGAGGGTAATTATTTAATTGAATTAGTTAATTAAGCTTTTTGAGTTGAATGCACAAACATTTGACTTTTGCAAACAAATTTGTATTTGTTTTGTTGACCTTTTTGGAAGATGTTTGAATAATTTATTTAATTATTCAAGTTTAGGGGAAAGTGATTTAATTAAACTATTAAATGATAATAATTTAACTAATTTAGGGGGAAAAAGGTAAATTATGACATAATTAAACAATTGATGTTATTTAATTAATCAGGAAGAATAAAGTTAGATTAGGACTTTATTAAATAAATCAAATTTATTCAATTAGTCAAAAATGATGAAAAAGTAAATTAATTAAATAATGTAATATTATTCAATTAATAGAGGAAATTGGGTTTTTTGATGTAATTGATGTGAAATGTAGTGATATTAGGTGTTAATGATGTCAATGATTAGAAAATGTCATTTAGGACATGTGTGATACATGTTAGGTCATTATTACATGTATACATTTTTCCCCTCTTTGAGACAAAGTAATGGTTGCTTTGTTTCAAAGAATTTGATGTTAAGATCAAAATTTGAAAAAAATTATATGTCCCACTATGCCCCAGTGGTCAACAAAAAGATGGTAAGATGTTGGGCTACCCCCTCGAGAGGTTGGCCAAAAAAATCATTTTTTTTGGTTGGCCTCCCGATAATGTTTTATTTCAATTTAGATGCATAAAGGACAAAAAAATTAGGCTTATATGACCCTCGTTGATAGTTCAGATGTTCCCGAGAGATCCTAATTTTAACTAAGGAGGATTTCCTGAGTAAAAAAATAGGGTTTAAGGGGTTAAAATAGGTAATTAGGGTTTAATTTTTCTCATTTGCATTTTGAGCCTATAGTAATTTCTTGCCTCTAGATTTCATGATTTTGTGATTGCTGAGGTGTTATGGCAAGGATTCGAGGAGCCCCACATCACGTGGATGTAGTTCATGAGTTCAGGAGGTCTGCTAGTGTCGGTGCACCAGTATGTACCTTTTCCTTTCTTGTTCTCATCTTTCCATTTTTGAGTAATTAATGCATGAAATCTTTTTAGGCGAAAGTGGTAACTTCTTGATTTTTCACTTTTGAATCGTTTATACCACTTTTGTAGTTTATATGTGTGCCACTTATGATATACTTAGTCGCATTTGATTTAATTTTTCACTTTTGACTCAAATGTTTGCTTCTGTTTATGCCTTTGATTTAAATGTTCACTTTGAATTCATGTAAAATAATCATATTTTTGAAAATTGTTCACTCTTGATAAACTTTTTCACTTTTCCATTCTTACTGCTCTTGATTTTTTTTACCGTTTTGGACAAAAATAAGTTCACTTTTGAATTTTTTTACCACTTTTGACAAAAAAAGTGACTGCTTTTTCTATTTTTGGAATTTTGAGCTAGTTTTTTTGTAATTTGAGGTTCATTTCGTGTTTTCATAGAAAAATTTTCACATCATGGGTTGAATGGTTGCAAGCGGTTCTCAAACTGTTGTACTTGAGGGAGCAACAACAAAACGAGCTATTCGATTTGATCACTAGTTTCCACAAGATAGTTCTAGATGTGCTAGATGTTTTGGGGTCATGACATATATGTTACATGTCCATGATTAGATGCCACATAGTGATGATGATTGCTCTTGTTGAGAGGTGGCACTCTGAGTCATCATCCTTTCATTTTTTGACCGATGAGGCCACCATCACCTTAGAGGATGTATGAAGGATCCTTCATGTACTGATTCATGGAGAGATCGTGACCTATTCTATGCACCAGGGTACATGTGTTATGCGTTGATTCCTTAGTGTTAGACATCTTCGGGTTTAGGATTCAAAGATAGACCTGTCTTCATTCAATGGTAGCATAGATCTTGTTTCATTGGTTTTATGTGCTTTGGTATCAGGGCTTGTCATTCTTGATCAATGAGGTAGACATTTTCCCATTAGTTTGGGTGTATGCATTGAGCAAATGTTCGAGCATGGTACTAGGTATGCATGGGGCCCATGTCTCCTTGCACATATTTATAGAGATATGTATGAGGTCACCTATCATGGAGGTAGTTCCACTTCTGTTGGGGTTACCTTGCTTAATGTATGGGCCTGGGAGAATATCCCAATTACTAGGCCTAATGGTATCTTGGATCGAGATCTAGAGGATCCTTACTCTTATAGATATAGTGATTTTCTTCATTACACTTGGCCTGGTCAGTTGCATTACTGGCATTGTGTGATAGATGATATGCACAATTTTTTTGGAGGTTGTGGTTGGATTACGATGCATGACATTAAAATTAGGAGTATAGCTACCAGTTTGTAGATAAACTCTTTGGTTTATAGGCCAAGTGCATTCTTTTCTCGAGAGATATCAACCTGATCGAGTACTTCACCAGTTTGGTGAGAGACAAAGTCATTTTGTTGATGATTACTAGGCTCATTTTGGTAGGACCACTTGAGAGTTTTGGGTATGGGGATTACAGGTTGATCATGATGTAGTTGTTGTAGAGTTTAGGAGACTTTCTCCATTTGGATGGGGGTGGCCCATTGGACTAGTAGATGCAAGGACCACACTAGATTATGATAATTTGTGGGATTGTCAGCTGCCTCTTCATTTCACAGACCCTACTAGCACTATGCCAACAATCAGGAGAGAAGGTATTACTAGGCATAGAGGGGAGATATAGTGAATTTTAATTATTTTCGAGCAACTTGATAGGTGAGATAGGATGGGCATTAGGATCAACATGATGATCCTATACAGCAAGATAAAGAATAAGGTCCCCCTCTTCCTTGGGATGCAACAATAGTCATGGAGATTGTATAGTTAATTATTGCCAGAGATCCAGAGGTTGTGCAACAACAAGCCGTAGAGGCACAAGTTGTCATTTTGACTACAGAATTAGATGTCATGAGGTAGGAGAGAGATGCTGCTAGACAGGAGCTAGATGTTACTAGATAGGAGCTAGCAATAGAGCAGCAACAAAGGCTAGCTGTAGAGATTTCTTTGGCTGCATAGATTCCTATGGCTCAACATTAGGTTGAGCGAGGGAAGTTGGTACAAAAGGTGACATATTATCAGACACTTTACAAGGCCTTCGCACGTAGAGCTTAGTGACAACCACATTTTAGAGAGCCTATCATAGCTACAAGTGCAGAATCAGGTGGGCATTTAGTTAGACGGTCTCCAGTCATACCTTAGCCATCCCCTCATCATAGCGAGCATTGGTAGAGATCTCCACCTTAGGACGGCTAGCAGGGCTAAGTATATTTTATCTTTATGATGTATTTTATAGTAAAGACTTTGTAGACATGATTCGTATATACATTCATTGGCCCAGTTGAGGCCTCATATATATGTATATTTTTGTATATGATATCACACATAATATTTGATGATGTATATGACATTCTCAGTTTTGATGATATATGGGATATGCCATGTTTTGATTTGGCTTTATTATGTGTTATGTGATGACCATCCATGTTTTGATTTGAATCTATTATGCATTATGCGATGACCATGGATTATGCATGTTCGCATTTTTTATAATACTTTTTTTATGTATGCATATGATGTGGATGGATGGATGAACCATATTTTGATATGATATATGATGTTTTATTATGTATATGATGGATGTTGATATATAATGGATGATGATATTTTATATGTGATGTATGATTATACACTATGCATTGTGTTTTTATTGCTTTACTATGCTCATGATATGTATTGATGAAATTGTGGATGTAGGATGGCTTTGGTACTAATGATATTGTGATTCAAGATGGAGCTATTAGTTAGAAGAAATGTTGGATGATAGATAGAAATTTGATGTTTGTTAGTTCGATGAGTTTTTCTTTGCATAGAGGCTTCATATCTTTAACAATCCTTTTTGATGTAGCAAACAAACATGGTGCACCAAGGTATTAATAACCAAGGTGTATTTGTGTCCATTGCATGGACTTTGGCTCAACACATAAAGAATATTCTTGCTCATACCAGACATATGGAAACCTTGTTAGAATATATGGTTGAGTTGTGTTAAAACTTTTTGGACCAATTACATAGAGAGGTATGAAATACCTAACATGCAACTGCTACATGAATTGTCTCAAAACAACTTCCATACATAAAACAAAGCAAGTATTTGTAGTGGTAGTATCACAAAAGCAGATCTTTCAAACAAAACTAACAAAAATTGACAGTTAATACCACCATTCCTTCTTCTCTAAATCCTTATCGACATCCTCGAGAGATCCTGGGAATGTGGTATTATGATAAATTAGAAAGATAAGACTATAAAAAGATAAAAATTGTTGCAATATCACTTGCCATATCTATTTTGAGGTTTCAGGCTGTTATCTGGTGTTGATGATGTCTATTGTAGGAACGTTTTATCCATTAAGACATATCTCAGGATGTTGTTGGTGAATTGTTAATAGATAGGTAGTTAACACTTTGGCATTGTTTTCACTTGATAGTTGTCTAATTGTTTCGATCTCTAATTTTTTATTTTTTATTTTGATTTTTTATTTTTGTGGTTTGCATTATCAAAGCGTGATTTGTGACGATTTGTTTATTATGGATGAAAAGCTTATTGTAGTTGGTGACAATGGGGGTAGGACCTTTTTGGTTTTCTGAGTTTATTTGATGTTGTTTTTGTTATTTTTAGGGGACTAACGTAGGGCCTCAGGGGCTCATCAAAGATAATCCTTTCCTACGTTATACACGCAAAGGCTCGTTGTTCACTTGGTTTGATAAGAACATGTTTTTTTATCTCTTTTTTTTTAATGTTTTTGAATTTTGAATTTTTTGACTAAGTTAAAAGTAAACATGATAGACACCTAAGGGGACTGACCTAAGGCCTTGAGGGCTGATAAGCCTTGCCTACATTATACATGCAGAGACCACATAGTTTGATTGGTGTTGAATCAAAAGCATAACATGATTTTTGGATTTTTGATGTTTTAAAAAAAAAAAATTTTGTTTGTTTTCTATATTTTTTTTATTTTTGATAGTTTTCGACCATGATGGGATGTAACAATGATCCAATCTGCTACCAGTTTCAAGAATTTTCCCCTAATTCAAGACAATATTACCTTTAATAGGGGAGACAAATGTTGATGGTGCAACAAGGTTCAACACTTGATCAGCTACAAGCCATGGTTGGATACACAAATTATACTCGTAAATTGTAAAATTAGAAATTTTTACTTCAAAAAGGGTTAGTATGTTATAGAAGAGATAATGTGATATTGTGATACATGTCTAGGACACCCCAAGAACAAAAAAAACATTATGAAGGAAAATAATCAAAGCTTAACAAAACATTAAAGGGGCACTTCCTAGCAAAAGGGGACACAAGACTCATGACATTGATACCCATAAGTCATAACTTAAAGACCAGTCAAAAAGTGAATGATGTTAATAACAAAACATAAGAATGCCAAGGTTTTAGGATAATAGGGTTTTAGAAAGACTTGGGTTGTAGACCTAACAACCCTAATTTAACTAGTTGAGGATTACCAACAATATTATATTTCAAACTGTAGTTGATATTTTATATTGTGTTCCATGAAATTATGCATCAAATTGAATAAATTAACATATTATTAATAATTTCATATTTTAATTATGTTAAGCATGTACTCAGTGATTCATCACTCAACTCAATGCTTAATAACATATTAACAACAATAGCATATACAACAATGAACCTCATCAATCATTTAATGTGTATCTAGTAGTTGAAACCAAAGTTTTTCTTTAATTGATAAAATAATTACTATAGATAATTTAACATCAACACATTATTGATTTGACATTTTTATTGATTTTCAAATGAAGGAATACATAGAGGCAATGCAAAATCTTGCTCAAAGACAACTCTACACAGAGTTGAGTTAGAACTTGGAAACTCATATTACCAATATCAAATCATTCTATTAGATTTTGTAGCAACTTCCACTATTCAATTGATGGAAGTGTCACTATCATTTTTTCTAACTAATTTTGTTTGACTTGAAAATTTGTTAACAATGTATGATTGAAATTGGAACTTGACTTGAATGTTTTTGTCAAAGTTGTATTCAAGGTTATTAGTGGTTTGATGGAATCCAAATAGTTTGCCTTATCTGGGTTTTGAGGAAACTAGTACAAATCAATATTCCTTGTACCCTCCATCTTTTTCTAAAATCATCCTTTCCAATGAATCACTCATTTGTGTCAATATCCTCTAGAAAACCAAGTTTTATCAAGTTTCTTACCTTTCCATTTAGCTTCTTCATCTCTTTTGCAGCTAGATACACAAATTCCTCTATTTCACACATTCTCAAACACTTTTTAATGATAGATGACAACATCATTGAGGAATCAATCTAATTATAAATCCCTTTTGATTTCAATTTATTTTCATTGGCTTTGTAGACTATTTTTTGAACTTGATTTGCAAATTTCTCTATTGTCAGTAGTTTTTTGTTGTCCATTAAATATTTCTTGAGCTTCCTATAATGTAGTCTCATAGCATCAATCAATTGAAACAATTCACATAAATGATCAATCCTCTACATTATTTCCTCACAGTTCTTTTATTTCGTATGCCTCATTATTTCTCTACAAAATGTAGTTAACTTATTTTGACAAGAGTTTATTTTATTTTCTACTTCTCTCAGCTCTACCGCCAATCTTTCACTGTTTTTCTCTCTTTCTCCAAATTTTGTTCCCACTATTGATTTTCTTTCCCCAAGTTTTGTTTTAATTTTTTTGAAGATTTTTCCTCATTGTATTTCCTTTTGCTCTCATCGAACATTTGCTTCATTTCATTCAATTCCAACTTTGTTTTTTTATCCTCTTCTGTTTGTTTATCCTATTTTCTTGTAGATGTAGAGATGAGTTTTTTTATTCTCTTTTCTAATTCATTGTTCTTGTTATATGTTTCTTTCATCTTTGCTTTCTAGTTTGCTAGGTCTTCCTATAACTTTTCTATTTGAATATGCAAAAAAAATTCTCTTTCTTTAGCAATGATGTGTACACCAATTCATTGTTCTTTTTTGATACATTAATTTTTTCAAAATTTATGTATCCAGAAAAATCTTATTGGAAACTACTCACCTAAAATTTAGAGTGATCCATTTGATTTTCTAGTTTCTTTTGAACTGTGGGAACAACAAACATGCACTCCATAACTTATTTATTTGGGTCAAATGTGGATAATAACCTGGTTGTTGTAGGCTCTAAATTTAATAGTAGATGAACTCTCTATCAATTGCTTCCTTTCTCTTTTATACAATTCTAATTTCTTTTTAAACTCGTCATTGTAATCAAAACTTGGGGACACATAAATAATGGAATTCTTGAATGGTGAAGGACTAGGAGTACTTTCATTTTTTGTTACATCCACACTAGCTGAAGGAGTGCTTGGAAATAATTCCTTTGGGGTGGAACTGGTAGTTGGACTTGGACCTGTCATAATCCTTGCCCTCTTCAATATGCCTTGATCACTAGGTGTTTGTGTGGTACCTTCTATTGTGGGCCTCTTATGTGTAACTTGTTGTTGTAGAACATATTGACCACTACTAGTATTACTACCCATACCATCACCACCAATGGTAGTGCTAGTTGCACTAGTTTCTCCACCATTTGCATGTCCTAGTTGTGATTGTATCTAACCATGAGGATTAAGATTTGAAACTTTAACAAAATGAGTTGCTTTAGTTGTACTTGTATACCCTTAGTCTAGTTTATCTACTCCAAGGCCTCATTTATCAACTATTTTTCTAAGGTCTACATATATTTCCGTCCAAACACTTTCTCCTTTGGACCCCAAAGGACCACCTTCATAACCCATTTTTCAGCTATGGTTTCTCTTGAAGTAAATTTTTGTTTTGTGGTCTCACTTAAACCAAATTTGACTTTTTTTGTATATTGTACACTTTTTTCTTCTCTATCATCATCAGATTCATCACCACTTTCTTCATGTTCATTGTGATTGGGATGCTCTATATTCCACAAATTTTAAACTCAGAATAATCTTTGATGTCTCCAAACTCTGCACTAGTTTTTGGTTCACCTAGCTCCTTCCTGATAGACCAAAAGTTAGTAATTTTTTATCTTGACTAATTTTTTCTATAACATCCTTATTTAGAGAAACTATAATTTTTACTCTACTAGATGGTTTATCACTTTTTTCATAAAAATTGTTGTACCTCCTAATTTTATTCTCTTCCCCTATTTGTTGGTGCAATGCCATAAATTTTTTTTACAATTGTTCAAAAGAAATACTTTTTTCAGTAGCAGTTTTCTGCATTGCTATTTTGATCTCATCCTAATAATCCGTATTTCTCAATTTTTCAAGCAAGGGTTTACTTTGATGTTAAATTCTACTTGCAACATTCCTATTGGCCATAATCCTTAATTTAATGGTGTCACATGGATCATATTTCCAATGACAGACAATATCAAATTTAAAAAAAATCAAAAGATCATGTGCCACACTAAATGCTTTTCTCTCGAATGTGAACCCTCCACATGAAAAAGATAAAAAAGGAAATAAGGTCTTCTTTTGCTAACTTACAAAGTATTGTTCATTAGTACTCTTCATCTTCCTTACATATTCCAATGCAAAAACCCTTTATGTCACATTTATTGGAAGTTTGTATGGCTTTACTCTTGATCCATAAAATCTTAGCACAGTATATTATTCCATTAAGTACCAATCATCCAATTCTATTTCATTTCCTAGTTGAATGCAATTCCTACAAGACATGTGAAATCTAGACATTGGAGTATTTATAATTGCTTGATACAATGGAGCCAAAAATTAGTCTACAAAATGATTGTAGTTCCTTCAAGAATCATGTATCCTTATCTTAGTGGTCCAATCATATACCGGAGCCATTTTCTTTTCCTCAACATTTGTATAGGGATAAATCTAAATCTTGTTGGTCTAAAACATTCCACTAAATTTGAATAGAAAAAATAGCACAAGTAGGTTGTGAACCTAAATGTCTTAGTGTAACCTCCATTAATCATTAAAAATTGTTTATGCATGGATTCTACAATATGCTCAAGAAATTTATATTTGATAGGTTGTTCATTATAATGCATATTAAATACCATTTCAAGGAGGCTTGCACCTACTTCCCAATTTCTATCCAATCCGAGGAAAAATGCTAGCATGGAAATAGCATCCTGAACCCATGGTCTAAAAATTACAAAATCATAAGGATGCTTACAATTACTTTTCAGTAAATTTCTATGACAATCCTGAACTATTTTATTTAAGTATTTTTCTCCCTTTGATCCACTCCATAATCACTAGCAAGCTTTTCTGGGTCAATGTGGACATTTCTGAATTCTTCATTTGTACACCCCAACACATTTCCAAATTCTTTTGTAATAATGGATAAAATTTCTTCTTTACTATCTTTATCAATAATTACTCTTTTGTTATCATCATAATTATGGGTGCAGACCACAATAAATTTTGGGCAAGGGAAAACCTCATGTAACATCATGTGCCCTAATCCAATTACCCATGGTGCACTGACACTAGTAATTTGCATTTGCTTTGTAGCCTTATTCTCACATGAAAATATAAGTGCTGAGGTAATCCTACCATAGATTTTAGGATCATAAATATCATGGTATTCATGAGTGAAACCTGAGGTTTTAAGCATTCTAGCATAATCTATTTTTCTATCTGATGTTGCTTTTCCTTTCAAAACAACTGGTATTCTAGTGGTGGTAGACATGCTTGTATAGTGTAAAATCCCTCTTAAGTCGTTAATTTTCTTCAAGTCTCTCAGGTTCTCAACCCTAAACCCAAAGTTTGACAAAATAAGAATTTAAGAAACAATTTTAAAAATGATGAAACATTGGAATTATTTCTTTCACTTACCCAGATTTTGATTCTTGAAAAGATTAATACTTGTAGTGTAGAAAAATGTAACCATTTACATTTTCTCACTTTTTTGGGCCCTCCTAGTTAAAATTGACTTAATAATTCCTTAATTTAGTGTTGTTAAATGTACACCTTTACATTTACACACTTATTTGGGCCCTCTTAATTAAATTGAGCTTAATTATGCCTTAATAAGCCCTTTTATTTATTTACAAGCCTAATAAATTATATTTTCTAAAGGGGAAACCCGACATTAATTAATGCCAATTCATAAAACTTCACATTGAGCAATGTGTGTTCCAAGAATTGGGGCATGGGACCCATTCACCCATGGGCGAATGGGTCCTCCCTAAGACCTTGAACCCATTTTTAAAACATTTTTTGGTAGCATTTTTATCATTCAAAATTCAAATTCTAAAGGTCAGCTTGTAATGTTTTAATTTTGGGAAACTAAGGATAAATGACTATAAATACAAGGTTATTTAATCAATTCAAGTAATCTAGCAAGAGGTGAAGTTAACAAGAGCCAAGATTATTTTCAAGAGCATTCAAGAGTAGAATTATCAAGGATTTATTGCAGCATTCAAGATCTCAAAAATCATGTCAAAGTTATGTTCATTCATGCATGTTCTGGAACTATCATTGTGATGTAGGTTTTGAGATCTAATCCAAGCATTCAATTCAAAACTTCAAAGAAAGATTCAAGTATCAAGATCCACATCCATTAAATCCATTTCATGCAAGATCAACATCTAGATTTTAGATTTTCAAAGGTTCATTCAAGGGTTCAGTGAGTTGCAACATTGAACCCTTATCTCTCTTTCTCTTCCCATATATCTCCATCTCTCTTTCTCTTCGACCCATATATCTCTATCTCTCTCTCTCACCAACCCCTCTATAATCTCTCTATATCACCCCCTTTCTATGTCCCTCTCTCCCCTATCTTCTTCTCTCTCCCTTTCTACATATCGCTCTCCCTCTCCCTCTCTCCTTTATCTCCCTTTTCTACCTATCTATCTCCATCTATTCTCTCTCTTCCTCTTCAACCTGTCTCTCCCTCTCTCCCCCTCTTCTCTATCTCTCTAATGTCAAGCCTTTTAAAAATAGTTTTTTATGGTCTCTTTAAAATAATTGGATAATATTAGGGAGATCAAGAAGGGGAGAAAACTAAACTCCCCCTTTCTATGTCTCTCCCTCTCCCTCTATATATATTGAGCTATCTCTCCCTCTCTCCCCTATCTTCTTCTCTCTCCCTTTCTACATATCGCTCTCCCTCTCCCCCTCTCCTTTCTCTCTCTTCTCAGCTATCTTCCCCTCTATCTCTCACCATCTCTCCCTCCCTATATATCCCCCCATATCCATCAACTCTGTATCTCCACCTCTCTTCCTTTCTCTTCCCATATATCTCCATCTCTCTTTCTCTTCGACCCATATATCTCTATCTCTATCTCTCACCATCCCCCTCTATAATATCTCTATATCACCCCCTTTCTATGTTTCTCCCTCTCCCTCTATATATATTGAGCTATATCTCCCTCTCTCCCCAATATTCTTCTCTCTCCCTTTCTACATATCACTCTCCCTCTCCCCCTCTCCTTTCTCTCCCTTTTCTACCTATCTATCTCCATCTCCTCTCTCTCTTCCTCTTCAACATATTTGTACCTCTCTCCATCTTCTCTATCTCTCTAATGTCAAGCCTTCTAAAAATAGTGTTTTATGGTCTCGAGCGATATGTAAAAAGGGACAGAGAAGAAGATAGGGGAGAGAGGGAGAGATAGCTCAATATATATAGCGGGAGAGGGAGAGACATAGAAAGGGGGTGATATAGAGAGATTATAGATGGGATGGTGAGAGAGAGATAGAGATATATGGGTCAAAGAGAGAGAGATGGAGATATATGGGAAGAGAAAGGAAGAGAGGTGGAGATAGAGAGTCGATGGATAGGGGGGATATATAGGGAAGGAGAAATGGTGAGAGATAGAGAGGGGGAGATAGCTGAGAAGAGAGATGGAGATATATGGGAAGAGAAAGAGAGAACTAAAATCACCCCCTTTCTATGTCTCTCCCTCTTCCTCTCTCCTCTATCTTCTTCTCTCTCCCTTTCTACATATCACTCTCCCTCTCCCCCTCTCCTTTCTCTCCCTTTTCTACCTATCTATCTCCATCTCTTCTCTCTCTTCTTCTTATACCTATCTCTCCCTCTCCCCCCCTCTTCTCTATCTGTCTAATGTCAAGCCTTCTAAAAATAGTGTTTTATGGTCTCTTTAAAATAATTAGACAATATTAGGGAGATTAGGAAGGGGAGGACACTAAACTCCTTAAAAATAGGGGTAGTTGTGGGTTTGTTCATTTTCTTTGTATACTATATACTCAGTTTCTCTAGGATAAATAAGTCACTATAGAAATGAAAGATGTTTGATTATCTACCTAATATTGTTTTGTGTATTTGAAATGGAAGAGATCTACAACTCTATAGAAATTGCTATATGCTAATGGTAAAATTATTAGACTATTTAGATCATTTTCTTAGTTGTGTATCCTAACTAATATAGAGTAAGCTTTTTCATTTTAATTGACTACTACATAATAGTTTATGTGTTGAAATAATTGTTTCCTTTCTTTGTAGTTTTTACATTGGAATACAAATCATATTTAATTTCACGCCAATATACTTCTTTCATAAATCATATTTGTTTAATATCTTAAAATTAGATGTTAGTTAAATTGGAAAAGTTGTTTGAGTTACTTACTAAATTTGATCTAAAAATGTTCAACACTTTAGATATATTCAATTAGATATATATAGTTAAATTGGAGGTGTCATTTGAGTTAATAATTAAATACAGTAATAATCAATTAAAGCAAGGGACATAATTTTGGATGTGTTTGAATTTAATAAATTACAAATTAAAATAGACATAAATTACTTGAAATAAGTGCTTCATAACCCATCTAATCAAGTCATAACCTATTAAAAAGGCAATAGGAATTTTCTAAAGAAAATAACACTTGACCCAATAATAAGTGTATGGCCTTCGTAGAAATGAGTGATCCACCTTAGCAATAGCAACTACCCCATCCAAAATTTTCTCACATTACACAAAGCCACAATGTTCCTCCAAGATAAGCCAATCAAATCCAACTTTATGTGTCCTAGTAATCAAATTGGAGATGATCCTAAAAATGACATTGCGAAGGGTGATTGGTCTAAAAAATCTAAACGACTTCACAATTATTTCACTACTATGATCAATGTGTCATCTTTCATGAAATTTCCCAAAACACTATTCATTATGATCATATGGAAATTTCTAGGAGAACCACAATAGTTGTAACATTATGAATTAAAATTAAACATTAAAAAGTACATCATGAATTAATTATGTAATGGCATAAAAATTAAAAACATCATGAATTAATTATGTAACCACATAAGTCAAATATAATTCTATCAAGAAATGAATATCAAATAGATAATACAATCGCATAACTCATACATTTCAATGTCATTGATCTTCTTCTTCATCCAACTCTTTGTCTATATCATCCAATCCAGATCCGACATTGTAAGGATTGGTCATACCATCATCATTGTCATTGATATCAGTTTCAATAATGTCATCATCCACATGGATATCATCTTCATGAACATTAACTCCTACATCAACATGATCTAGTTCCTCCTCTTTGAAATCTTCATCAAGCACATCAGCAACTAACTATTGATCCTGATCATCATCTTCTAGTTCTTCGGTATCTTCTTCTTCCACCACATTATACTTCACTGGCCTTCCTCTTGGATCATGTCTAACAACAAATGACCAACCTGGTTTACCTGGAACCTCTGAGTAAAATACCTACTCACATTGGCTTGGAAGAACATAGGGCTCATTTCCAACTTGCTCGATCGACCTTGTATTAACCATGGTAAATCCATTATCATGTTCAATAACAGTTCTCTCAGGATCATTTTCAGTCAATCGTAGCCTATACCATAGGACGACGAACATAACTAATTTAAAGGACTTAAAGTCACACTCATGTATATCATCCAAAATCTCATAGTATTTATTTTCTGACTTCTAGATGTATGTCACTTCTAGATGAAACATTAGTCACCTAACAGACTACAATTTTCCCATAATCACAAGTTTTCTTCATGTCATCCAACTTTTTGATTCAAAATTTATGACCATTGTACCACATAGCCTTGTGGTGTTTCCCCTACAATATGTCAAACATGAAAAAATTATTGCAATATCGTCAGTTCATAAACATATTTATTCTTGGCCGAATGTACGCAAAGAAAAAAATCGTAACATATATACACATCAATTTAATTGAAAACAATTAAATAAAATGGGTGATTAATATATTTATATGTACTTGTTTATCTCTTAAACTATATGTTAAATCAATTTCCCTTGGTGTAACATTGGAATCTCCATTATGATGAACTTATTTAACCAATGAAGCCACACCTTCCCATGTTAATGCATGACTAGATTGTTGACATCGTTCAATCCATACCGTCATCTAATTAAGATTGTTTGCGATGTACAAATGTAGTGCATCCCACTCTCGACCAACCGTATAAAAAAAAAAGAAATTATGAGTTATGAGTTTGAGTCTTGCACTAAAGAGTTTTGTAGCCTTTTTAAGGAAAATTGAAGAATTTGTTAAGTCAATAATAAGGATATTATCAAGCCACTAGCATGGTCTTATAGGTGTCCTAGGAGTTTCAATACATTTGAAAGTTCAAAAAATTAAAACATTTCAATAGTGATGTTAACAACCTTGAATTAGTGTGTTTTATGTTTCATGCGATCATAAAAGATTAAAAATTCAGTTGTAGAGGTGGTTGTTTAGTAGTTGAGGTGTAAACGCCTTGAAAAGGCATAAAGTGATAATTGTAAACACTCATAGGATGAGAAATAAATAGGGTATAGCTGATGTCCTCAAGAGTTTTGTGAAGAAAAGCATGTGAAATGAGAGGTTCAAGCCTAGGTTTCAACAAAATATGTATGGGAGATATGATTTTATGAATTTTTACCCATGTACAGACCTAATGGGTTGTGTCTGAGTTGGTTTTGAGGTCTGGGAGGTCGTGTAAGTACAAGATTGAATAAACCCTCATGATTTTGGCCTAAAACAACGGTTTTTGGGTTTGAAAAGAATTTGGTCGTACAAGTGGAATATTTTTGTGGATTTGGAGGTTTGGAGGCTTAAAAATTGCTACCCCAAGATGTCATGGGTATATGACAAGTTTAAAGACTACTTTCTTTGTAAAATAGGCTTAATCAACTTAATCAACATAACCTAGAAAGAGTGATTTTGGTGATTTGGTCCAAAGGACTTGTACTTTCCCTTGAAGTATGTTTAATAACACTAAAATGGGTGTCTAAAGCCATCAAGGTTTTGTCTAGTGTTTTGGGAAAGTTTTGAGTTTTTGGGAAAAACTAGTAGGTTTGCACTATTATAAGGATTCAAGGAGTCAAATGGTGAAATCTAACTTATGTTGTTTGTCAGGATTTGAGAGTTGTTTGGATTGTTTAAAGTGGTCATTCTAAACTTGTTGGAATACTCTTAAAGGAAAGTTGATAGGTTGGTTGAGTCAAGCCTCCCAGGTCTACATCAATTAGTTAAGAAAAGCATG
Organism: Sequoia sempervirens; assembly: GCA_007258455.2. Taxonomy (NCBI): domain Eukaryota; kingdom Viridiplantae; phylum Streptophyta; class Pinopsida; order Cupressales; family Cupressaceae; genus Sequoia; species Sequoia sempervirens. The sequence continues at coordinate 431,617,091 of VDFB02271358.1, read as the reverse complement.
TGAAATGAGAGGTTCAAGCCTAGGTTTCAACAAAATATGTATGGGAGATCTGATTTTATGAATTTTTACCCATGTGAAGACCTAATGGGTTGTTTCTGAGTTGGTTTTGAGGTCTAGGAGGTCGTGGAAGTATGAGATTGAATAAACCCTCATGATTTTGGCCTAAAACAAGGGTTTTTGGGTTTGGAAAGAATTTGGTCATACAAGTGGAATATTTGTATGGATTTGGAGGTTTGGAGGCATAAAAATTTCTGTCCCAAGATTTCATGGGCATATGACAAGTTTAAAGACTAGTTTTTTTGTAAAATAGGCCTAATCAACCTAATCAACACAACCTAGAAAGGGTGATTTTGGTGATTTGGTCCAAAGGACTTGTACTTTCCCTTGAATTATGTTTAATAACACCAAAATGGGTGTCTAAAACCATCAAGTTTTTGTCTAGTTTTTTGAGAAAGTTTTGAGTTATTGGGAAAAACTAGTAGGTTTGCACTACTACAAGGATTTAAGGAGTTAAAATGTGAAATTTGACTTATGTTGTTTGTTAGACTTTGAGAGTTGTATTATAATTAAACAAGTACAATATGCATAAAAACCAAATGAAAAATGTATTATAATTACCTCTCACTTTCTTCAATCTACCTTTCCCCATCAAGTACTCCCCTTCGAATTTGTTAATAGAGTTGGGATCCCAAATGTGATCTACATGGATTTTTGCTGCAAACTTAGGAAGATATTCAAAAATGTACACTATGGTTTGGTATACCATATATCCATCCACCATAGAACCCTTAGGATGTGCTCTTTATCTAACCAAAGCCTTCAAAAATTTCAAGTGTTTCTCAACCATCCACATTGACCTTGTGTGTACAGGTCCACATAATTCAATCTCCTCAAGTTGGTGTATGAGGTAGTGTTCTTGTGCATTGAAAAATGTCGAAGGTAGACGCTTTTTCATTTCACACATTAGACAAGGAATTTTTCTCTTCCAATAATTTATATCTTCTTTATAGATTTCTTTAGATGACAACCATCTACAAGTGATTCAAGGTGCAAATATATTAATGAGATTTAACAAAAATATATAATATATCACATAACAAGTAAAACAAATGGGAATTATAAGATCTATACAACGAATTGAACAAATATCGATACTTACCTCATGTATTTTCCAAGATCATATGTAACTTGCTTAACACTGTTGTTGAAGTTGTCTGGGAGAGATAAAGGTAGAATGTAGTGCAAGAATTATAAAATGATCTTTTCATTGTTTTTCCAAAAGTAGTAAACATAATACACTGAAAAGTACATGCAATATACACATATATATATAATATACTAGAATAATTACCTTAATGAAGGTATGTCAATCACGTGTTTCCATCCCTGACCCAAATTCACCTTTCTTTGTTATGATATTGTTTATGTTTGTAGCAAATCCTGCGGGAAATCAATTTTTTCGTATGACTTATTTTATAGCATTGCTTTATTGCTCTGTTAATAACCAAGGAAGAGCGCTTATATTAATTTGGTCTCCATCGCTATTTAATTGAATGAGATTTTTCATTACATGATTGGCTTCCTGAATGTCACTACGAATTTTGACAATTTTTTCTTTGTCATGTTCTTCCATCCAATATTTTTGATAACATTTCTGTTATATTCTTTCCGATATGCATTGTATCAAACAAATGCACAATTTGTAGCTGCTCATAGTAGGGAGACCTACTAAATTGTCTAGGATAAGTTTTCATTCCTTATGGAAGTCAGCCATTAATGCCTTGACGACCTTCATGAAGCATATAAGTTAAACAAATTAACAATGAAAATCATTGTCAATTATAGGATGAGCAAAAAAAAATACAATATAAAAATATAAATTCCAAACATATCATATATGATAGATAAACAATTTGATTTGATGTATAACCTTGATGATTAATTCTATTATATTCCAACTTCCATAGGTGAGGTGTCATTCTTTGTGGTTTTGATGTAGTCTCTTCTTTCCCATTGAAAAGATGTTTTTCAGTAACATTTCCCATCACCCTTTCTTTTCAATCTATCCCAAATTCTAGCAATTGTATGTTCATTTTGTTCTTGACTAATATTATCTAACATGATTTTTCTTTACCAAGCTTGAATATTTAGATCTTCAAAAGATATCAAACTCAAACTCTCATAATTTTTAATCATAGATAGGTAACAAAATCTAATAATTCTAATATTTTGCACCAAAAAAATTTGGCATGCAACCACCCTTGCAAAAGAGAAGATAGTCTGAAGTTAATGATCAACCCAAAAAAAACTTTAAAATGCTAATTCCAGAACTTATTAAATTATGATTTTACTATGATTTCCAACCGTTAAACTCCTAAAATCATTATATTGAACTTACACAACAAAATCTGGAAATCAAATTCTCAAAATGCACAAGTCTAAAAATGAAATCTAATGAGATGTTGCTTTAAAATATGATTTTCAAACCTAGAAATACAAATGTGACTTCACAACTGAATTCTAGAAAAAGATAATGACTACCCTCAACCTGGTGATATCTTCTTGAATTTTTTATTTATTTTTCCTAAGAAAATCGTCTTTAATTCTCCACAAATTGTCACAAGTAGAGTAAATTTGCAAGTACAAAAAAATCACAAGTATAGCAAAACACTCTTACAATAAATAGGTGAACTCACTTTTATTCATGTTGACCACAATTTCATTTTTTTCTGATTTTCCATTTTTGTCAAAATTTTGACGAACATGTTTGTTGAAATTTAGATGAAATTTCATCAAAATTTTGACGAAACATAGGTTTGTCGAACTTCGGGGATAAAATTTTAAAAAATAAAAATTACACTTCAAATTTCACAAGCACCCGACAATACATCAAATTATAAATATTTCGTCATAAATTTTTGTCATATTTTGCAATCAAATGAGTTAGTGACACCCCTTTGTTGATGTATATCCTGATCTAACTAGTTCTGAAGTCTCATCTGAAGATCAAAATTAGCTTGAGAACCCCCTTGCTTTCGAACCACATCAAACAGGCATGGGTGATGCAAATGGGAAGAAACCTAACCCACCAACTTTTCCTTTTCTCATTTCCCATCAAAATGAAGTTGACAATATCAAGAACATTCCTGCCTCAACACTCCCCAAGTTTTACAAACTTGTGACAAAAGATCCTGATACCTTCTTATTTAAGTTTGACATACTCTGTATGAGTTATGATTATGTTACTAATGCCCATCGGCTTAAGTTATTTCCCACCACTTTGAAAGATGTTGCATTGAGATGGTTCATGAGCCTAGGAAGAGATACTATGGAAACTTGGGAAGAAATGAAGACAAAATTCCTTGAGAAATACAAGGAATATTGCAGGGGTAGTGACATGAGAGGAGGTGACATTTTCAAAATGTAGAAAAAGGAAGATGAGAGCATGGAAGACTACATTGAAAGGTTCCTGTTTTTCCTGCAAAAGTCCCCACACCATGCACTTAATGAGGACTCACAAAATTTTCTTTTCCTAAGAGGAATCAATGACAGCTGCACTGATGCCTTGGACCTCATGGCAGGAGGAGATATCTCCCAAGTTCCTTGGGAGGATATTAAGAAAATATGCCAAAATTACTCTAGGGAAACTTCAAAGAAAGGGAGAGCTTATCAATCTTCCATGGGTAATTCAACTACCAGTGGAGTTTCAAGAATGGAGATCACTCATTTGCTGATAGAATTCAAGCAAGATATTATCAACAATCTATCTACTCAACTAAATACAATTTAGGCCAAAAAGAAGCAAGAGGAGGCATATATGATGTTGACAGAGTATTGCCCCCACTGTAGAGAAAAGAAGGACTATAGATGTAAGATGGTAGCTGACCTAGAGAACAAGCATATTTCACTTGAGTTCAAGCCAATTGAGATTGAAGAAGACCAAGTCTACTATGTTGCACAAAGGAAGCCTTGGGCTCCAAGACAAGGTATGCCACCAGATCCACTATCCTATGTTGGACCATATTTTAACTCTTATTCATCTGGTAACCAATGTTATCCCCCATATCCATCCAATTATGGAGGATATCCATCACAACATTGGAGTAACCCTCCAAATGCTTGGCCTAGTCATCAAAGTTCTCCACCTTAGTGGTAGAAACCTCAGGGGAATTGGCAACAATTTCAAGGGCACTGACAACCACCTTCAGGAAATTGGCAACAAACAAATCTATGGAGAGGAGGAAAAAAATGGCCTACTCAGACAACCAATTACATGCAACCACCTTCTCATCCCCAGAAGCCTACTCTAATGCCTCCACCTACTAATCCAAGCTAAAATGCACCTAAACCAACTTAGCTACTAGCTCAGCCCACACCCAATCCAAATAAGAAACCACAACAACAACCTACATACTCTGTTGATTCAAATCAATTCCTTGCATATGCTGTGAGTGTAAGTGATATCCACCTGCATTTAGGGACCACTCTATCAGGCCCTCCCAAACCCATTATCACTGAGCTTCCTGTGGAAGAGGAGGAGGAGCCTCTAAATGACCCCATTTAGCCAAATGCACCTAAAAATCCTAAACCAGTTCAAGTCAAGTAGACTGAACAAGAACCACCATTTCCTCATAGATTAGAAGTTGCCAAGAAGAAAGAAGAAAAGAAGGATACCACTTTTGAAATATTGGATCAACTAAAGCATATATGTATTCAGATACCCCTATTTCAGGCCATAAAGTATGTTCCAATCTACGACAAAGCTATTAAGGAAGCTTGTCTTAAGAAGCCAAGAAGGAAGAAGAGAGACCCAATTACAATTCATGTGGTGGGCCAACTAGCTAATATCATGCTGGGAAAAGTGACTATTCCCAAGTATAATGAACTAGGTAGTCTTGTGGTAGTAGTTGTCATAAACAAGATCAAAGTGAAGAATGCTCTGATTGATTTAGGGGCAAAAATCAATGTAATGACCAAATACATCCTACAACAACTAAATATTGCAAGTATGAGATCTACTCCTACTATCCCATAGCTTGCTGATAGCTCTATTGTTAAGCCTGATGGTGTAGTGGAGGATCTTGTGGTAGTTCTAGACTCATGAGAATACCTAATATATTTTATGATTCTTTCTCCTAAGGCTACAGTAGGCAGGTATCCCATCATTCTTGGAAGGCCTTGGTTGGCAACTACAGATGCATACATTGGATATCGGTTAGGTGACATGACCATTTCAGATGGAAGGAGTACTAAAAAGTTTGTTCTTTATCCACCTGCTTAGCCATCTCATGACGAGAAAGATTCTGTATGTCCACAAGTTGGTGAAGAGGCCAAGGAAGTTAATTCTGTGGCACAAATTATGATGCTAGGTAGAGGCTCTTTCATGCAGCTCCAAGATGAGGATGAAGTGTTGGATAACATCATTCAGAACATTATGAAGTGGAGGAAGTATAATCTTCTACTTTGGTCAGGACACTTCTGCCTGCTCTTCCTACAACCATTGTTCCTGTAGATGATCTTCCTGCAGCCACTGTTCCTCTAGACATACTTCCTGTAGCAACATGTATGTTCCATACATTGCTACCGTATAAACTAAAGGTACTGGATGTATTAATGAAGCAACCATGATAGAGTTAACTACACAAGTCTAGGTGTTAGAGGGAAAATATTCGAATGTTAATAGTAAATTGAATGAAGAGCATTAAATGTTATTGGAAAACCTATTAAGGGCCCATCAGCATGCATTTGCATGGGATTATCATGACATGAAGGGATTGGATCCTAAAATTTGTACCCATAGAATTTATATAAGAGATGATTTCACTCCAGTAAGACATCCACAAAGAAGGATTAACTCTGCACTAAGAGAAATTGTGAAATGAGAACTGCACAAATTACTAGATGTAGGATTTATATACCCCATTTCTGATAGTCAGTGGGTATCTCCATTAGTGATTGTGCCCAAGAAATGAGGGAAATGGCAAGTTTGTGTTGATTATAGAGAACTTAATGCTGCCACCAAGAAGGATCACTTTCCCTTACCCTTCATTGATCATGTTTTGGACACACTTGTAGGAAAGCAATACTTCTCTTTTCTAGATGGATTCAACAATTACAACCAGATCCAAATTGCACTAGAAGACTAGGAGAAGACCACATTTACCTATCCATGGGGGACCTATGCCTATTCAGTACTCCCATTTTCCTTGTGCAATGCACCTGCAACTTTCCAGAGGGTAGTCATTAGCATATTCTCAAACATTTCTTATGACTGCATGGAGTTTTATATGGATGACTTTACCACTTATGGTGCTAATTTTAATCAAGCATTGGAGAATCTTAGGAGAGTCCTGAAGAGATGTGAGGATCAAAACTTGTCCTTAAATAGTGAAAAGTGTTTCATGATGATGCAAGAGGGTGTAGTTCTTATAGGAGTAGTCTTAGGACAAAAAGAAGGAGCTGTTGAAAATGCTATTTACTTTGTTAGCAAAAAATTGCAAGGAGATGAATTCAGTTATATAGTGACAGACAAAGAGATGCTGGAAATAATCTATGCACTAAACAAATTCAGATATTACATAACGAGCTACCAAATATTTGTGCATGTTGACCATGTAGCCATTAGGTATCTCATGTATAAAAATTTGATCACAAGTAGATTGGTAAGATGGTTATTGTGCATGCAGGAGTTTGATATAACCATTGTGGATAAGCTAGGGAAGGCCAATGTTGTTGCAGATTTTATTTCAAGGCTAACTACATTAGAAGACAATCAACCCATAGATGACTCTTTTCCTGATGAGCATGTATTCTCTCTCTGTGTACAAATACCCTGGTATGCTGACATAGCTAATTACTTGGTTACAGGTAGAGTTCCTTCTCACTTCTCCCTAAAAGAGAAAAATGCACTCATTGAAAAATATTTTACTTTCTCTTGGATTGTTGGATGTTTGTTTTATAGTGGACTTGACCATGTCATGAGAAGATGTGTGAGAGAAGATGAGACATATGACATTTTTCATGCATGTCACAATGAACCATGTGGAGGACACTTTATAGCGAAGAGGACAACAATGAAGGTTTTGAACACATGGTATTATTGGTCAACACTCCACAAGGATGTA